>JADLZN010010725.1:0-600000 GCA_018155175.1 Sinocyclocheilus anophthalmus
GTTATGTCGATATAACGAGAACATTAAGTCGTTATAACGAGAAAACTCTCGTTATGTCGATATAACAAGAAAAATAAGTCGTTATAATGAGAAAACAACTCCCGTTATGTCAAGATAACGAGAAAATTAAGTTGTGATAACGAGAAAACAAACTCTCGTTATGTCGAGATCTAAGAGAATTAAGGTCGTTATAACGAGAAAAACACTCTCGTATGTCGATATAACGAGATGGAAATAAGTCGTTTATCGAGAAAAAAACTTTGTCGATATAAAGAGAAAATTAAGTCGTTATAACAAGAAATAAATGCATGGCCGCTTAGAACTTCCGTACATTTACAGTCAATAAGGTCGTAAAAATATGTGGCATGAGTTCGAATCCATGAATCGTTGATTCACTTCATGGTTGATTCACTTCAGAACTCAGGATCGATTTGGACTTGAGTTCAACTCAACAAAGTTGCATGAGCTACTTTTATGATACTTTTATGATGCTTCTGCATTCTTTTTGAAGCTTAAAGGGACAGTTCACCATTTTTGTACACTCATTTATTTATTTATTTCTAAACAAAAGAACATTTTGAAATATCTGGGTTTTTTTTTTATTTTTTTTTATATAAAATCAAAGTCATGGGGTCCAATGTAATTTTTATCAAATTTTTACATTTTTGGTAAATTATTCCTTTAAGATTTGCTTAGTGAGTCAGTTAAAAGAAGGAACGACATCAAACTGATAACACATTTGAAAGCAATACATCATTGCTTTGAACCCCCGGCCCGCTTTTACATGATCATGAAAAGGACCTTATGAAACAGCATTCCCCCATGTGCTCTTGGCTAGCACAAACAGATTTAAGAAGGATGCTGTCCAGCACATCTCACAGGCTTTCAGATTGATCGCTCCCACCTTTCCAATCAGATGGTGCGTGTTGGGCGGTGGAGGGAATGTTTGAAACAGATGAACTCAGAAAGCAATCAGCACACTGTCACCACTTTGTCGGGCAGACCGGTGAGCTGATCGCCTATAGAACTAATCCACCTTTCTGCACAAAACACAGAAAAGTGGACCAGCTCTAATTGCAATCTGCCAGCCCATCAGGAAAATACACTGCAGATGCAACTGGGATATATTACGGCTGTTGTATAAAAAATTGTATTTCAAAATATATTTGCTTGATGATTTTTTTTCTTGTGGTGGCTGCACAAGGAGGGCAGCAAGGGAGTGCTTATCAACTTCATGACAATGCCTTGTTGGAAATGAACCACTGCAATAAAGCAGGGTGGAATTCGAAATGAGATTAAATGTTGTTGTGTTTCTGGTCTGCATTTTTCATGATAATTACATGGGAATTGAGTTTATTTCTTAATAAAGCAAATCAATATCTTAAATTGCAGAATGCGATTGCAATACTTGACTATTGAGCTTCTGTTGCTTTTTGGCACTGGGGAATTTTTTTCTGTCCTTTGTTTCTGGATGTTCTTGTGAATCCCTTTAGTGTTTAAAAAAGCTAATAACATTGGTCTGTTTTGTCTTTTATTATTAATGTAGCCTCCTCCAGCAGATCTCCTTAGAGCAGTAATGTTTTGGGGCTGTCGCTGGGCTACATGGATTTTCAACTCCCTCCAAAGCTTTTCTATGGGGTTGAGATCTGGAGAAAGGCTAGGCTAAATGCTTCTTACGAAGCCACTCCTTCATGCCCGGGCGGTGTGTTTGGGATCATTGTCATGCTGAAAGACCCAGCACGTTTCATCTTCAATGCCCTTGCTGATTGAAGGAGTTTTTCACTCAAAATCTCACGATACATGGCTTCATTCATTCTTTCGTTTACACGGATCGTCGTCCTGGTCCCTTTGCAGAAAAAAAAACCCCAAAAGCATGATGTTTCCACCCCCATGCTTCACAGTAGGGTATGGGTTCTTGGATGCAACTCAGCATTCTTTCTCCTCCAAACACGATAAGTTGAGTTTTTAACAAAAAGTTCTATTTTGGTTTCATCTAACCATATGACATTCTCCCAATCCTCTACTGGATCATCCAAATGCTCTCTAGCAAAACTTCAGACGGGCCTGGACATGTAATGGCTTAAGCAGGGGGACACGTCTGGAACTGCAGGATTTGAGTCCCTGGCGGCGCAGTGGGTTACTGATGGTAGCCTTTGTTACTTGGTCCCAGCTCTCTGCAGGTCATTAACTAGGTCCCCCCGTGTGGTTCTGGGATTTTGCTCACAGTTCTTGTGATCATTTTGACCCCACGGTGTGAGATCTTGCGTGGAGCCCCAGATAGAGGGAGATTATCAGTGGTCTTGTATATCTTCCATTTTCTAATAATTGCTCCCAAAGTTGATTTCTTCACACCAAGCTGCTAACCTACTGCAGATTCAGTCTTCCCAGACTGGTGCAGGTCTCAATTTTGTTTCTGGTGTCCTTTGACAGCTCTTTGGTTTTGGTCATGGTGGAGTTTGGAGTGTGACGGTTTGAGGTTGTGGACAGGTGTCTTTTAAACTGATAACAAGTTCAAACAGATGCCAATAATACAGGTAACCAGTGGAGGACAGAAGAAGTTACAGGTCTGTGAGAGCAAAGAAATCTTGCTTGTTTGTAGGTGACAAAATACTTATTTTACAGAGGAATTTAACAATTAATTCTTTAAAAATCCTACAAATGTGATTTTCTGGATTTTTTTTTCTCACTTTGTCTCTCATAGTTGAGGTATACCTATGATGAAAATTACAGGCCGCTCTCATATTTTTAAGTGGGAGAACTTGCACAACTGGTGGCTGACTAAATACTTTTCCCCCACTGTATATATATATATATATCTATTATATAATACACATCTATATATATATAGATTATCTTATCTATATACATATATATATATACAAAATATTATATATATATATATATATATGAATTGTAATACTGTACATTACAAGGAGTTGTATTATACTGTATTTGACTCATAGATACTATATATCAGTTTTTACTTTTAGAATCTAAATATCACTTGGATTGCACATCTTGTGAAAAAAATGACAAAAATGAAATATATAGGAACATTTTTTGAAAGTTTTTCTACTGTCAGCAACCCAGTCAAAACAATCCTGTGGCCCACCAAAAAAAAAAAACTATGATGTAAACCATTAAGTGTGAATACTGAGTATCTAAACATTTCCGGAAAGCAAGCCATGCTCTTTAGTACAGTCTAAAACAAACAAATCTTAGGGAGGCTCCCATGTAGCGATATTGCTTGCCTGCAGGGTTTCTTATTGGTAGGTAAAGCATAGAGGGCTAAAGCCAGAAAATAACAGCTGCACACCTTTCTATATAAGGCATTTCTGCAGCCCCCCATTGTAAATAAACACAGATATAACATCAAGAGAACAATTTAGGCAGTAATTAACGGCAAAGAACAAACAGCGTGGTTAGAGGGGGGCACGGAGCTGATCGAATTAAGTGCACAAACAGAAACAAAAGCAGCAACAAAGCATCAGTGTGCCGCTGCTCACCAGCTCCTCTTTGTTTAATAAACTGCAGACTCCCTGAATGCTAGTCAGCATAATGAATCTGACATGGGCAGAGGGGTTCTGAAGGGCCCCAAAGAGTCTATAGCCTCAGCTTTTGCATTCAGCACATTGGGGCCACAATGGGTTAAAACTCAGATAGAGATCAGGAGCTACAAAGCAAGAGGGAGATAGAGAGCCAGCCTGTACAGAAACCTCCTGTTTAAAAACAATGGTTTAATTACAACATTTATAACCCCAGAATTCTGGAATTGAATTTAGCCTCGACTTAAGGAGTACGCTGGCATGAAAAGACTATTTGATTAGAGCAGCAGTTGTTTCATTTTCGGCACAGCAGATTGCCGAGCATCTCGATCCGGCTGCGCAATCTGTATTCATTATGGCCTGTAAAAGGATGATCCTCGGCCTGCCGCTGCGTGCGTTCCTGCAGATGCGTGGCGCTCGGCATGGCCCCTGCCATTCCCTTACAATGCGTCCCGCTAGCCGCGCCAAGCACAGCAGCACCCGGTCGCCAAATTCAGCCTTTTAGCCACTCAAAAGGGTCCCGCGGGCTCCCTCCCATTCCCAGCAGCGGCCTTTATCAAAAAGCCCTGAAGTCGAGACGTGAGATGTTTGCCTCTTTTAATGTATATAAATGGGCCACCTACCTAGCTGGTTGGTGTTTTGGGGGGAGGAGGACGAGGGACGCTGCAGATGTAATCTGAAGCTTTCATGTTGGCAGGGGGTCCGCGCATGGCACGGTCTCCGTCTTTCCCACAGAGGGAGTGTATTGGGCTCCGTATGGAGCACAGATGCACCCGCCATCCGGATGATCGCCACGGAGCCGAGGTACTGCTGGAGCCGCTCTGTGCAGCGTGCTTATATATCTGTGAAATGAGCTTCCTGTGCAGATCCCCCGGCAGCCTGGCCAAATCACAGTACATTAGCCACATTAGCTGCTTGTATAGCAAGACTGTAAATAGACACGCCATATTGGGAGGAAACACTCTGCTTGTGTGACCACATTAGCAATGGCTTGGAATGATCGCAAAACAAAGCTGGGGCTTAATCAGAATGTTTTTCTGAATGAGCAAAGAATATAACCGCTGTTCTACTTTCCGCTGTTATGAATCAAAATATCATATTAATAATAGGGCTGTCAAAAGATTACAAATTTAACTGAAACAAATGAATTGCAATTAAATGGCATACATGCATATTTGCTGAGAAAAGCCACAAATGAAGATAGTTCTAAGACACTAACATTTGGTGGCAGACAAAAGCTGTTAATAGACATTATAAGAACTGGATTTTTTGTACGCAAGATAAATATTTTTAAAGCTGTAGTTAATAGTATTAAAAAAATAATAATCACAATATTCTTATGTCCTGTTCCATTCTGTTGCTCTCTATCCAGCATGTATAGCAGCTTGAATTGCTGCAATGGTAGAAAAATTATTAAAATGATGGCATTTATATATGGGTCAGGGGGCATGATTAATTGTGCTACTTTTTAACAAGTTGCATTTAACAATTAATCCCACTAAATCAACATGTTAAACTGACAACCCTAATTAATAACATAAAAATAAAAACAAACAACATCTGCAAGTAAAATCAGAGCTGATGGATCAAGGAAGGCTGTTTATTTCTAATATGACAAATGAATCCAGCAGAACCTGTATGAGAATACAGGAGGTCTATGTCTTGCTGCTTGGGCTACTTTACCTAAATTACAGGTGTAATCCTCAAACAACCACACCAAGGGCTGAACAGGACCCCTGCCACATCCTAGACATCTGTTCTCTCCTTCCACCCCCCCCCCCTGGAGAAACCTCAAAAACGGAGGGCAGAGAGATGACAGGGAAATGACTTAAAAGCATTTCCACACACAGACCAAGAAGAAAATACCAGCCAATACACAGAAAGACTCTAGAGGAAAGTGAACAGAACAAACGTGAGTTGAAATAATGTTCTTTTTGGTTTGTTGTTTAGCTGTCTTTATCGTAGTATGAGTTGTTAAAGACAGCATGCAACACATTTAACTTCCGCAATGTAATGTCTTTCATAGTGAGTGGGTTTTATCATTTGGAAGACACAAACATAACCTCTATGAAATCTATTAGAATCATTTTACAATCTATTATTTACTATTTTGCTTTCTTTGTACCGGTCTTGTAATGCTATAGCCAGTTGGCAAATCCATTCAAATAATGTTCATTGAAAATGACTGAATGTTACAGCAAAAAATTAAAATTAAAATTATCTTTTAGTAAAAAAAATTTTTTTTTGTTTTTCATTTTGGTCATTCCACCTACTCCTAGATGCGACCTGTTTCATGCTCTCATATTTGCATATGTCAGGAGACTGCATCGGTTGCCCTCTAGTCCTACACCTCAATATCAGATACACATGTCCGCATACACACTTACACAAGGATACATGAATGGCACCGCCCTTGGCCACACAGATCTAGCACCATTCCTCTAGAGAGTGCTGCAGACATTCATTACCCCTCCCATCATGTCCCTCAGTCCAGTTTGAAGGACACCAGAAGGGCTAAATGTCCCTGTACGAACACAAAGTATTGCGTGTGTGTGTGTGTGTATGTCTGCGATAAGAGTCCATTATGCAGGTTTACAGAGTCAGATGCAGAGGCCGGGCTGTGCCAAAGAGCTGATATTACACAGCACAACCTCCAGCAGCCTTCCCAGAACACACAGCCAAGATCACTCAGCACACGCCCATTCCCGCAAATCTCTCGCACTCACACACACACATAGACCATCATATTCACACACTCACATAGACACACAATGATGCTGATGCACAAACACACTCTAATGCTACTGTTAATACAAGCACACACCTGCTCCACCCAGTCTCCCTCCACTCCAGCAGAAAAATCAATATGCATCTCATCCATTACAGCACTCACGGATGGGCCAGGATCTCTACTCCCATCTCCATCTCTCCTTTCTCTGTTCTGTCTTTTCCTTTCTTTGTGCAGATACAAGACGTCAAAATGTTTACACTGCGCTGCCGTCACTCTGATGAGCTAATAGCAGTCTTTGACTCTCGTACAGAGCATGGAGGGGAAAAAACACATACTTAATGACATTAATTAGGAACATCATACGAATGACTCAGAAGGTCCTTTTGTCTATGATCAGGTGTGATCAAGAATCTTTGCTTTTAAAAGTCAATGAAAATGAAAATGTGTCTCATATGTTTGAGCCTTGGCACTCATGCAGGTGATATTGGTTCACATCTTGCTTCACAATGTACCTTTTTATGATTAAGTGGAAATATTCACTTTTAACAGAAAGTAACAAAAATTATTTGAAAAAGAAAGGAAAGGAAATGCAAATATTCCAAAAATGTTAAGCCTTGGTGCTTAAGTCCTACATCATTTCCAGTTTGCTTTTTATCTCCCAATATTTTCCTGTCCTCTCTCTACTATACCTTTCAATAAAAGTGCCAAAAAGGCCACAAAGAAAATTAGAAATTTTAAAGCATTACACAAAATCAAACAAACTCACATCCTTCAAGCTATCAACAGTGTTTATAGGGTTTGTAGTTCTACACTGAATATAAACAAGCATAAAACAATCCAAGCAATTAATAAAACCAGCTTCATCATTCACAACTATACATTATAAATCATGGATATGAACATTATGAATGCCCAGAGCAAAATCACAGATGATGTAAATTTCCAAAAATATCAAGTATAAAAACAGAGTGAGAAATAACACTGATTAAAAATGCATTTTGATGAATTGATAGCATCATAATCACATCTTTAGATCAAACCTAGGTGTTCTCTTGCAAATATGACCATCCTCTTTAAAGACAATTAAATCTGCTAAAGCATTTTTTCTCCAACACAGGAGCCAGTATAATACAGATTTTGAATGCACATTAAAGCAGCTTCATGACGACACCACACACACACACACACAATTACAGTCGTTGATTAAACAGAAGCCCCAAACTCCATCCCATCGCAAAATAATTAACCTCAGCTCAACGACAAGGAGGGAGTCCAGGTTCTAAGGTAACAGATTTTTTGGGTGGAGATGAAAAGGAAAAAGACATCCATCCGTCATAAAAAAAAAATGCTGCAGCCAATTTCCACAAAGCCGCTAAGCTGATTGAGATGACCAAATCTGTTTCACCAGCTTACATTTACTTCAAAATGGTCATCTCAGCTTCAGTATTACACACTTTCACTGCTTCCTATTCCCCTGTTCTTTAGCAAAGAGAGAATAAAACACTCGTCAACTTCTCTGTGCCTGGCCTGATATCTCTTTAGCGCAGAGCTGGCCAGATCAGTACACTTTTATTTAAATATTCTGCTATTCAGCTTAACATTTGTGTTCTTATTCTCCTTTTTTAAATAAAAATAATAATAATAAAATAAAGCAGTTGTCTCTCTCTCAAAGACGACCCTTACCAAACAAACTCCATTCTGCTAAACCAACCGACCGCCCCCACCTCCTCCCACTGAAGTAGATTAAATTCACACTAGTCCTCATTTTAAACGGAAATTGGATTGATGAAGAAAAGATTACGGAGACAGAGGGCAAGGTGGTGACAGCGGGAGAGAGTGGGGAGGGTGGAGTCAGCATCAACAAAGCACCTCCGAAGCTAATAGTGTAAATGTTTCTCTTTTGCCACCTGTAGCGTGTATGGTGTTGTGTGTGTTTTCTTCCCCTCCTGATCTTTCTCTTTTTTGCCATAGCAGCAAATATCCTGTTGGCGCAGGATGCAGAGTGGTATCTGGCCCTAAAATCGATCAGACTCCAGGACTAGGGCTTCCATTCATCATTTGCCCATAAAATTTGATTAGCGCTGACTACAGCACTGCAGGGAGATGGGCTGATTGAGCCAGGCTACAGGAGATGGCAACAGCATCCCGCATTTTCATCTAGTCTCTCTCTCGCACGGTATATTTTGTCGGTCTTTATATTTCTTTGTAAAGCACTTCCTATTAATAACAGCTCCGTCCCTCCTCATATCATCCTCGGTGTGTGCAATCCTTGCGTGTAGGTATCTAAGATCAGTAAGATAGCGTGCGTGTCCTCCTTCTGCCCCTCCTTTCTTAGTGTAAACCGTCCTCTAGCTATTAAACAAAAATGACAGCCGTGATGAGGCTTCGACCGGCGTTAACAAAACGAAACAACTGCAGCCCGGCCCAGCCAGCTGGCCTGTCCGGCGGACACGCCCTCTGTTCCCACATATCACTGTGGCATGTGACTACTCCTCTCCACCAATGACAATGTCCTGAGCTCACGAGTGGATACTGTCTGTCTGCACAGTGACAAGCTAAGAGGACAGGAGAGGGGGGAAAAAAGAAAGAGACAGACTTGAAGCTCGACGACAAGGTGAAGTTTGTCAATTTGACTTGCGCACATTGTGTTTCTTCGGGGGAACGCTGCCACTTGTTGATTTGTCACATGATATTTCAAACCATGTGAGAAAAAAGAAGAAATGTATTCATTTGAGAGATAACTTGACTCAATCATCCATAAATTACATTGTGAATAAACCAATCTGTGCGCCTGACGCGTCTACCACAAGGTCTCTGTAAATTGATTACAGGCATGAACTGGCACTTGAGCGTCACGCTTCCGCAGAAAAAGTGATTTAAATTCATGTAAGCCTGCATGATTTAAGATTCATTTGCGATATTGATTCTTCCAGGAGCCTGAGATGTCATTTAAAGCATCAGTCATCCAATCTGCTGAGGATTCACGTCAGCATAAGGAATGAATTTATTTTGCTGCTAATTGTCTGCCTTTGGGAGTTTGTGGGTGACACTTGAAAAACTTGGCATATCATCAATGTGATAATGACAGGCAGACCTCACTGCCCCAAATACCTTTCAATCTTTCATGGCATTTAAAATTTCTAGACAGTTTCATCAAAAGTCATTTGCATTACAACGTGTTTCACGATGCAACATTGCGCCAACAAAATAGAAAGAATGAAAAAAAAGAAAAAAAAAAGAAAAATTTTGCTGGTCCAAATAATAATAATAATAATAATAATAACAACAACCACAACAACAACAACAACAACAGTCATGTAACAGCCATGAAACAGTATAAAAAATACCAAAGTTTAGCTTATTTTTTCTCACACAACTACACTACCATTGAAAAGTTGATCAGTATGATTTGTTTTGTTAAATTAATACCTTTATTTATTTTATTTCAAATAAATGCTGAACTTTCTATTCATCAAAAAATCCTGAAAAAAATGTATTACAGTTTCCACAAAATTCACCATTACACCATTTTCAACACTGATAATAGTAAGACATGTTTCTGGAAAACCAAATCAGCATATTAAAATGATTTCTGAAGGATCATGTGACATTGAGACTCCATTTTAAAATATTCTAAAATAGAAAAGTTATTTTAATTTAAACTTATTTTAATTGTGAAAATTATTTCACAATTTTACTGTATCTACTGTATATTTTAAATAAATGTAGTCTTGATGAGCATAAGAGATGTCTTTCAAAAAGACAATTTTAAATAGTAGTGTATGTCAAAGGCCCTCACTGACTATAAAGTGTCAAACAAAAACAAAAAAACACTAGTTTAAAAGCCAGTTTCTGAAACATGGATACATCTTTATGTAAGGCTGAACATTTCTAGGAACATTTTAGATTAGCTATTTTTTGTAAGGAGTCTCTGTGCAGGTCTGGGCTTACCTGAGTCTCTCGAACGTTTTCCACTGTGAAGTTAAACCACACTCTGAAGCGCGGGTTACACGTGTCAGGCCTGATGAACAGATCAAACTCAAATTCACTGATGTAGTCAACACGACCCAGGTTACCTACGGAGAGACAAACAAACTAATTTCAGGTCTTGAATCTATTCAGTAGCTCTATGATATGCTTTAATATATTCATACAGAAACATATATTTCAAAATGTGGTATTGTTTAGTTTAACCTGGCAGACACAAATATGTCCGCACAGAGAGCAGTGACTGGGAGAGATTTCCCTGTAGACTAATAAAATGAACTATAACTCAGTTGGGATCCTACTGATATTTGTGTATTTACAGTATTTCATTTATGTTAAGGGAAATAAAATACAGTGTTGCAGTCTAACCTTTTCTTTCCCCATAGATTTTGACACACACATACACACACTCTTACTGGGTGGGATGGAGGAAGTCAGCCGAGATGCTTGGCAGTCGCTCAGGTGACGACTAGACAGCTTTGGTAGCAGATCGCAGAATAACAAGCCTCAACATGGCTGCCTCAAACAAATAAATAACAACAAACCAGAAAAGTTCTTTGTTGGTAACATATTATCCTGTAGTCCCCTCACAAATGTCAAATGGCAGGTAATAAAGTTCAGTCTTAAACAAGCAGACTAATGGGAACACATGGAATCACAAATACTGGCTGAATTTTGAGGCCTTTATTTCTGTTTTAACATCTTTTGCTTCAATTACTGATTTTTTGGAACATCAAAGAAAGAAAAGCTGAAGCTAATTACTCTATTAATAAAGTAAATATGGTGATGAGGGATAGTAGTTTAAGATCTAGGCTAGTAACTGAAAGGTTGTTGGTTTAAATCCATTAGCAATCCCAATTGTGCACCTGAGAAATACACTTATAGAACATAGAACATAGAACATGGTGTGATGTATTTAGTATTTATTGTTTTTAGGAATGCTACCAGTTGGAAGGACCTCATAATACTCCCAGAAGGTGCTCTTTGGTTGGGTCTTAAACATTAAGAGAAAAAGTTTCAAAACAAAGTTAAAAAGCCTTTATTATTGTTTTGGCTGGTCACATTTGGACTAAAAGAAGTGCCTTGGATCCTTTCATGTAATGTTTCATTTAGTCCACTTTTAAAAGTACACAAACATAAAAAGGAACAGGCATTAACTAAAAAGCACAACACTCAATTTTAGCTTTCAATCAGATTTTTAAACTCGTGGTTGAAGGTTGTTCCAGAGGGATTGTTGCTATAATACATAGATAAAAGCATCTGCTGAATGCCAACTAACTTACTAGTGAAATGCTGCATTGACTGCTAGTCCAGCAGCCCCATTCTATGAAAATGAGAACAGAGTCAACTCATAAGGCTGGTGAAATGAAGGAAGGAGGGAAGGCGGGGGAGATGCATCTGGTTGCCCTGCTCATGCAGTCTGGGTTCAGGGAAAGAAGTGTGGAAGTCATCGCCTGGTGGAAGCTAGCTCAGAGCTAATTACTGACAGATGGAGTGACCACCATTCCATCACACCGGAGCCCAGCGGAACGTTATCCTTCTGCCAGAACAGAGACAACACATCCCAAACATTCCCAAACTCATCGCAAACTCACTCTGCCTGTCCATAAAACCAGCGGGTATGGATTCTCTCAGGATGAAACTGTGAAAGTGTGAAGTTCATCCTTTTCAAGTTTCAACTTCCCGATACAGCCAGTTCAGATGATTATAAATCAAGCATGAAAACATGCCACTCTTTTTACCTTAAATATATAACTTCATAAACTAATTTATACATTTCTGTTTATTTTCTGAACAGCTGCCCAATGGTTCTAATGGTCACTGCGTCTTTCTTCCAGTGTATTGGGTAGATTGATAGTGCTCTCCAGATGAAATGGATATTGGCACTTTAGCTGATTAAAGTCACTTTCTTTTAAACACAAATCTCCTGCAGCAGAAATCCAAGTATGACAGCAGTAGCACACTCCTGATGGAAAGGCGTTTTTATAGATTATCAGACAACTATTGCAAAGGTCAATGAGTGACCTTTATAAACATATCTGAATGAAATGGAAAGGTCCATATGTAACGCAAACATGACACGTAGCTTTTATGTGTGGATCAATAGATGCATTTTGCAACATTTTCTGAAAGCGTGTGTGCATAAGGGTTCGGCTGATACAAAAATGTTGGCTTTAGTATGATATCAGCCCCTGGTCCCTTGGCATTGATACTAAATCAATACTAAAACAGTCTTGAGCGACTAATGAAATTAAACTAGGGTTACCAATCAATTCAATAATGAATAAGAATAATTTGAGATTCATCTCATAATTAATAATGTTCTTAAATTTGCTAATGATATTGTAGCAAAACCAGTTTTTGGTATTATGCCATTATTTTAGTACCAGAATACCATAGAACTGTGCTGCATATCCACTTTAAAATAAGGCATCTAGATGAATTTAATCAGTTTTATAGTTCAAACAGGGCCGTAGCTGGGGTTTGCAGGGCCCCGGTGCAGGTTGTACCAGTGGGCCCTGTTTGAAATTGTTTAATTTGTATGTTCGTTCCATTTATTTATTTGTGCTATTTACACAATGTTTAAGTTTTTTTCAAGTTTGTAGGTGTCCAGGTACAGAAACCAAATAATTAAAATGTAAAATAGCACTGCCATAGTCTTCAGTTTAAAAATTAAATATACAGTCAAACCAAAATTTATTCAGACACCTTCAACATTTCTCACATTATCAGTTTATTTGCTATAGTTTAGAAAATGGTAATAAAATATGACAAGAACTCAGAGTTAAACTGTGTCAGAACAAATTCATCTTGATAATGTCAGATAACTTTGATAGAAAGGTATGTAATGAATTACAATCAACCAAAACTTCAGACAACTGTTAGTATGACAATATTTACACAACTATCAATACTTTGTTGACCAATTACCAAGCAATGCTTAATTTTGTTCAGTCTGTGGTGTAAAAAGGTTGCATTAGCAATTAAAGAAAAAACACGTAAGCAAAACATGGTCAGGTCAGTGTCTGAATAATTTTTGGTCCCAAATGTATTCATCAATTTCACTGGTAGTCCACAGTATGAAAAATGTTTGTGTATAATATGTCACCGTTTACTTTATTTTGCTACACTCACTTACATAAATGAACTATAGTGTCCTGCACCCACTAGTAAAAAAATATCAAAAATTATATCTGGTGTCTGAATAATTTTTGGTTTGACTCTGGATTAATTCTTGTTAAAACTACAAAGTAATTCAGTCAAGAGCAGTGAGTGATTTTCTTTCTTTCATTTTCTGGGATTACCATTAAGGACACCAACAGCAGCTAGTAAATTAGGCGCGCTCACTTTAAGAGACAACGCATCTCAATGCATTAAACTCTTTTGAATGTTTAAATTGGCAAGGCTTAAAAACACGTGCAATTGATAAGCTTTCGTGACGACGCACAGCAGTGGCCTGTCAACTGTCCTGAGCGTCTTTTTAGGCTGACCCCCAGGGCAGTTCAAAACCTCCAGGGCAGCTAAGAACAAGACGTATTGCCATTTCACATTCCCCTTCATATCTTAACATGAATGACAGACATTAACTCCCAGCAGAAGTGATAGGGCTCCACACCGCAGCTCTCAGCCACTGAGAAGAGTCAAGTCAAACACACTTTACACCAAAAATAACATCTGTTTTACAGCTCTAATATGTAATTTTTATACATCAGCCAACCATACAGAGAAAGAGAGAAAGGATCAGTAGCTAAGCCAGTCACTGGAGGAGAAAGAGAGAGAAGGAGAGAATGGGAGATTGGTGGCTGCACCTGTTCCAGACAGATGTGCACGCTAATTCATCATTCATCCATTCCAGCACATTAACCATTTACGCCACTTTTAGCATCAAATATTGGCTATCGACATGCAGTAACAGTGATCCAGTGATTTGGTCTTAATTGCGAGAGTTTAATTGGAGTTTCATAGTTTTCATGTGATTGTAATACAAACTACAATTAGTAGAAGAAAAAAAAGGAAGAAATGCCTAAACTTGGAAAATTGTTTTTATGTGCTTGTATTTAAAAAAAAAGAGAGATTATGACTGTGACCTATACTGATCCGCTATATATACAAATCAGCTGATCAGTCATCATAAAATAAATAAATTTATGACAGAAATAAATAAATATACATATACAGTATGTATATATATATACAGTAAATATATATATCAGTATGTATTATAAATATATCCCAGCTGTATATATATATATATATATATATATATATATATATATTGTGGCGAGTATCCCGGGTCCAGATCAGCGTCGCCCTGGAAACGCCGCTGCCACACTGATCACAGAAGCACAACACCTGTGCGTGATGAGTGGCACACCTGGAGCTTGTTCCCGCTGGCCATAAAAGCCAGGAGAAGAGACACCAGCGGGAGGGCACCCCAGAGAACCAGGTGACATTAATGCTTGTTTCTCCTTGTTCACAGACTCTGAAGGCACCCTGGGAGAGGGATCTGCACCACGGCACTTCACCCCACGAGCACCACGTTGAGATGGGCACCGAGCAACATTCCTCCGAGCGCGTGTGATCAGTGTGTGGGCAATAAATCACCCTCCGGGGCTCTTTTGATCAGTACCGAGTCTGTGTTCTCATTCAACCCGCGACATATGGTGGAGAATGCGGGCATTACAGGTGAATTGAGACACAGACTTGTAACACCAGGTTGCTGTAACGATCTCTGTGCTTCTTCTAGGAGAAACCGCTCTCTTTCCCCCCCCGGACACATGGAAGAGGTCATCCGCCAGCAGCAGTTTACCGAACAACTGGCAGCCCGGCAGGAGTATACTGACCGGGTCGTGGAACAGCTGCAGGCCAGCATGGCGGGGCGCCTGCCCCTCCCGGAAGTGCCGGTCAAAGCGCACCAATACCTCGTCCGGTTGACCGAGAACGACGACATCGAGGCTTACCTCCACACATTTGAGGTCATCGCGGCCCGGGAGGGGTGGGTCCAGGAAGAGTGGCCTCGCATCATCGCCCCCTTCCTCACCAGAGAAGCGCAGCGGACCTATTATGCCCTGCAGGCACCCCGGAATGAAAAATATGATGAGCTCAAAGCCGAAATCCTAGCCAGGGTGGGCCTGTCTCCCATGGGGGCTGCGCAACAGTTCTATCAATGGACCTATGATGAACGGCAGACAGTGAGAGCACAAGCTACGCAACTGGCCCGATTGGCTCACCTGTGGCTTCTCGCGGGGTCCCCTACCGCTGACCAGGTAGCGGAGAAAGTCCTCATCGATCGGCTGCTACGGGCGCTGCCCCGCCAGCTGAGGCGCCCGGTCAGTATGCGAAATCCCCAGGACATCCACAGTCTGGTAGAGGCGGTTGAGCTGGCAGCGGCAACGAACGCCCGCGAGGCAGGGGAGAGAGCGGGCCTTGCGCCCCGCAGGGTGATGGAGCGGCGTCCGCTCGAAGGTGCACCGTGACCAGGCAGCAGACCAGCAGTCCCCGACTTTGTGGATGAGCCAATGCCCACAGAACCCCCTGCACCGACGGCCTGAGCCTGGATGGCCGGGTGTTTCCTGCATCAGGACGGACTTTCCCCTGGCCCCAGCCAGATGGTGAAGATGGAGGGGAAACCAGTACAGGCCGCCTTGGATTCCGGCAGTTCAGTCACCCTCGTGCAACCTACCCTGGTACGACCAAGGCCCGAGCAGAAATCCAAGTTGCCACTGACATGCGTGCACGGAGACACCCGCTTTGTGCCGCCTCCGATTTCAGCGGAGCCCGGGACCTGGGCCATCGAGGTGGGCATTGTGCAGGATCTCCCCGTACCTCTGCTCCTGGGACGGGACTGGCCGGGGTTCCAGAAGCTCCTCCTCGGACCCAGTTCTTAATGTACTTGCTATTAGGCTTGCCGCGGTAGACGGTGATACCGGTGTTAAGCCGCAACACCGGTTACGTCACTTGCCCACCGAAATCCTAGCCAGGGTGGGCCTGTCTCCCATGGGGGCTGCGCAACAGTTCTGACCCCCACCGTCGTTTTTGGTTTTTTTATAGTAATAAAAATAATTTAGTTCAGTAAAAGAACCGACACTACAATTAAAAACTGAACGCGGCTGCTAAATGCAGCGTGCCGAACGACAGTCGCATCACACAGATAAGATTTAATTTATCCAGTGAGTCGAGCTGACTGACAAGAGTGAGGTGAGAGACAAGACGATCGCGGATTATTTAGTTTCGAAACGAGATGCAAAAGCGCCTGTTTGGCAATAATTGTGAAAGCCTGGCTTTTGCCATTATCTAAGGTGATTTTGGAGGTTGTGGTTTTTTTTTTTTTTTTTTTTTTTTTAAAACATTCCTTTCCTTGTTTAATTGCTTCCACATTGTTTGCTGATTTTTACTTTATTTAAACTGTCATTTATTTTATTTAACATTCGTTTTGCTAATAAACGTTCTACTTTTCTTATTTATTTGGTTATATATTATTACATGTTTACTTATTTCCAGTTTTGTATACCTATTAAACTTTACGTTATTTTATATTAGGCATAGCTTGCCCTATAGCATGGTGTATTTTTATTTATGTTAATAAAAGTTCTGTTTTATATATACGCTAAAGTGAGTTTGACGTTTTGTTGTTGCATTCAAGCAATTGACGCCGAGCTGCCTAATTCAAAAGTGAAAGTAAAATGCGCTTTTAAGCTATTGAAAAGAGGGAAAATTCAAACGAACTATTGCTTTACTCTGAATTGCCGCTATTTTAAAGTGAAAGTAAAATGGGCACAGCGCTTTTACAAGCTATTTAAAAGCGACGGAAAAGAGGGAACGCCCGCCCCCCACGGTGATACCGGTGTTGTCACACGTCGATTAACCGGTGGGAAAATTTCCTCACCGTCACAACCCTACTTGCTATTGGCAGGTACACAAAGTTATGACATCTCATGTCCTAGATAATGAAACGAACAGACAGCTGTGGGGGGAAAAAACACTTTCGTACAGAAAAAAAAAATGAGAAACAAACCTTTTAAAAAGTTGCCTTGACTGTTTTGTGCAAATATAACAACCTCTAAATAAATAAGACCTTCAAATACATGATTTGAGGTGGGGGAGGGGAAGTAATTCAATCCAAGTGGGGACAGGCACCCAACATCTCCAAACCTTCCAAAACTATGCTCACAAGTACAGGTGTACATTCTCTGAGGTTTGAATGCGAGTGCGTACAGACAAACCAAAGCACACAGTGGGAATAAGGATAATGCAAACCCTCTGAATCTAAATAGCAGGTCAAACGGCCTTTCTTTCAGAAACTGACTCTTCAGCACCTAAGACAGCTCCATAGACGGCAGAATGAAGCCGCTGTCCATGGTGCTGACCGATCCACTGCAGTTTCCCTCTTAAAATGCTTTGCTGGGTAACTTAAAAACTCTCAATCATTAGTTCACTCGATCATGCTTGCAACTTTTTTGATACACACAATTTTAATAACACAAGCACACACAAAAATGCTGATTTAGCTGCAAACATCAGATTCATTTTCCTTCAATCTTCATTTGGAATATAATGTCTCTCAGCCTTATATTTCCGAGAAGAAGAAAAAAAAACGCTTCAGGGCAACAAGTCTCTGCTCAGCTTGATGGGATACACCATATATGACACACCATTGATTTGAGTTTTAATTTTATGGTGTCTGACTCCAGAGTCAGACCATGATGAGCTGTAATCTACAATGCTTCGGCCAGCCCTAAACAAGCATGAATACTACAGCAGAGGAGAGGTCCTGCCATCACAGCGTGGAGGACGAACGCCATTTTGGATGACAGTTCACTGACAACACAGTTAATTCAATGTATAACCAGGGGAGGAAAAATCAATAACTGTATTTTAACATAGCGTGCGTGTGTGTGTGTGTGTGTGTGTGCGCGAGTGTGCAGAAGGACAGAGTAGAAAAGAGAGAAAGAAAGAGTGGGGAAAAGGATAATGCAAGCAAATTATCCTATGTTTCAACTGTCTTGAGAATTTCATCTACATACTCCGTCATAAGAGACTTCAACAATGCAGGGCTTAGGATTTAACAAATTGGGTTTTTAGCAAATAATGCAACAAGCTCAGTTCAGAAGAAAACTCTATGGAGTTCAATGGGAATAGAAGCAGTGTTGTTTTTATAGCCTGTTTGCTCTCAGCAGAACGACACCACCGAGCTGCTGGGAGGAGAGACACTTTCTCATTTATAGGGAGTTAATTCCCACTGTTATCAGCAAACTGAAATAAACATTCCATATAGAGAAAAGAGTGGAGGTTTGAATCATCTTATCTGGTGCTTGTTGTGTTTGAGTTTGAGCTTGTGTGTGGTGTGTGTGTGTGTGTGTGTGTGTGTGTGTGTTTCTCATGTGGTTAACCTTGTTATAGATGTAGAAGAGAAAAGCAAATGGAGAATCCGTATTAATGTAATGTGTTTGCTGTCTGGAGAAGCATGTGGGTGGTCTCCACTCAGTTACCTCGCACTGTTCCTTCCTTCCAGCTGTTCAATTCAAGACACTTATTTCTAAAACATACACTTGGCCTCCATTGGTTCTCAACTGATTTGCCTCTTTTATATTCTTTGGTTTCTATGACTAACTTTCAACACCTCATATAGTGTAGAATCTACCAAACTGTAAAAAATTATTGTGATTTTAACAGCAAAATAATGTACAAATCTGTTAAGTAAATTTCTGTACTATATACGGTGAATAACTGTAATTACATGTAATGGTTAATTTAACGTAATTACATTTAAGGGTTTTTGGAAGTAAAAAAGAACAAGTCATTGTATAATTTACAGTGAAAAACTGTAAATTCACATTCCCTGCATGATACTTCGTATTTTATGCTTTTTGTTTCTTCTTAGTTTTTTTTTCTTATCAGTTCTGTACATTAGGGTTTTATCTTACATCTAATGTTGTTAAATTACTGTTTATCGCATTATTTCAGTATTGTGTGTTACCATGATGGTGTTTAGTATTTGTGTGAATGCCACTGTGCGCCCTTCCGTATATAGGGCTGCTCGATTATGACAAAAATCATAATCATGATTATTTTGGTCAATATTGTAATCACGATTATTTAACACGATTATAAATGGGCCATATGACCAAAACTTTAAATGAACGATTTATTTAAAGATAGCGATATATATGAACAATCAAATTTTATAAAATGCATAATTTTCACTGTTAAAATTAAACTTAATTTGTTACTTATTAAAGCTACAAAAAGTTCTTCAGTCTAGAGAAGTAAGTGATTTTATCTGTCTTTTGTTGTTTGATCGATATTAAGCACCTAGTTGACAGCAGGAATATAGCCCCGTCACTTTAAGAGCTGCACGGATCCAATATACTGTTAAGCCCCGTTCACACCAGCGAACTATATCGTCAGTTTACTCTAAGCGCACGCGCGACTGCCGCTTTAAATTATCGAGCTCGTTGTTTGTATCGTTCATCAGCTGGAAAAAATCATGCTGAAAGTGATTCCAACGATATCATTTCTCTGTGCCTTTATCGCTATAGTTGTGGTGTGGACTATGCTATTCTTTAATATTGAGAATGATTTTTAGAACTATATCTTTATCGTCATCTTTATAGTTATCGTCCTTGGTGTGCACTTGCCTGAGTCACACCGTATTTTCATATCTCACTTTTACGTTCAATTATACATAACGGAGCGAGGTTTCGTGTGTGTAGGGATCGGTCAATGGGAGCGCCGCCATTTTGACACATTTTTGCGTGTATTTGACCATTTAGGCGCGTACCATAAGCTAAAAGATGACTTTACATGTCCGTGTTTTGTTCCGTTTCTGAGAGCATCACATTTTGCAAAAGTCCCGTTACATGATTTTACTGATTTGCACATGAAATTGGGCTTTTATGGAGGAACGAAAGAACACCGCTGCGCTAGAAAGGGGGTGGAATGGGGCGCAATAATAGTTTTATCTCGATTACTGTATTTTCATAATTGTTGGAGGCCAAAATCGAAATCGAAACCGTTTTTTCGATTAATTGCACAGCCCTATTCTATATTTAAGTATTTCCCTCCTCAGCTTGTGGAATATGTGGAATAACTGCTTGTGATGAGCTTTGATTCATCATGTGGCTTTCTCATCACATGTTTAGGTGGTAATCAGTGTATTATAATGACACAAAACAGACAGTAGTACTTGAATATAGGCTGTGACGGTCGCCGTGACAACCGCATCAACCGTTGTCTATTGCCACCGGCGGTAGTGCACGTGACGTCACACACACTATAACAAGCATAATACAAAGTTTTGTATACAAGTGTAATAACAGTAACAGTTGTTGTTTTATTTAGACTATAAGTCTTATGTTATTTCACAAATTACCTCAAACGCCATACACGACATTTGATCCTTTAGATTGGCAGATTTGAGCGCAGGAAAATACAGTTTATTCTGTATTCAGCAAATTAATTTCAAGTTGAGCGATGGACCTTGTTGGAAACCAAATAATACATCGCCGATCTGGAGCCATCTCTATTCATGTCACCCATCCGCGTTTGTACAAGTGTCTTCAAGTTCCCGTGATCGCAAATGCCTGGCTGGTCAGGTTTGGTGATGCTTTCTCCAAACTGGCCAAATACAATTTACGAGACAGCGGTAAATGGAAGATGCTAAAAAGAAATGTGGAAACATAAGCCGCGATTCCTATTCCACAGAGAGCGCGTGCAGACCAGGAGTTAACGCTCCCGCTTGCTTGGTGGCGGAACAGTGAGCCGTGTCTACACCGGACAGTTGTCACACCGCGTCGCAACACAATTGGTTGAGTCTGTCTACAGGACATTTGAACTTTGTGTCAGACTCAGTACATCATAAATAGGACGAGGCATTAGTTCACTGTCGGGGATTTGTCATGTCGCGCCGCATCAGTGTCATCACTGATTATAATGGGATTATAGGCCTCTAGCCTATTTTTGTCGTGCCCTGCGCCACTTCAGCATACCGGTGTAGACAGGTTATTTAACTTCTTCTTCTAGGCTATTTTCTTATTTAACTGTATTATTTCTTGGATATTTAGTCTATTTTTTGTGTTTTGCAGGCTGCGTGTTCCCTGATGGGAAATGCTAAAAAATATTTTGTCGTTTGTTAATTAGATGATCCAAAGCCTTATTTATTATTTTTTATTTTGTGTTCATAATAGATATAGATAGGGCTGGGTAAAAATATCGATATCTTGATATTAATCGATTCTCAATTTTACGAAATTATATCGATTCTTAAATCCCAAGAATCAAATAGTCTAGCCTGTTTTCAATTAATGGACCGAACTTTGAAGGGCACTTCCCATCCAATAAATCACAATAAGCATTGTGCGTTGGTACTTTTAATATGAAACAAAGTCCCAGATTTTTCAATTCTGTCCATTGTATTGCATATTCAAACAATAAATAGTGTTTTGTGGCTCTTTAATGTGTCGTGACAGGTCGCTGTAGCACCTCAGTTCAACAGACAGACGTGAACTGATCGTCTCCTCCACATCAATACCAGTTTCAGCACAAAATAAACATCCGAAGGTAAGTTAAAAGAAAGAGTACAACTTTACAATCCGTATCCTGTCTCATGTAATCACTCAATCAGTGTTTCAGCCTTGCAAAGATGTCAATATAACGGCTAAATATAATGGTAAATATTTAAATATATGGTAAATATAATGTCACATAACGGCTTGGGTAACGTCACATTTACCTCAGAAAAAACATATTTGGTGACCACTCATTAGTCGGATAGAAAAATAAACTATAGAGAGGGCATTTTGCTAAATATATGCACCATATAACATATTCATTATAATTTACTGTTCTTCATGCTTTGAATAAATCCATCAAGTTTTTATGATAGCCACCATTATGTTTATATTTCAAATAAATTAATTGAAGTAGAAATATTATTATGTAATTGTAACTTTATTATTTTAAAAACTTCATTAAGTGTAATTTTAACAAATCAGTCAAATCTAACCTTCGATATTATAGTAATGTAGTACCAACTGAATCCCATGTATATTTTACAGCATTAGTTAAGAATTTTTTTTCCTTGAGAAAATTTGGCATGTACTGTACCTGTGATATATATCCAAAATAACCTGCGATATTGACTCGAAATTGGTAATCCGACATTAGGGCTGAACGATTTTGGAAAATAATCTAATTGCGATTTTTTTTTACCAATATTGCGATTGCGATTTAATATGCAATTATTTTTTTAAAGCTCTTTATGTTCTGTATTATTCAACAAAGACAAGCTATAAATCATTGTATAGTATGACCGACACAATATTAGATAGATTAAATGTAAATGTTCTTTTCTGTAGGCCTGGCCTATATGTTATGATGAAATTAGGTTATGCATGAATTGATATGAATTACATTTTTATTGTATTGACTGATTTGTTGAACTTCCGACCTTGTGAGCGTGTAATAATTATGTTTAAATAGCCTGTTGTAAACATTAATATGAAAGTCAGTAACAAATCACACAAACTAAAGTAGATTGCAGAAATATAAAAACAAATCTGTTGCTTTACCACACTACTTTAGGTAATTCAAAGTTACTGTAATAAACATATGTAAACATGTGGATTGCACTTTTTAAACACTGTCTGTTAACTTTTTAGACCAGTGGTTCTCAAACTTTTTGGTCGCTGACCCAAAGTACTGACACAAAGTTAAAATCATTTGCAATGGTAGCTTTGTCGCGTCCAGTGTAGAGCTGTTGCGGTGCAGCGCGAACGCGACAACTGCTCACGTCTGTATAGACACGGTGAGTGAATCCGAGAGCAAGATATGCCTCGTCATATTTTCTGCATTTAGCTTTTAAATGACCAGCACCTGCCTGGGTCTGTTCGACTTCATCTATGGTTTTTCTTTTCCCTTTCACAAACCGATCCATCTCACCTTCTAAGTTACGTCCTTTGGCTGTTTATGGTTTTATTTATTTTCTTTTTCTGCTGATGGCCCGTGCTCGACTTGAAGCAGCGCTGCTTAGATCGATGGGTGTGTGTCATCAAAGTAGTACTGCGAGAGCTATAAGAGAGCGTGGACTTCTCCTTATGCTTTCTCTCGCTCGCCTTACTTTGATGTCATATACCGATCTGATCTTCAAGTCGAACACATCTTTACTCTCGCGTGTCACGTGACCGTGTAATCGCAACCTCTGCGATTGAAAAATCGTGTTTTCTCATATCGCGATATTATCGCAAATGCAAATAATCGGTCATAACCCTGAATCGAATCGGTAATCGAATCGAATTGTAAGCTTGTGAATGAGAATCAAATCGAAATTTGAAATTTGTGTCAAAACCCAGCCCTGATATATATATATAGTTTCATATATTTTATATATTATAGACGATATATATATATAGTATAGATATAATTAAATCAATTATATACATATAACACACAACCGCGCCACTGGCGGTAGTTGGTCCATTACCACCGTGGTGGTAAAAATCTGCCACTGTCACAGCCCTACTTGAATATGTCAGTATATTAACATTATATCATTATCAAATGTGTTTTTTACTGCGAAATTAAATTAAGACTGTAAAACCTAAAATGTAGCTGCCGTATTTTTGACGGTAAAGCTCTGTCACAGATTTTTTTTTTCGTGTAAACTGTGTTGTAATTTTTAGACAACACGCAAGGATATGCAGGTGAAATGGAAAACATCTGGAAATTCTTTTAAGGGATAGTCCACCAAAAATAAATAGCCAATATTTACTCACCCTCAAAGCATCCTATAGGTGTGCATGACTTTCTTCTTGCAGATTAATCAAATCGGAGTTATATAAAAAATGTAAGACTCAAGATTAAATTGATTATTACGTTTTAAATCTGGTTATTTTTCTTACAAAAATGCATTGATTCGCTACAGGAGGCCTTTGATCACCCCCCGGAGCTGTGTGAGGCACTTTTTATTATAGATGGATGCGCTTTATTTCACTTCTTTTGGACTGATGAACTGCAACACCCGCTGACTGCCATTAAACAGCTTGGAAGATCAAAGACAATTTTTAATATGACTCCAATTGGATTCATCTGAAAGAAGGAAGTCATACACACCTAGGATGCCCTGAGGGTGAGTAATTCACAGGCTAATTTTCATTTTTGGGTGAACTAACCCTTTAAATTGTAATATTTTATAATAATACTGCTTTACTGTATTTTTGATCAAATAAATGCAGCATTGGTGAGCATAAGAGACTTCTTTAAAAAACTTTTGAAATATAATATAATACAACACATTTATTTGATTAAACATTGCTTGAAATTTTCTAGAGTTGTCCATATTGACTTCATGGAAATTTCTCTTTGAAATGCACTACAGATTGTTTTGTTTCTGCATGTGAAAAAAAATAAACAGAAAAATGAGAAGCTGCGCAGTACTGAAAAGAGAATGAGAAAGAGAAAGAAGCAGAAAAAAAGAGAGAAACAGAACGGGGGGCAGATCTGTCAAACGTTGACATACAATAGGAACATGGCTTGGCTAATCCCATTACAGAGCTACAAGCCTGGTCAGTTAGAGCAGTCCTCCTGCTCATCCAGAACAATGGGACACTCTGCAGTTCACAGCTGCCTAACAACCCACGACTGGAAAACAGGACCATACAGGGAGGAACTGAGAGACTGAAAAGGGAACGTCAGAGGAGAATAAGCCAGCAATGGAGGAGTGAAATTCCTTACAATTTAGTTATTGTAAATTCACTGAAAGATTATTTAATTCAAATATACATGGTAAAACATAGTATGATAGTACTCATATTCTGCAGCTTAGATTAAGTTACCATGTTATGCAAAATAGCTGATTATAAAACAGCACATAATAGGAATAAACACATCTATTTGAACCACAAGGACAAGTATTATCTGGTATCTATTGACTAGCCGTACTTTAATTACTGGTGAGAAATGTGGTAATGTGGTGAGTCTAGAGCATCCCAGGTACTGATAACAGCATTAGACTCAGATATCTTTCAACCTTTCTACAAGTTTTTTTTCTTCTGTTACAAACTGCATTGGAAATTAGAAGCGACTCTAGAGACTGGCCACCTCTTAAATGTGTTTTTGCTATGTGCTCCTTTTCATTATTGGAAAACACATCAGCCTCTCCCACGGGTGAGAATACCTGGACACGGACAACTGATAAAGCTGGAATTGATTCAAACCCCAGCAAAGGTATCTGGCTCAAGACCTCCAGCCAAACTCACTTCATGCAGTTTTTCCTTCTCTCTATCTAAAGCCAAGGTGTCACAGAGGCAACATCAATCTCTCTCTCTCTGTGTCCCTCTTTTTCTCTCTCTCCATCTCTGCTAAACTTTTTCACATCTTTATCATTAAATCAGGACAAGAATAGAGCCATGACCTCTAACTCTCAGAACATCTGTAACAGGTGTCAAAACTGCAAAGGCCTTCAAACTAGCATTTTTCACACTGCTAGCGCTATTTCCATCACCGTTCTGGAGTCCCATGAGGAAGGCCGTGCTGCGCATGAATGTGGGTTTTAAGCTAAGCGGCCTCTAGATGCTAATTAATGACATCAATTACACAATGTCACCCAAATCACTAGACTGTCATTAAAATGGGACTAAATAGTAAAATAATCACACGCATTAGCATTTTATCAAAAATGGGGCAGGAAATAAATGCAAGAGTAGTAATTGCTTGACATCTATCTTTTAGCATGGATATGCAGAACCCTCATCGGCACAAAATACAGAGCGTCTGCATCTGTGCTTTGCAGCCCACATGCTTGGCAGCAGTGATAAAGGGGCCAATGAATCTGAAAAGGTTCACATTTTCTTGCTGCCCTTGTATCGGTATTGCTCAAATAAAAAAGGCCCAAAGCAAGTGTGTTCATTTCATAACAGTCGGCAGGTCACGGGGAGGCATTCACTGTGAAATGTACTAAATTGTACCATCGATCTCAGCCATGAAACATGCCGGCTTTTCTGAAGCCCCAGACTCCTGGAGGCACTCTCTTAAAAGAGCCACTCACCGCCGTCAACTGTGGTCTTCCCTCTTCATCTCATTGTGAAGAATGTGGGATTAACATTGTTACCCCTTTAAATCCAAATTTAGATTATGTACCACTTTGTTCTCCTTCCCTTTCATTCCACGCCTTATCATTTTGTTAGCTGTACGGTTTGAGTCCTTACTGGGTAAACAGAAGTCACTTCAAATGTCATGCTATCTCTTTACGAGTTAATTATATGAAGTCCTACAAAGGACAAAAGACGCTTTGCCAGCAGGACAACAGTCCAGGTCCTTTTCTGTTCCTGTCGGCTGTTTCTTCAGGCTTTGTCTTTTTGTTTTCATCTTTCCCTAATACACTCCCTTGCTCTCTTTTGTTATCTCTTCTTCTAGTTCCTACTCTATATCCCTGGCCTGGCAATAAGAATAATCTTTCCTGCGGAGACTTGGGAGATAAAGACAGAAGAAGCTGAAGAGTCCTTGGTGAGCCTGTGGCGAAGAGAATGTCAACAGTGCTGCTAAGAGGGGTCTGTTATCAGGGTGGTAGCATCCTATTGGGTAGGCGGCTGCCCTGTTTATTTACAGTTAATTCTCCCGGTTGGTGTGCATTCTAATGCCTGAGGCTGACTGGTTTGTAATGGGAGGTGTGCACCAAAAAAGGAGACAGGAACAAGGGAACCCTGAAATTAACAGCAACTCCAATAGGTCACCAATAAGTGAAGGGGCTTTCATAATGAGAGGCATGAAAAAATTTCAAAAAATATATATATATTTATGAAATGTTGATATTTTCTTTCAAAGCACTTACACACTGTCTGACACAGACTCACTGTTGAAGATGACATCAGCAGAGTTGCGCACTATGCAGAATGCCTTTTAAATTCCCAAATCAAAACTATAAATCTGAAAACTGAAATCCTAAATTAAATATAATTTAATTGAGGTAGCATATAGATTTGAATTTAACTTAATCCATTCAAGAAATCAATGTCTATTGAATGTCCTTCTTTTTTTTTTTTTTTTTTACTTTTTTTTAATTATAATTGTAACTTGCCGTGTTGAAGTTTTGGACAAAAAAATGCAAAAATAAAATTTTTGGCTTATAGGTTTAATAGAATGATCAATAAATCCATAGCAGTGTTTCCCCTAGGTTTACGGTTTTTTTTGGGGGGGGGGGGTTCTGTTTTTCTGTTTTAATTTTTCTGGACTCCTTTTTAATGGTTAAGTTACATTTTATTAATCAAAAAGCATGACTAATTAATTAAAATCATGAAACTTAAAAAATTTTATTAAAGTTAAACAAAAATTCCATTTAGGGCCTGACGAAATTTTTTTTTTTCCAACCTTATGTTTTATTGTTAACAAAATCTGTGTTTTAGCATGTCTAATTATTTGAAAGCATAAAAACAAGGTTCATTTATTCCTACAATAGCCTTATGATTTTTTTTCCTCAGAAATTCTGTTGTGTATTTAAATTTTTTAAGGCATAAAACATTATTTTAATTTATCTTTTAATTAATGAAAATTTAAAAAATTATTTTTTGGGAAATAAAGGGGATTTAATATTACAATTAAAACATTGAAATATTGAATGCTTATTCCTTAAAGATAAGGTTTTAATAATTTTAGTAGTAGCCTATTACATACATTCTACTCAACAATAGTAATGTATTTCAGCCACAATTACAAGTTAAACCAAATGTTTATTTTGACGGGTTGCCATGAAAACTTTTACATTTGTGTGTGTATATGATATGCGGATAGTTTTACTCAAATGAAACGGTCAAATGCTCATGAAGTAACTATCAGAGCAGTTCTGTAGATTGTTGTTCATATTTATCTCATCATTTAGTGAGAAGGCAGACCTTAATATCACGGCAAGTGTCACGCGTGCTTCAGTACGAGTAGTAAGCAAAACCGCGCATCTGCGCCATTCATTAACACAGAGACACACAGAATTCATATTTAAATAGTCTTTTGGGGCTTAATATTTACAAATACTAGTGGGAGTGTGCTCACCTGTGTGTGCGTGTGCACATGCGATACAAAGAGCAAAGGAGAATTGTAAACACGCGGCCATGTAGAGACAGAAATGACATGCTGTCATCGTGTAAACAAGATAAATAACATAAGGCTATTTAGTTTGTATAATAAAACAACAAGGTATAGACTTGTTCTATAGGAAAGGTAACTTTAAATGACTTCTGTTGTGATCTGGCGCTATAGAGAAAATAAAATTAAATAAAATTAACTTGACCTTCAGGGGGGGCGGGGGTGCCTTTGAGAGGGCGGGGCACCCCCCTAATATAATGGCAGGGGAAACACTGCATAGATAGATCCATAGATTGACAAATGGATTGATACATACACGTCCATTGTTTTCACTACAATCTGTGTCTATAGAATTTTTTTAAAGATATTAACGCATTTAATAAGCAAGGATGCATTAAACTGATCAAAACTGACTCTTCTTTTATTCATCAAAGAACCCTGAAGAAAAAAAATATATATCACTGAAAAATTCACAAAATTCACAAAAACATTAAGCAGCACAACTTTTTTTAAATGTTTCCAGGACACCAAATCAGCATATTAGAATGATTTCTGAAGCATGTGAGACTGAACACTGTGGCTGCTGAAAATTCAGCTTTGCCATCATAGGAATAAATTATATTTTAAAATGTACTGAAATTAAAAACAGTTATTTTAAATTGGAATAATATTTCACAATATTAGAGTTTTTACTGTGTTTGTGATTAAATAAATGCTGTCTTGGTGATATTACACAACAACCTTGGTCGTCAGATGTAGGCTTACATCCAAGCTCAATCAATTGATTGTGTTTCATCTGGACTGTGCCAGGGAATCGGTTTGAGTGAAAAAAATAACACGACTCTAGCAATTCAGCAGTCAGCACTAAGGGGTTGGTATGCAGTAATAAACTCAGAGTTGAGTCCCATAGCAGTAGCATGCAGTAACTAGTGCACATCTGGTCTGTGCTGTCGTGTTGTGCGACAGTGTGATCAAACCACAGCTGAATTAATGCAGCTGAATTAATGGCGTGCAGCCATTGTGGACCAAGATGGCTGCAAAATGCCAGCAAGGCTTCTTGGCCATCCTGAGCTAGAGACACAGAAATCTCTCAACGTGCAAAAGCTTTTCAGAACAGGGAATTACATAAAGTGATGCTACTGTCAATGGCCTGATAGACTCAAATGGAAAGAAAAAGAACGGAGGGGTTCAACTGCAAGCTGTTCAGAAATCTTGGCAGAAAATCAGTGCTCCTTCTCACCTCCCTTTGCACAAGCACTCTAGCAAACTACACCCACTGCGGTGTAATTACTTAAGAGAATTAAGCAACAGTGCTTTAAATATATAGTAAAAAAAAAATTAAACAAATACAGAAGTAGAGAAGCTCACTAGGGGGAAAAGGCACTTCAACTATCTACACTTTAACTTTAGCTTCATTCAAAATCTTCTAAAGTTTGGGACTGACAAGCATATTTACTAACAGGAGACACTCAAACTGTTTTGTTCATACGCCAGCTTACATTTTATTTGAGCCACTGCTGTATGAACAAATAACTTACGGCAAGCCCTTTTTTATTTCATGTATGATTTATGCATTCTCATGTCAGCGTCTAAGGATAATTTCCGGGGAAATAAATAAATACATATATATGTAGGTAAAAGTTCCTGGTTAAATTGCTTAAAACATAAGCAATTTAACCAGATTTTAATGAGATAAGCTGGATAAATAATTTACATTCAGAGAGATGCAATCCATATACAGCTTTTTTTTATTTTTAGGAGCACTTGAGATAAATGTGGTTAAGTGTCAATTGGTTTATAAAATACAGTTGACACTTCGGTTTAATCAAACTGTGTGTCAATGGAACCATATTTAGCACTATGAATCTGGATTGACTGCTGTATTTTGCTGCTGTGTGAATGTAGCCTATGATGGATTCGATTTACAGTATATTCGATATTCATTCTGAATGTCTCTTATTTCAGGGCAAAAATAAAACAGGGACGGTCATTTTGGCTGCATGGCAGGAGGCACTGGAATCAGCGGTGGCTGCCAAGAGCAAGGAAGCTTCTTGAACCCTCTTCAAAGGACAGATGCAAAGTTTTTGCTCTAAATAAGGGCGAAGTATTTGCACACTTAAAATGTTCCCGATTCAAAGACGGTGGGCGGTCTAGAATTGGTTTTCTGCTAGACGCAGGCCTTTTTAGACTCTCTCAAAGAATCTTTTTTGACAAAAATCTTCTCTGACACACTTCTCACAGCCTAGCAGCTGATGAAAGGCTATAGATTTTGCTATTAACGTTACCATCTACCACACCAAATTAAGACTGAATAATATTCTTACATGATGAATATCACGTCCTTTACAGATCAATACAGTTCACTCTGAATTAAAATGCTATGCTGTGTTCACAGAGATATCACAGAGCAGAGAATGCAAACAAGAGGTGCTGTTAGCAAAACAGTAAATCTAGATGCACTACGGCACTTTGTGATTTTACGTAACACTGAAGTGTTTGAATACAATCTCAGCAGAGAGCAACAATCAGAGCTTTTATCTTTGTAGGGGGGAATGTGCTCAAATGATGTAGAATAACAGTCAACAAGTTTGAGGACGGCACACAAGAAGCAGTTATCTGTTTGCAAAACATTTGTTATATATCCTCGAGTAGTACTGTACGTGCATGCGAAACGCTACAGATTTCAGCCGTGGCAAAACCTGACAAACAGGTTTTGGTTCAGTCTCAAGAAGCTGTCAGAATCCAAACAGATGGTATTTCTATTAAAATTCCTCTCTGTTCTTATGCATCGGTTTACAAACATACCCGGAGCATACAAATGTGTGATATCAAATGCAACCTGACACATCAATGAACTTCATCTCAAAGAAAATATGTTTTAAATAAATCAGCAATATAAACAGAGGCGGTGTAAAATAAGAAAAAGGAAAAACACAGAGCGCTAAAGCATTACAAATCTCAAGCGTTTTCCCAAACTGCATGTCCTTGCCTAGAATGAGGAATGGCATGTCCGCCTAGCGCCTGTGTTTATGGCATCAGGAGAGCTGCTGGGGAAATGGATTACTCCATCATCGTGGAGCAGCGTGTTCATGCGGCAACGTATCCAAAACGGCTCTGTGTAGTCATTTTCACCTGTGAGACGCTCTCTATTCCCTGCTCGCTGTGCCGTTTCCGAACTTTGCTTTTAAATGCACGAAAACGGCATGTTTTTGTTCAGCTTTTGAGCTTTAACAGCAAACAATAGCCCAATAGGCAGCCATGAGTCCTTGAAGCGTTAAATACGAAAGAAGTGTTTAAACAAAACCTGGAAACTGCGGAAACAAGTTGAAATGACTTTACTACACAAAGTGGATCGGAGCCAATGGTGATACTGACTCGATCACTTGACCTAGTATATTAAACACTCTCTACACAAGAGTGGCGCCTTAGAGAGCGGGTTAAAGAGCTCATTGAGAAAAACACACACATACGGCATGACCCCACGCAGATAGTCAGGAAAGCCGCCATTCGTTGGAGGCTCTCCTAATAGGGGTCAGCGTCCGGCTAAAACCGCACAGATTCCATTTGCTTTAAAGAAGAGGCAGTTGTGCTCCAAGTTAACCTTCTGCTAATAACTGTAAAATAGAAAACGCTGAGCCCATGAGTGTTATGCTAGTCTTCATACCACCCATTATAATGTGCTGGTGAGAGCATGTGAAGGGTGCTAATTGAAGTATGTGTCAAGTTCGCAAGTAAAACACATGGCAGGAATTAGTTTCTAAACTGAGTGGCTGAAAGTGGGAATGTGTTGTACGGTTTGAAAACTGGTTCCTCGTTGTGTCTAATTTGATAGCACTGAACCAATTTAACATTTGGTAATGGAACATCTTTCGTCGTGTTCTGGAGGAAATTCGGCATAGAGGACATGTGTTAGCAATCACAATACTTCAATGGAGAACAAACAGAAAAAGGATTGGTCGTTAACCACAAGGTAAGACTTGCTGGATTCAAAGACTTGCCTATAAAAAAATTATGCTTGTGTTTTGCCATGAAAAGATAAGAGTTTGGCTCAATTGAGTGGTGTTAAAGCGGTTTTCTGAATTTTGATGCACCCCAGTGAACTGAACCTAGCGTTAGCAACACATAGAGCATGGATTAAATTCCCGTGGAACACATGAATATGTACATGCATACCTTGGATAATTAAAGCATCTGCCAAATACATAAATTTGGGTGAAATATAATTTGTGGACCAACCAAATACAAACCCGATTCCAAAAAAGTTGGGACACTGTACAAATTGTGAATAAAAACAGAATGCAATGATGTGGAAGTTTCAAATTTCAATATTTTATTCAGAATACAACATAGATGACATATCAAATGTTTAAACTGAGAAAATGTATAATTTTAAGGGAAAAATATGTTGATTTTAAATTTCATGGCATCAACACATCTCAAAAAAGTTGGAGACCCCTCTTCTTTTTATAACAGTCTGCAAACATCTGGGGACTGAGGAGACAAGTTTGCTCAAGTTTAGGAATAGGAATGTTCTAGTATGGCTTCTAGTTGCTCAACTGTCTTAGGTCTTCTTTGTCGCATCTTCCTCTTTATGATGCGCCAAATGTTTTCTATGGGTGAAAGATCTGGACTGCAGGCTGGCCATTTCAGTACCCGGATCCTTCTTCTTCGCAGCCATGATGTTGTAATTGATGCCGTATGTGGTCTGGCATTGTCATGTTGAAAAACGCAAGGTCTTCCCTGAAAGAGACTACATCTGGATGGGAGCATATGTTGTTCCACAACTTGGATATACCTTTCAGCATTGAGGGTGCCTTTCCAGATGTGTAAGCTGCCCATGCCACATGCACTCATGCAACCCCATACCATCAGAGATGCAGGCTTCTGAACTGAGCGCTGATAACAACTTGGGTTGTCCTTGTCCTCTTTAGTCCGGATGACATGGCGTCCCAGTTTTCCAAAAAGAACTTCAAATTTTGATTCGTCTGACCACAGAATGGTTTTCCACTTTGCCACAGTCCATTTTAAATGAGCCTTGGCCCAGAGAAAACGCCTGCGCATCTGGATCATGTTTAGATATGGCTTCTTTTTGACCTATAGAGTTTTAGCCGTCAACGGCGAATGGCACGGTGGATTGTGTTCACCTACAATGTTTTCTGGAAGTATTCCTGACCCCATGTTGTGATTTCCATTACAGTATCATTCCTGTATGTGATGCAGTGCCGTCTAAGGGCCCGAAGATCACGGGCATCCAGTATGGTTTTCCGGCCTTGACCCTTACGCACAGAGATTGTTCCAGATTCTCTGAATCTTTGGATGATATTATGCACTGTAGATGATGATAACTTCAAACTCTTTGCAATTTTTCTCTGAGAAACACCTTTCTGATATTGCTCCACTATTTTTCGCCACAACATTGGGGGAATTGGTGATCCTCTGCCCATCTTGATTTCTGAGAGACACTGCCACTCTGAGAGGCTCTTTTTATACCCATCATGTTGCCAATTGACCTAATAAGTTGCAAATTGGTCCTCCAGCTGTTCCTTATATGTACATTTAATTTTTCCGGCCTCTTATTGCTACCTGTCCCAACTTTTTTGGAATGTGTAGCTCTAATGAAATCCAAAATGAGCCAATATTTATATTTGGCATGACATTTCAAAATGTCTCACTTTCAACATTTGATATGTTATCTATATTCTATTGTGAATAAAATATAAGTTTATGAGATTTGTAAATTATTCCATTCCTTTTTTACTCACAATTTGTACAGTGTCCCAACTTTTTTGGAATTGGGTTTGTAGAACAAATGATAAAAATAGTAAAAATGAAAGGGAAATATGATTCACGCTACAAATTGTGCATATTTTATACAATAGAATAGGTAAAAAGAAAGATCCCCAAAGCATGCAAAAGAGCACAAGGCACTAAAACCACACTAAAACACATTCTGACAATTCACAGAGCAATATACCAGAGGAAATACCTCAAAGAACACGTCAATTAAATATGCGCAACCACACGTGCACTCCATGATATTCCCATGCAGGTATCTCAACAGCCATCAATAGCCTAAGAGCTTAAGTTTCATTCCAGATCTCTCCAGGCTGCAGGGCTCTGATCAAACATAACCAAGGCTGATGGTGAGAATGTCAGGCAGGATTATCACCTGTTTCATTTGCTTGTGCACATTTGAGATATCTGCTCGCCCAGCTCGTTCCACAGCGCGGACACACACTCTATAACCGAGCACTCTAGGGGTGGGTAAATATTACAGCATGACCACTGTGCACTTCTGCTCTGAGAAGCAGTTGCTATGCCGGCAGGAAGAGTGAGGACCGATTCAAATTATAGTTCAGCTATGCGGTTCACCTCTGTGCATGAGACTGTAGGATGTGGTATAGACATGCAAAGTTCAAAGCGCAAATACAACTGCTTGTTCTTTCATGTTAACTTACGTTGAAAAAAACAGGTCTTAAGCCTGGCTCACACTACAGGATTTTTAGCCCAATTTCCCCCTTCCGAGAATCGGAGCAAAAATCTTGTCGAGCCCCTCGATTGGTCCCAATGTTCGGCGCGGATTATCTGGTAATGTGAGGCATTCACAGATCGAATCTTGCACCTCCCGATCTGCTCGGACACAAATCAGGGCCGCCCCGATCATATCAAACATGTTTGAATGTTTAGGATTTAAATCCTCGGGATATGACGCTATATGATCCGTCAGTACTTTTCACTGCCATGCGCGACCGCAAAACAGCTGCTGTACGGCTCCATTGGATATGGAGGAAACTGCTTCTTGATATTTTGTAGTAACACGACTGTCTGTATAATGTGTCGAAAACGTATCACAACGGTAAGGAGAAAGAGAAGCGCTGGAGTGAAATCGCCTCAGTTTTGAACGTGTCCTGTAGTGTGAGCCTGGCTTAAGGGTACAAATAATGTTTAAAAATGAGAGACACAGGCCAGCGAAAAACAAACATGCTTGTTTTTTCAAAATTCATTAAGGATTTATCACCACTGAAACAAACTTTACGTACTTCTGACATCATCAAGGCCACAAAGACAATGAAAAATACTATTAACAAATAACATTACAGTTTAGCAATCAGTATCAAATCCTCAAGTACAATCCAATATGGTTATTTCTGCCACGGAATAGAAAAATAAAAATGGTGATTGTAATATTTTATCTCACAATTTTGGCTTTACATCTCCCAGTTCTGAGTTTCTTTAAGAACTGTGAGATATAAACTTAGAATTGAGAGAAAAAGTCAGAATTGTCAGAAAGGTTGCAATTACTTTTTTTCTTTTTCCGATTGATTGATTGATTGATTGATTGATTGATTGATTGAGTGATTGAGTGATTGATGCAGAAATAACTTCCATAGTCCTAAACTTACATTTGTTTTACTCCGAAATATACATAGTAAATTACTGAAGCTTAATGGTTTGCAATTGTTGTTTCATGTAATTTTTTACAACAATCTTGTGGATAGAAAAAGAAAAATACTATTTTGTGACAGAAAACAAACTGTTTACACCACTTTGTGTAAATTTTACAGCTGTTTGGCTTTGTGCATTGACTGAGTGATATATGAGTAAAGGGCCACAATGAGTAAGGATGTGTTACAGTAAAACTCAAGAAGCGAGGCTGTTAACCTTGTGGTTTAGGAGGGGGAGAGCGTGAAACCCCTTCTACACATGGTGTCTGAGTGCAGGGATATTTTCTTCATGGTCAGAGCTGTATAACACCACAGGCCTGAGTATCAGTTAGTGGAATGAAAGAGATAAAGCTACGAAATTGTCAAAGGACAAGCAGGCCAGCTTCAACTAGCAAGATGGAGGACAAAAATGCTTGATAAAAAACAATCAATCAGAAACCTGCTCTGGGTTCTTCTCAGAAAACAGCCCAAATCAATTCAATCCTCCTTAAAACCTCAAGAAAAAATAGAGAGAAAACCATAAGACACTGGACAGTGAAGTAGCCTTCTTAGTAGGAGCATGACTCTTCTGCTAAACACCAAGGCGTTTACAAGCAAAACTTTTATCTTCTAAGCGCTAAGCACAAAATCTGTGACTAATATCTCTTCCACTTGTCTTTTTATGCTTGCCCATGTTGTTATGTTTTGTTGAGGACAGGGATACATCTATAGTAGCCTAATATCGGTCTAAGTACCCTTCATCCTCCCTGTAAGCCCTTCTGTATCCTGCAGGCACTTGTGCTGAGCATAAAGCCTGATTTTTAGAATGTTTCCACTTCTTTAATCAATGGGGATCTGACTGTCTTGATTCAGGGTACATCTGAAGTATATAAATATCTGCTGGCAGTGGCAAGTCTGGCTGCATTTTTTTCTCTCCCTCCATCCCCCTCTTGTCTTCCTGGGGTGCTAAATGTAATCATTCATCCACTAGATGCACTCTGCAAGAGTGACATGAAGCATGAGGACTTTTGAGGGAAGATAAAAACAGACAGAGAAACTCTACAGAATGGGGGGTGGGGACGCAAAACAATTAGAGCCCCATCAGCAGAGAGATTTTTCCCTACTGTTTATCCTCATTAGCAAACGTGCGGCTGAGGCCTTGTCCCCTCTCCGAACACATTTCTTTTGTTCGCTGAATCGAAGGAGTTTTTTCATCTATTATGATTACAATGGATAATTTAAAATCCCCAGTGCAAATCCGTTAAATGCTTAGGGGGTACCGCACGCCTCGGATTGTCATTGGTGGATACGTTATATTCTGGTAGGAATCGAATCATTATGTAGACACGCATACACATATATGCACTTGTGTAGATGCGCACACACCTTCTTCCTCTGCCTCTAGCTGTCACCAGATTTAATCAGCAGCTACAGTCAATAAGTTTTATCACTCAAAGCCTCAGATAAGCACCAGCATGTGGAGAACATTTTTTGACATAATTTGCCCCCAGAATGAATTAGGAAACTGATGTGAGAACATCTACACGAATGAAAGAGTGGGTGTGAGGTAATAAATGACGTGCACTTCAAAAGATTTCTTCAAAATGCAAAAAGGTTTACAATAAATATACTTTTATTCTTGATTCTGGCATGCTAAATTTGAATGCTTTTATCCAGAGGCCATAGATTAATGCAAGACTATCAATCCTCTCAATGTCTGTTATCATAAAAAAGTAAATAAAAAAAAGTCAGCCACTCCAAAAGAAAAAAAAAAGACAAACAAATGTTTCTAAACTAGAACAAAACCATATCAGTTTATTAAAAACCTCAGATAATATCACAAGATTAAAGTGCTAATTGTAACCATTAAAGCTCTTTTAAATTCAAGAATCTATGGAATTTACATAATGCGGCAAACGTAACTATATCTATAGAGCCATCAATACCATTTTAATGACGCCTTCAGGAAATATTCATTATGTTTTTTACTATCAAACTGTGCATAATGGGGGTTATTTTAATAAGTTGCACTAAAAAAAAGACAGAGACACAGAAGTGAGAGAGAATTAGAAACCTGTAGGCCCAAATGCCTAAGAAAAGATATACCACTGACCTAATCTGCATATGGCTGACAAGAAAATGAGTTACATCTAATCTAAATGTAAATTAAGTGTTTTATGCCTTCAGTAAACAGTTTACGTATCCATGGTCTGTTTTAATTAACCAATTAGAATTTATTACCCGGATAATAAAGATAAGAGCCTTTTTTTTCTTCTTTTTTTCATGACAGCTGTCTAAAGGGAGAAAGAGGCAAGAAACAAATTTAGCTGGCAGAGAAAAGGAACTTGAGTGATATCTTGGCTTTTAAGTAAGACACATTTGCTTGAAATCCCATAGATGGTGCGATCCTGGATTGAAAGCTTGTATGTAGCAGCCACCGTGTACATATCAGTGTTGGGGAAGCTACTCTAAAATTGTTGCTTAACAAGCTACAAGCTAATCATAATTTGCAGTAGTTAAGCTACACTCATGCTTAGCAATAATTGTAATTAGATACAATACAAGATACAAACATAAAGCAGATAACTAAAGTACACATTTTAATATTTACTAATTAATCAGATTTTTATCAGATTAATCAAACAAATAATAACAGATTAATCAACTATCAAAATAATCATTAACATGAACTTCCTAAACAAAGGTTTCCATAGAACTAGATTTACTAGAATAACTAAAACTTTCACTACTTTAAAAACAGATGAACTAAGTCATGCAACTAAAAAATTCAGTTAAGTTAGTAGCATCACTAGCTTTAGTTAGTTAATCAGCCAAACCTAGTATATACTGTATATACTACTGAAACTGCTAATACTGGCTGCACAGCCATTTGTTTTGAAAAAGAGTTTAACTTTTTTTCTCAAAATCTGAGCAAGTGATATCTAATGCATCTATGCTATTATTTTCATTTTTTACGAGTGATTCAAGGGGATATTTTATCCTTCGACTGTGTATTAAATATAATTTCCATTTCCAAGGTGCTGACATTCACCGTAACAAAGGAGAGGCTGCGAACGGTGAAAAGTTATCACTTGCTGACAGGTGGCTTTCTGACAAATGAGCCCACATCGCCACAAACCTTTACATTTCCACATCTTCTTCAACATAAAGAGAAGAGTGTTTGATTAATGACCGAATGTGCCTAGCTCTGAAAACTTTGCTGAACTATTGCGTCTTAAGTCCTTCAATTGACATGGCGGCTTCAGCTCTCAAAGTCACTTACGTCAAAAGCACCAATTGTTGCCAAGAAAGTGCCGCTTCCCTTTTGTCAGTGTGTAAGTGGTTAACATAATTTCACTGCAATGTTGCTTTGCTGAAACAGCAACAGGACATTAATTTGACATTAGCGCTGTAACATCAATTCCTCTCCATTTTCCAACTTGGATAATGCGTTTACTGGAAGCAGATTAATATCTATTCCATAAATCATTCAGAGAATTTGCCGAGCCAGAGACATGGGGGTAATGTCATATATGTTAGCTGATCCTGGTCTTGCGGCTGGATGTTCATTAATCAGTGCCTCAGGGTCCTCGGGGGCAGTCAGAGGGGAAAACCGAGAAACTTATAAAACGTCCTGATTATTTATTTATTTATTTATATTGACTTTGGCTCTGTAACTTATGTTAATATTCCATGTCCTTTTATTGCCACAAAACATCATCCCCTCTCGGCTCACAAACATGGCTACCGTCAACATCCTTACGAGGAACGTCATTGTTTTGATAACAATAATAATAATCTCTATGATGACAGATGGCTCAACTGCTAGAGCATGATGTGAACAGTGTTTATTATTAGTTCTGGTAGAGTTGCTCAGAATCATATTGATTTATCAAGTTACTCTGGAATTGATTCGAAATGGTCAGTCTTACATTTCAGACACTGGCTCCGTAACAAACTGCTTTGTGTCATCTTAACATTCAATCCAAGCTCACAAGCAACTACCTGATAATACCAGAAAGACTCGCTCCACCTAAAAATTTTACTATTACAGAATATTTCCAAGACCAAAAAATCTATATAAAAAAACCTCCCCACAGGGAGTCTAGCCACAGGCGAGCTCTCTCCCCGCAGAGGGGAGAATTGGTTGGCTGTCAAGAATATGAAAGCTGAGTCTCATCTGCTGGAGACCCTGAACCTAATCTCCCAGCAAAGAATGATATTGTGCCTGTTCCAGCCATACTGATTCACTGTCAATCTGGCCCAAAGCTGCTCTCAGCTGCCCACTTGACCTTGTCACTGCAAAAGCACTTTATTTTCATTACATCACTGCTCATTCAGACTGGCAAAAAGTGCCAAACAAAGGCCATTTACTCAAAGTATGCTACAAAATATCATAACTTACTTTAATTACAGTTTCAGCGAGTAGACCGACAAGAGCAGTCACTTTCAATTGAAACGCTTCCATTTTTACCCCCTCCATTTAAAAGGGAGATAATTTTCGTACAAACATGTTTGATGACAAGAAATCTACTGCTCTTCTGGGAATTCAAGGGTGTATCACATTTGTAGAGGCATAGATGGTTATTCTAGCTGTTCACCGTATACATTCTTCTAAATCTTTAATTAACTGCCATGTTAACATATTGCTCAATTAAGGTGCTTTTTAATTGATATTCTGTTTATACACTAGATAAATTAGATCATGAACATGTCAGTATTACACGCTTAATATGTTTGTACTCATGAAACTCAGCACAAGATTATAATGGCAACTTAGTGTTAGTAAACTGCTTAAAAGATATTGGGTGCAGATTCCTTTACCTTTATACAATAAATATTTAAAGTGGATTTGATCATCCCCAAAACATAGGTTGATCACTTCATAATGTGTAAATATTCTTCAATAATCTCAGCCAACAATGTAAGTTTGTCTAAATAATGGAAGATGGGCTGAGTGATAAGAAAAAAATGCTAAGAATGAGTCTTGATTTTTGCAAATCCATCCTGTGCTAATGGTGCAGAAACTGCACTACCGTTTAACAGCTCTGGGTCAGCACAATGTTTTTTTTTTTGTTTATACTTTATTCAGCAAGGATGCATTAAATTGATCAAAAGTGACAGTAAAGACATTTATAATGTTACAACAGATTTTTATTTCAAATAAATGCTGTTCTTGAACAGTAGTGTTCACATAACAGCATGAAAAGGGGGCTAAAAAAATACAAATACTCAAGATCTCTCACCACTCTCAAAGCAGGCGTCAAAGATGATATGACCTTTCTTGGGAGGTCCAGTGTATCCTGGAGGGGTGACCATTAGTTTGTTCACATTCCCCACCAAAGCATCCTCTCCCCCCTCTTCATTATCTGCCCCAAAAATTTCAGAAATACATATAGGTGGTGACTGGCCTACAGTTTACAATACCTAAAACACATTCCATTCTAAAACATGAAGGAAATAAATATTTCAGCAATGATAAACAGCCTGTTGATGACTTCCAAATTAATTGGCAATAGTTATTCCATATTCCTCTAACACAGCAATTAAAACCTGACATCCAAACAGGGTTGTGGTCTATGTGAATGACAGAAAACAATGCCAAAAAGTTCTTAATTGAGTCTGAATCATTTTTACACAAACATGAGTTGAAATAGGACAACAGAAGCAAAACCTAAAAATAATAAATGCCAAACAATTAAAGAAATAGTTCAAAAATTTACTCCAATCTCATATTATTTTCTTTCTTAGATTGAACCCAAAAGGAGGAGATCTTATGCAGAATGACAGCACTTACAATAGGCACCATTCACTTCCATTGTATGAGAAACATTTTTTTAATTTAATTAAAGTGAGTGGTGACTAAAGCATTCATTCTGCCGAAGATGAAGTTCATTTAGGGTGAACTAACAATTTAAGTAGTGAACATCCAAAAGACAGACCAATATTATAATTTATTATAAAATTAGTGTAACTTTAAAAATCTTTTATGTCCATATTTAACATTTACAAGCATAATATGAATTTAGCTCGGTGTTGTAGAAATAGATAGATAGATAATATTTATACAATATCTTAATTGAATACATTATATTAGTGTGATATATGAATCTATTATATATTATATCTTATATATATAGATGTTGCCCTTCAGTAAATTCTCAAAGGCAGCAGTCTAATCAGATTACTAGTAACCTAGCTTGTACACTAGTAAAGTAGTAAGGATGTAGTCCAGCTAGTAATACTTGTAAAGCTAGCATAAATAGTAAATGTCTAGTAGGCTATATGTGACCCTGGAGCACAAAACCAGTCATAAGTAGCACAGGCATATTTGTAGCAATAGGCAACAATACATTGTATGGGTAACAAAATTATAGATTTTTCTTTTATGACAAAAATTATTAGGATTTTAAGTAAAGATCGAGTTCCATGAAGATATTGTGTAAATTTCCTACCATAAATATATCAAAACTTAATTTTGTATTATTAATATGCATTGCTAAGAAGTTCATTTGGACAATTTTAAAGGAGATTTTCTCAATATTTTGATTTTTTGCACCCTCAGATTCCAGATTTGCAAATAGTTCTATCTCAGCCAAATACTGTCCTATCCTAACAACCCATATATCAATGGAAAGCTCATTTATTCAACTTCCAGATCATGTATAAATAAATACAAAATTATCCTTATGACTGGTTTTGTGGTCCAGGGTCACATATTTAATCAAGAAATGCACAGCAAAGCTAGGACAATCTCGTAAATATGTAGCAGAGCCACTAAGTGTAAATATGTCAATCACCGTATATGGAAGTGTCCACCTTAACAAGGCTGGACTACAAACACACGTGGTGTACCGTTTCATTACTTATGCAGTTATAAGTGAATATTCATCGCAATACATTGACACTTTGTAATGTTTTGACACTCCAAGTTCCGGAAAGTCACATAAATAAGGTTTATTCGGCTAACGTTAGCAAACAGTCACTGTGTTTACATGGACGAAGCGCTCATATCATGCACATAACAGCGAAATTCGCTCTCTATACAAGCACAGACAGTACCCAACGAGTATTAATGAATCTGTATTCATGTGTTTTCATTTTACACACCAGTATCGAGAGGTTCTCTGCTGTTTTCTTCCATCATCCGTCCATACAACCTCACACAGGCTTGAGCAGCGACGCTGAAGAAGCGTTTCCAAGACGACGGCGTGCTGCCGCGCTAGAGGAAGGATTTGACGTAACCAGCAGGTGTAAGCGCGCGAAAAGCGCACAGCTCCCCCAACCACACGGATGTCTTCTCACAACGCGCCAAATAATGCTGTGCAGCCCTATAATATAAAGCGTCCAAATGGAGAGGAAATGTCAGCAGTGTTTACACAGACCAAGCCCTTTATTAGCTGCTAATAAAACATGCACTATAACATCCATTGCGTTCATGACTGAAAAAGAAATAAATTGAGGGATTTGTGACTTTAAGTCCATGTCTATTTGATTTAAAGCCATCTATTTGCAAGAGTACTCCTAAAAGTTTACATTTCTCTTCTGGGAAAACAGTTCAAGAATATTCATCCTGTATTACACATTGTGCAATCTAATGCACAAAAATAGATAGATAGCAAGATAGCAACTTATTATACATGGCTGCCACTTACCTACAGACCATTGGCTAGAAAAAAATCTTTCCTTATACCCAAACTTCCTGTTCTTATGGGAAACACAATAAATCAGGACACTGATTGTAGGACTATGTTGTAAAACATTTCATAAGATCTTAAAATTATAGGGATGTGGATCAGCGTTGTAGTATGAGTTCATCTGGAGGATCATATTTTCATGATCCTTGTCTTGTCATAGACCTTGACTTTGGATCATTTTGACTTGGTCTTGACTCGGATTCAGCCATCCTCTGGTCTCGGTCTCAACTCAGACTCAAGCTACTCAGGTCATGACTACAATACTGATGTGGATGCTATTTGCAGGTTCGTTTCAAAATAAACTGAGCAATTGAATCCCTTCACAAGGGACCAATTAGCCAAGGGTACATTCACTTCAAGAAAGTAATTTTATCGTTTACGATCATGTGATCTCGGGTGACACATCCTCCCAATTCATTTTGAGGTAATTTATCACAGATATTATGGGATTTAATCCCAACTGTAATATTTGTGAAACATTGTTCTTAAACAATCAAGCACCACAGAACCAGCCAGTTGAAATAAATGTGTAAAAAAATAAGTTTATTATAATGACACACAGAGGCCATATTTAATTCAAATATTTATTTGCCACAGCAATGTTAATCTATAAACATGAACTTTGCGATTACTGTATGTCATCAAGGTAACATTCAGATTTCAGATTCATATTAAAGTGGCAGGAAAGTATGGCTTTGTGTAGGATGTTTCAAATGGCCACATACAGTACTAGACTTCGCAGTGACTAGGATAGAATGATGCTCACTTTTGAATAGAATTCACCCTCAGAGTGTGTATGAGAAATAAGGAAGGTAAGCACACATCATTTAGGCCTTAAATAAATATGAAGAAAAATTACAATCACTAGCTACCTTGAACCTGCTATTTCTTTTTCTTATATTGTGAGGATAAAGATTGTAGTCATCAACCGTCCCTTCAAGTGTCTCATATTTAAAATTGCAATGTCCCTCACAACCGGCACTGGCTGTCTCTCAATATAGATTGATTAAAGTGTATGGATTCCAGAAAAATTGGAGCATAGCCTATGCCATCAACCACAATCAAATCCGACCTCATTCATTTTCCATTAATAGTGCAGCTTTCTGATTAGCCTGCAAATGAACAACCATATGACTTGCATTTCAGGAGGACACAGGCATTGAGACCCTCAGACGCTAATTTTCAGGTTATGAGCAGAGCGGCGAGTGTCAGAAGCAGATGAAGAGAACTGGGGTCGTCTTTAATAAGACAAAATTGGCAATGATTTTTTTCCTCGGGATCATATTTGACGGCAAACTACACAGGCAGTCAGGGTAGTTTGATTGTTTTTAGATAATGAGGAATTGTGCTGCACGGTACACACTTCAAACTGAAAATTGAAAAGCTGTCCTTCATGGTATGTCATTCCCTAACATCTCCAATTATCTGGCTCCATGCCTCCCTGTTTATTTATTGAGACTGTCAATTCGTATTATGAATCGGGCGACAAAAATATAGATCCCCTCCTCGTTCTTTTGTGTCTGCGCATGCTTCAGGATGCACGCGATGCACATCCGTATGCATGTATCTGTGAACAAGAAAGCAGGAAATAAAATTGTAGGGGAAACAGAATCACAGCAGATATTCCTATGACAATTATGACGTTCCTGCAAAAGCAGAATTTCTTCTCTGCACACTGGTCCTGTCATGCAGTCTGCCAAGTGAACAGATGATTTAATGAACCCATCAATCATAGAATACAAAAGCGAAGTATAGTCCACTTCTTGATCCTCTGATTTTTTAATTGGTTCCCACGAGACACAATGTTTTTCCACATCAAAATAAGTTTTACCCCACAATTATAACTGACTCTGCTGCTAACAATCATGCGTGATGGGTGTGACGCCAACGACTAAGATGGCAAAACTGGATTGAGTTAAACATTAAAGATGAGACTTTCTTTTTGGGGTGGAGGCATTTGAAGCAAGGGCTATAAGAAGAGTCAACTTGAGTGTTTGTGAGTGTGGGTGTGCGTTTCCAATGTGGCCAACATGTTTTTGGTGGTGTACAGGGAAACCCTTTTTAGATGGACCATGTTGGGACTCCACGCATGAGTCCCTTGCAGTGAATGGCAGGTCATCTGCATGGAACAGACAGCACAGGAGAAGCGGTAGGCTCTGAACAGGCTTTATGAAGACACATAGAGTCACTATGGAGACAGCAATCAGAATCCCCCTGGGACCCCGGCGGACAGAAGAGGGAGAATGAGAGGCAGATGACTCTGGAAATAAGCGGTAGACTCCATGATTCAAGTGACAGCCCATCCCAGTTCTCCATCTCCTGAACGATTTTTAACCAGGTTTGTTATATACGATAAAATCCGGAATAGGCTACGGTGCTTGACAAATAGAAAATCCTGCAACATCGATAACGCAATTACAGTGAGAGTGAGAAAACGGTGCTCTTTACATGATCCCTCAGTAGCATGCAACACACTGGGTGGATTCTTAACTTCATAAGATTTGCCTATAATGTTATTATTCTAAATGGGTTTAGCATTAAAAGTTGCAATGTTGACTCGGTGGAGGTACAAACTGTTCTGTAATAGCATAAAACAAATATGATGCCGTTTTAAGTAATGGCTCATACGCACACATAAACACCCTCTATGACGTAAAAATGGTAGCATTCTCTCTCGTTCTCCAATGCTCTCTCCAGCTCCCTTTTTTTAGTTGGCTTCAGTCCACCCCAACAGATGGGTCGGTGTCAATAGGCTGCTATTAACTGGACACACGCCTCTCATGGGGACTGGAGACCAGATCATACTGTACCATACGCAGTTTTCAAAAAAAGAAGAAAGAAAGAAACAGCTTGTTTTCCTGCAGTCATACCCACTTTCAGCTAACCTCCGCTTTTCACACTCTAGAAACAAAACAGGCTGAAAATTACTTATTCTTGCCTGCTTTGTTATTTTGAGAGAAAAACATATGGTTTTGTGGTTTGTATTACCTGAGTTTAGCTGCGTCCGTTGGCATGATGATGATTAGGCTTTGTCGTAGACAATATGATATTTAATATTAAACAATTAATAGTTGATTGTTTAGCACAAAACATCATAATGAATCTTGACTCATTTTATCCATTCTTCTTAATTGCAGTTAAACATTTTGAAAGTCTAATTTAGTATGCATATTGAATTTTTTTTTTTAATGGTAAGATTACAGTGCTATGCAGTCATTGGCTGATGGGAATACATCTGCAAGTCTATGACTAAATCAATGAATAACAATGACCTCATGATTGCTCATACTTTTTAAAGTTTGTCTATATAAAAGAATTCTAAAGGGACATAAAACAACACATTTTAAAATCTAAAGCCGACAATGAGAGTCACTAAAACCAGTTATTTATAGTAAAAAAAAATTTTTTATTAAGTTAAGCTAAAATAAATATTATGATTTAAATATAATTTGATTACTGCATTAATCTATAAAAAAGGGCTGCACAGAAAATAACCTATGTTGGACAAGAGTCCGGTTATCTGTTATTCTATGCCATTCTCAAACAAAGTTAAAGGGTTTGGTTGTTGTCGTTTAATTATTGAGAAGACAGGCCATTAATCCTCTGGTTTCTGATATTATGTGGGAACCGGTGTTTATATTTCCATCTAACTATTATTATATTATATTCTTTTCTATCTTTTTTCAATCTTTTAAAATACTTCTGATGAATTATAATAATTATATTTAAGCAAATACCAACACAACACAATTGGAAGACAAATACTGTCTTTGCAATTTAATAATCAGGCAGTATGCCCATTGTTCATATATATGACTCCAAAAGGTAATTGAACACTTAAGGCACAATGTATAAATTTCACTGCATCAAACACAGTATCAAACCAAACAGCATAAGTGAACAAATGATGCTAGTTCTTTCAGAACTAACCAAGGTCAAGTAATATTAGTATGAAACAACTTCACACAAGTGCTGCTAGCAGAGTAAGCACAGGTGTAGTTCTTTACATGAACTATGGATATGTTCTACTGACATTCGACAATCAGAAAGTATGGTTGTGCAACCCTTCTTTTTCAGTGGCATTTATATATTTACATTCATACGTAAGTGCCCAAATGCATTTTGGGGGCATTGTCTACAATTACACCAACGTCTTGCTCTAATGCTATTTTAGAGGAAGCGATATAAGCAAATATGCTCCGGAAATGATATGCTGACATCTCAGCTGGGGTTTTCTCCGGCTAGGTGCCACTGGTCAGAGTTTTCTTAATGCTATTGGTCTATAAATCAACCCTGTTCCCATACATCAAATGCGGCTGTCGCAAAACGGGAGGCGGACTGACGGCGGAGCTAGGGGGTGGGGAAGGCGAGAGATGAGGGTAGAGAGATGAGGAGGCGAGAGAGAGGAGAACGGAGGTGAGTGGGTGCCAAAGCGATCATGTGTTCCCCACAAGCAGCAGGAGGAGAGCCGTGAAGCCAAACGGAGAGGAAAAGATGAGCCAGGAAAGGCAGATGTGCCTGTGTCATGTCTGTTATGAACAGTCTTCCCACCTTGTGGTAACACTGTGAACTGTAACTGCAGGAGAGCGTGATCGAGAAATAGAGAGAGGGAGCGAGTGGAGGGTGGGGTGGGGGTAAAGAGAGATAGAGAGAGAGGGAGTGTGAGGAAGGGAGGGAGTAAGGAAGGAGAGAGAAAGAGAAAGGGTGAGGATGGAGAGAGAGAGAGAGAGAGAGAGAGAGAGGAGTTTAAACTAAGAGCTATGTTTTGGGATTTCCCTTCTCTGACAACTAATCGATAGAGAGCAGTGTGAGGATCGAAACGCATTGTGCGAGCGAGAGTGGGGAGGACAGAGAAGGGAAGAAGCCCGGCAGACCGACTTGTTGTTTTAATGTGCTGACTCTGGGGAGCTAAAAAAAAAAAAAATTTGACTCTTCAGTCGTGCGGCGTGAGCCAGGGCCAAAAAGCGCCACATTTAACAGAGGCCGCCCGCACCAGACAACACGGCAGCGAGAGACCCGCCCGACGACTCACCCCCCCCCTCCATCCAGCCAGACAGCACATATAGAGGATTTCTCCTTCCTTTTCTTCTTTTTTTTTAATCTGTTCATTTTTCTTTCTTTTTTTTTCTCGGGACTGATTCCCATTTCCAGTAGAGAAAAAGGAGCCATAGAGCCACGAGAACGCAAAAAAACCCACCAAAAAGCTACAAGAAACGAAACACCGCCAACAAGATGTTTGAAATCAGCCGAACACTGAATGCTGCTTTGTTGAGCAATGAGGTAAAGGAATTGGATTTTCTTCTTCTGTCACCTCACTTCTTTAAGTGTGTGTTCATTATTCCGTTGTGCGTAACGTTTCTATGTTTTATCAGTGTGTCCCTGCTTCTAAATGTGGCAGCTGACAGGTCTAAATGAATGTGCAGGGATTGAGCATTTAGGTCCAGTTAGACGGCTGCTAGCTGAAGGCAGAACCTCTTTGCTCTCCGGGCGTACTGTAATGGATGAGAGACTAGACTAGAGGTTCGTGTCTTTTTAGCTGGGACACTGGTGCTCTCTCTCCTACTATAGCACGCACAATCCCATTTATTTTTCTCATTTACTCAAAGCAAGATAGCTGTAACTGCTGAGCTTGCTTGATGACTTGCCCATCTGGGGCTTGCACTGACTGTGTGCGCGCGTGCATGTTTGTGTGTGTGTGTGTGTGTGTGTGTGTAGCGCGAATGTGAACGTAAGCACACGGCTCTCTATCACTGTGGCAGTCCAGTTTTCTCTTTCCTTCCGCCTCTTGCTTTTTTCTTTAGCCTGTATATTTTGTTACCACCTTGGCTAGCATTCTGTTCTCTTCCTCTTCTTTTCTCCTCTTTCACTGTAAACACAGTATTAAGCATTAGTTAACGCGCACCTCGCGAGCAGTGTCTGAAGATGATGGTAAGGTGTTCACAGAACTCGGCAGTAGCCCAGGCGGAAGGCTTCTTCCCAGGCATGGGCTCGCTGCTTTTCCCCCGAGATCCATCCAGCCAACTGGGTGCCAGGGCACTGGGGGTAAGAGGATAGATGGATCCGTCAGACAAACGAATGAGAAAATAGACATCAAAATAGAATAAGAATACTAAGTTCATTTAGGTAAATGTGTGCAGCCCTTAGGCTTGAATTAACCAATGTTTTTATGCCTCATTGTGTGATGATACGGCCACCCACTCTGACTAGATCTTTCTATCAGTTAGCCAGAGAGAAAGAGAAAGAGAAAGAGAGAGACAGATTGCGAGAGAAAAAGCAGCTTGTGTTAGTGTATTGTTTGTGTATTCCTGCTCAGAATGTGTTTGTGCGGTGGTGTACTGATGCCTGAAATTGAAAGTGCGCCGCGTGTGTGTGTTGAGCGTGTATGCTTAAAGTCATTTGAGCATAGTGAGGTTAGATGGCTAAAGGATAGATTTTTGTATGTACATTTTGTTTCGGGCATCATTTTGAATTTCAAACAACTTTCCGAATGCGTTGTGCTGGTGCTCTGCAGCCTTTTAGCACAAAAGTGCTCGAAAACATGTGAAATAGAAAGCATGTGTCTGATTAGTATTATGTTACCAAACTAACTCAATATATGTATGGCTATTGTAATTATTTCATTTTGTAGCACATTCAAATTTAGTTGTTTTATTTCTCCACTGATAGGTGGCCATAATTGAGCATACTAGTAGATAAATAGCTGGCTAAGGCTTTTCCTGATTATAATGAATGTGCTTTTACTCAAGTCTGGAGCTATGAAAGTGGATAACCATCCTTTACGTTCTCACACAGTCATTTCTGATCTTCTACTACAGTCTTGGGGGGGAAGAGAGATGGCTGTATGGGAAAGCCCTGGCTGGCTGGCTGGCTGGCTGGTGCTGTAAGCTCCGGTCGGTTAAGAATAAATCCCTGACTTGGTGCATTAAATCGACACGAAACTGTGGGTGTCTAATCTGTGATGGGCTCTCGTTCCTCGTCTCCACAAAACAGGATCAGCCTGCCTGCCTGGAGCCGCACCACATTCTCACACAAATCAAACTCATACTGACAGCACTGGAGCTCCTCTGCCAGTGCACAAACACACACACGCAAGTGTACACACACACACTGCGATCGCATGCAGCTGGGTGTTCATCAGCAGAGAGAGCAGATTTTTAAATCCTTCTTTGCAACCTTTCTGAGGTGTGTGTACACACTTGCCTTAAAATCCTCCGCAGCTCAGGGATTTGAAACATTTTGCATATTCATCCTGGTGATTCTCAAGCTCTAAGAAGATAGAAAAAAGAAACAAGGCATGTAAAGTCACAACCACAAATATTCTCATTTGAACTACAACATTTTTACAAGTTAATCAGGAAAATCATTGTCATCTAGCAATCAGTCACTATTTGGCCTGGGAAAGCACAAAATCTATGCAACATTTAATATATAATGAAAATTAGTGACAGCGATATGTATGCGTCACTAGTTGTTGGGAACCGTGTGATTGCGCAAAGTGATGTTCTAGTTTTTTCACATAGGCAGAACACTGATTCAGTTCACAAAAGTAGAATTTTTTTAAGATGGTTTAATGAGAGGTGGTTTCTCTCTGTTTCTCTTTCCACCTCGAGAAACTGTCAACAAACTGTTTTAATGTTCTGCTTCTGCACATTTCATGTTAAATATATAATTAATAGAATAAAACACTGATATTTTCTTTTTTTCAGCTGCTATGTCTGGCATAATTTCATCTATTTTTTTTACTGTTATGAAATAACAGTCATTGTACATTGTATGTGATTATTTGTTTTATTTCTGGATATAAAATATACCCTTGCAGTTTTTTTCACTTCATTTGGATAATAAATTGTTCTGTTTATTCATTTGGGAGCAGGAAAATATGTCTTTATCTCTGCTGGACTGTTTCTTCTCCTAAAAATCTGCATTTGTGACTCACATTTATCCGCAAACACACAACTCACATTTTAGATTGTAATTAACCAAGTTAAATCAGACCATCGTTACAGTGATTAATTGTGCCTTCATTAACTGAAGCCAGATAATTTGCATACATTAAATCATTGTACAGGGAAGAGGTAGAGGTCTGTCTAGGCGTTTTTTGTGAGAGGGAGATTTTATTCTCTTTTCCAGTTCTCTGTCAGTATTAGTTTTTTTTACATGCATTAGGTTGCTCTCAGACATCTTGCCGAGCAAAATGACTAGAACGTTCCATCTGGATGCTGCTTTTTCAATTATATTTCTATATGCACAGCATGTGTAGAATTCATATATCAAAGTAATGATTGTATTTTATGATTAAGTAAATCAATTAAGCAATGAAAACACTCAGAGCTAGATCTGAAGATGTTTTTACAAACATGAACTGACATTAAAAGCCAAGCGCAATCATGAGAAGCAATGGATCACTAACAGTGAGATCATTTATTTATCAGCGCGCTTTAACATATACCTATAAACAATCTGGAATAATTGAACTAAAATAAAACATTTTATTTGCGAAAGTAGCAAAACAGATGCAGCACATAACAGTAATTATGTTTGATTTTGGTATTCTCATGCCAAGTACTCTCATGGGTTCTCGAACATCCAGAAGACACTGAAATGATTTCTAATCACGGTTAATAACCGCAGTGTTTTTTTTTAATCAAGCATGACACATTGCCACTCGAGATGCTGCACTAAGCAGGATACGGTGTGATTTCCAATTATAAAACATTTTTCAGCATTCAGCACAAATGATGGAAAGCTCTGAAATAGCACAAAAGTACAATTACAGGAAAAAATGGCATGTTCCGACGAAACTACATCAGATTTGGTAGAGTTGTGGGTATTAATCCAAACACATGCAGATTTGCTATATTAAAAATTTCCAGTGCTGATTAGAGATGCTGTTCATGTGCACACACACACACACTCCAGCAGTCCACGGGTTACAGCTGCTCTATGTCAAACGGCAGCGTGCTCTCTTTCTAACATCATTTTTTGCCATTTTTGAAGGTTACATTCGCTCCTAAATTCGTTGGAGGGAGCTGAGAAACAAACAGAGATGAGGGGGAGAGGAGAGGGAATTGAAGAGCGATTGGCAAATGTCTGTTGGCAGTGCGAGAGATAGGCAGGGTCATCTCTATTTCACAACAATGATTAGCTCTGCCCATCTGCTGGCTCGTCAGGCTCCTCCTGCTGTGATTGCAGTGTTCTCTGTTCAATGTAGCCCTGGAAATTAGTTCATTTGTGCTGCTCAACCCCAGCCTAACTGTACTGAGAACAGGTGCAGCATTCTACCCCCACACAAAGCCATAGCGAGCGTGTGTGAATCCTCTACGAGAGCAGCCGAGCAGCAAGTAAAGCACTCATCAGCAAGTAAAGACTCATCAACTGTGAAAAGATTCACATCTCGCAACACAATGGCAGTAGATTGCAGTGGATCAACTTCCTGTTCAAAAATAAGAACCTTTTTCTCCTTCTAGTAGGATGTCTCTCCTTATTAGCGTTCACCTCAGAATTCCGACATCAATACCTTTTTACTTCTGTGTATATTTAGCCTGCCACAAAAGCTAAACCTAATATGATACTAGCTATTTATTCTTGCTGCTGAGAATTTTAAGTATTTCCCATCAATATTCTATACAGATTTAATTTCCGACGCCTCAGTCAAGGACAGCCTCAGTCTATGATTCTGTGGTAGGTGGAAATGGCAGAGCCATCACACAAAAAGATCTGGAGCCCAGAGCCCTGCAGCTTCAGATGCTGCAGCTATTGTCAGGGCGCTTTGCCATTTTGGAAGAAAAGGCTGCAAGAATGAGCTATTTAACCTGTGGGTCACTCAACGGTCACTGCGCACACATGCACAAGGCATTCGGGAGAGAATTAGCCACCTTGCACTGCTCAGACTCGCGTGTGTGTGCATGTGTAAATGAGAGTGCAGAAACAGAGACTCCTGTTTCATAAACTAGCGATGCAGGACCACCTGTTTTTAATAGACATACGCCAAATGTTGCAGAGAACTGCATCCAAATACTGTGTGAGCATTATGGTGACGCTCTGAGCTCATATGGAATGCAAATAGATGTGAAATTAAGAGAAACTAAACAGCATATTCTGAACTGTGTGAAACCAAAGTAAAAATAGTTGTTGTTGTTGTATTTAAGTAATCTGAAGATGGTAAACACTGTATTTTTTTGTCTAAGTATCACAATATCAGTGGCATTAAGTTAACAGAGACAACAATTAGTATCTATCTATATATCTATCTACCTACCATACGGTTTAAAGATCTGAGCTGGTTACTGAAAAGTTGTACATTCAAAGCCCACAAGAGGCGTCCACCTTTGTGCCCTTACGCAAAACAATTTGACCAGCCAATTTTATTTTATTTTTTATGGTAAAACATTCTATTCTAATATATTCAATTTTAAAAATTTTAAAATAAAACAACAGGATGGTACACTCAGGATAAATGTGTTTCCACCAGCCCACATTGTGAAAAAAATCTATAACTATGCTCAAGATCAGTGTTCGTCTACCAGGAAAAAAAATAAATAAAATAAATTAATAAAATAAAAATTCTACATTTTTGTTTTAGATTTCTGTTTTGTTCTATTCTATAATAAAGATCCTAATATGAAATAGCAGGAAGGTATGCTCAGGAATAGTTTGACTGCAATAATGGCCCAGTTGACTACAGAGTTTGGATTTAACTAAAGGGGCAAACCCGAGCTAAAATACACAGGGGACCCTAGATATCCTATGAAACGTGTCTAATGATGCATTAGCTCAAGCAATCTGGCTGCAGAGCTATAAATGCTGGCAGTTTTGTGTTTTCGGGCATAAGTATGTTAAGCAGGAAAAGAGGATGAGAGTGCTCATTAGGAAACAAATGTAATGAAATTAAGTTTGTACTGTCATCACAAGAGTGCATTTGTGTGTGCATCTTGCATAAACATGACACACAAACAACACACCTCACTTACATATATCCACTAGCACACCCGCAGTGCTTCAGGATGCTAGTGCATGTGAAAGTAGATGAAAAAAGCTCCACTGGGGGCTGTCACCAGTGAGGCGAGGAGCAGGTGTCTCCAGCCAGGCAGAGAGAGAGAACCAGGGCAGCCTGCCTCGGTTGAATCTTAGCCCCACCAGTGCTCCACTCGCCTGGGAGGACAGGTGACATCTGGCCCCTGTGCCTATGTAGTGGAAGACTCTTCCTCCAGGGACGACAGTTACTACTGAATCTCTGAGCCCTGAGTCAGTATGGAAAGATGTGATTTTTTTTCCCACTGTCTTTACTTTTTGATGATTTCACAGAGACTGGGTGTTGATGAAGAGAGTGGCAGATTGGAGGTCTTGAAAGCTCTCCCTGTTTTCTCTTTGAAAAGAGAGCTAAAAAAAGAGTCAGCGAAGAGAGGGGTCAGCGTGAGTGATACAGGCACCATGACCTGGAAGTAAAAAGCCTGTGATTTCAGCAGCAGGGGGCGAGTGCTGGCGATGATGGTCCCCAAAGAAAAACACGTTCACGTACCTCTCTCCGCCTACAGAATAAAGGTCTAGTCTTCATCTGGAGTTTCAGGGCTGTGATTTCTGCAGGGAAAAAGAACATCAAAACTGAGGATTCAGTGAACAGCGAGAGCTTTGTGCTTCAAGTGAGACTATTCAAGCAAAGCCATAAAAAGATACAAAATAAAAGAAAGAGCAGAAAAGGGGAAAAAAATTACAAAGGAAGAGTAATTTCTATGGCTGAGCCAGCACTCAAGACTGTTACCGAGAATGCATACTAAAATTCACAGTATTTCCAAATGCAGAAAATAGTTCATGTTTTTTTCCAGCACCGGTGCTGTTTTATTCTTCCAGAAAAAGAAATAGACATTTTAATGATTCAGTATTTCAGGAATGATGATGGAGTGATTTTTAAAAGAGGAACGTTAAATGCTTACATAGGAATGTGTGTTAAGTGCATGAATGCTCGCTTGTCTGGTTAACCCCGGCTTGCTTAAGTACTATAATTAATGGTTTTAATTGAACAGGAATTGCGAAGGTACTTTAGTGTAGAAAGCAGCACCAGTAATTCATCAATTTCACTCTTTTTCTCCTTCTCTAATTCTCTTCGCACACGTTTACTTTTACAGCTCGAGGACATTAGTTGTCGAATTGTACAGCCTACAATCTTTTAAGATGAACTCGATTTGAAATTAAACTGGCCACTTGGACAAGATTTGTTCCCTCAAATTGAACAAAACACGCTGCTATTTATTTACAGGAAAACAGATTCCGGAGACTCCTTGAAAAACTCCATCCATTATGTTGTAGTGCATGTTAAATACATTAAGAAAAGCAGTCACGACCGATTGTTATTAAAGAAGTCCAATCATCAATCAGAATCGGGCGGCCATTTTGTAGTAGGATTATCCGCGTTGCTATGACACGCAGGCTGTTTCTAAAGTGATAAATGTGCTCTCTGCCTGAATGATAGCCTGTGCCCAAGAGCTGACACGTTGACGAACGGCGCCGTTTCCCCGAATTGATAGTTTCTGAGCCCATACATTTCATTGATTCGTTAATCGTTCGAGGGAGTTGGAGGCGCCTGACTGTCATGAATAAATGATAGATGCCTGGCATGTGTGCATTACCGAGGAAGACCTTTGAGGCGTGGTGTTGCTTCCTCAGAGACACCAACCGTCCTCTTCACAGCCCCGAGGAGCTGCTGGTCCCCGTTAGTTTCCCCTCACATTAATAATGCATTCTCTCTAACAGCAGTGTTCAGCATTAAATGCTCTGCCATGGAGCCTGTTCAAAAACATCAATACAAACTCACTGAAATAACCCCGTTACATATGCTAATTGCTTCTTAAGGCATTCCTTCTGTCTACAGCTAGCAGCTCTTGTATCTTTTTCTCTTTCTGAATCTTTTCCTTTCTCTCATCTTGCTCTCTTCTGCTCTGACTAAGTAAGGCACCATGAATTCTGGGAGAAAGGCAGCATGGATGGAGGGGAGTGGTGCAGAAATACTGACGATGCTTTTCCCAGGGCTCAGAAAGACAAGGTGATGGAGTATCTACAAACAAGGAAAGATGGGTGGGGGAACAGGGGGAACGAGGAAAGGAAAAAAGAGAGATCGATGGCACATTTCTGTTCGATTTTACCCCAGAGATATGAGTTGTACATTCAATATCAATGAGCTAAAAATTACATACTTTTTTTCAGATAACTCATAGTAGTTGCTCAGAATCAAATTCAGTCAGCACAGCTTTGAAAAACTACTATATGATTGCCATTTATCAATGTAGATTTGTTAGTCTAGTGGTACAATTGTAGTGAGCATGTGTTGGGCATAGGTACAAAACTTGACCTATTGGGTATAAATAAGTGTTTGTGTGTGTGTGGGTGTGCAGGGCCGTTCTAGCCAATTTGATGCCTAGGTGAAATCACTATTGCCCCTCCCCCAAATTATATATCTATTAATATATTCTAATATATATATATATATATATATATATAATATATAACAGGTACGGAAAGTATTCAGATCCCTTAAATTTTTCATTTTGTAATTGCAGCCATTTGCTCAAATCATTTAAATAATTTTTTTTTTCCTCGTTAATGTACACACAGCACACCATATTGACAGAAAAACACAGAATTTTGACATTTTTGCAGGATGTATTAAAAAAGAAAAACGGAAATATCACATGGTCCTAAGTATTAAAGACCCTTTGCTGTGACACTCATATATTTAACTCAGTGCTGTCCATTTCTTCTGATCATCCATGAGATGGTTCTACACCTTCATTTGAATCCAACTGTGTTTGATTATACTGATTGGACTTGATTAGGAAAGCACACACCTGTCTATATAAGACCTTATAGCTCACAGTGCATGTCAGAGCAAATTATATTCATGAGGTCAAAGGAACTGCCTGAAGAGCTCAGAGACAGAAGTGTGGCAAGGCACAGATCTGGCCAAGGTACAAAAAAATTTCTGCTGCACTTAAAATTCCTAAGAGCACAGTGGCCTCCATAAACCCTAAATGGAGGACATTTGGGACGACCAGAACCCTTCCTAGAGCTGGCCGTCGGCCAAACTGAGCTATCAGGGGAGAAGAGCCTTCTTTCTGCATTTAACTCGACAATGCGGTCTAATAAAGGATGTATTGATCTTGTGAATTAGCTAATTTTACTATACAAATTTTTTTAATTGGATGTTAAAGTTTATATGGGAATATTACATGACACGCTGATCCTTTAACAATGCATTGGCGCAAAAAACGCACACCTTTTGGACAAACGTGCCACAAATATTTGGACAAATGTGCCTCAAAAGTGCCACAAATACTGCCTAAAACAAAATACTGATTTTGTGCACTTTATTTAATGTACCAATATTTTAAATTGGCCTTTGAGCTTAGCTTTATTGCATGGTAAAAAAAAAAGTGTTACCTTGCCAAATCACTGACAGAGCCCACTGATCTAATGTGGTTGTTGAGCGCTTCAAATGCAAACTTTGCATGCAACAATAAGGCAGCAATTGACAGCACTCTGATCTAGTGGCATACAGGCATCGTCAGATTGACAGTACTCTAGCCCAATAATGTTGGGGGATTCAGTGGGGGCGGCAGTCATATTTCAGGGTGACCATGCCACAGGGGCATGTCTAGGATTTTATACTTGGGATGGCAAAGAGGGGGCAAGAGCAGAATGAGGGGTGGCAACTATAGATCAGTGTTTGTACTCATATATTCTGTATATTCAACACCAGTGTTGGGGAGTAACTAATAACATGTAACGGAATTACGTAATTTACTTACAAAATAAATGTAAATGCAATCTGTTACAGTTACTGAGAGAGAAAAAAATAGCCTACCCAAAGATGAAGATAGTAGGCTAATAATAATAATAATAAGAATAATAATAATAATAATAATAAATATAGAAGATCGTACATAGAAGACACAGTAACATTTAATTTATTGAATGCATTTGTGGAGCGCGATTCCGTGTAAATAGTCTGCCGTCTGTGCAATGTCTCATAGTGAAGCTGTGGATTTTGATTACTTCAAAACACGAAGAAATGTTCGGTATAACTTTTCTGTTTCTATGCATTTTTATTGACAAATCACAGGGCAGCATTGACAATATTTTTGTTTATATTTTATATATATTTTTATATTTTTTGTTATATTTTTCAGAACTGTGTGTGAGTGATCCGTTATGTGTCTGTACATGTGTGTGTGCAGTACAATCCTTGTAGGCAGAACTAGTTTAGAATGGCTATAGTTATGGCATTAATTGTGCTAGTGATTGAGCGGTAGTGGAGCACTCTGAGAGCAAGCGAAAACCAGAATTCTTCGACTTTCAAAAGATCCCTGCTTCAGTTAAAATCACGCTGCTCCACTCTCACTGCACTTCGATCCCATACTCTGCTTTGGGGTGGCAAAGCTCATTTTAAGGGTGGCAGTTGCCACCCCGTGCCACCCTTGTGGACATGCCACTCTTTATCACAACCCTGCTAAAAGTGCCAGTACGTGCGCTCATTGGCGCCCCTTCAGCTGGTGGCGCCCTAGGCGACCGCCTAGCTCGCCTATGCCTAGAAACGGCCCTGTGTGTGTGTGTGTGTGTGTGTGTGCATCATTTAAACAGTGTAAGATATATAGTTAAGAAGCTATTTTTCCATGGGTATGACACATCTGATCAAAGATATGCCAACTTTTTTTCTTTCTTTTAAAACTTAAAACAGACATAATTAGATACACCATTATTACAATTCACTATAGACCAACTGAAATCCACTATAGATATTCACTAATGCAGAGGAGTGAATAATATAATGAATAAGCTACATTCATCTTGTGGTTGCTCTAAGCAAAAGCTGGCCTGGTCAGCACAGTGAAAGCATGGCCCCCTCTCTGAAGGGAAGCACTGATTAAAGACCAGGCCAGATGGACCACAGCGGTCATCCTCATCGTGATCGAGAGCTCTGACTGCGATCAAACACAGCAAAGGCCACCCTACAGCCAACCGTCATACAACTCGATCTTCACCATTGCTCAGTCCCCCTCCAGCCAACCGTCAGTGACTGCACTACGCAAATGAGATGGAGAGAATTGTCAGTGATGTTAATGATCAGAAAAGAGCTCAAGTGTCTCGCTCAATGTCACCTTCGTTTGGAACTGGCCACGAGGAGAGCCTCCCACTAGGTTTGATATCTGCTCAAGGATTCACCAGTGCCACATTCATCTAATTTTCCCCACAAATAATGAGGCTTTCCTTAATGTAAAACAGAAAAAAACACTCATTAAAAGTCGTCATGATAAGTACCATCAAAATCAGCATAATTATTAGTAGTCGTATTTTTTAACCTTGATAGATTTTTTTAGCATTGAAAATGTACAAAACTGAGCAAAAAGTGAACATCATCATAATTCAAATATTACTTGTATCCACATCCTCTAACATATCTGAGCTACGAAACACAACCGTCGTTTTCAGACAGGTTTTTCGTTTCTAAACGTAGCGTCGACTGGGTGAGCCGAGCCTGAGCTCAGCAGCCTGACACATGCAGTGCTGCCTGGCGGTGAAGCCGCCAAAAAAGTTGATGTAGTGTCGAGGTTCTCCTTTGAGAAGGTGACAAGAACAGGAATTGGACTGGGTGATACTCATGTCCTCTGACAGAGAGATATTTGCTTCAGAGGGAGAAAACTTCACCCCTTACTCCCAAGGCAAATGAGAATTGTGACAATCGGCATATGTCAAATAAGAGAGAGAATTTGATGTGAGGAGAAAAAATTACTGTATTTGTCCTTCAACAAATCAAAATGTTTCTTAAAAAAATGTTATATACATATTTTATATTCCAGTCAATATTTCAGTAAAAATAGGCCTACTAAACCTTTTTTGTTTTTAAACAAAGTATTTTGCTGGAAAATACTAACTAAAATTAAACATGCAGTGTTTTGAATGTGTTTGAATGTGAGAGAGTTTTTCTCTTCCTAATCTGCTCGTGAATAACAGGACAAAGTGAAGAGCCTTTAGAGAATTTTGTAAAATTTTAAAACAAGGCTCCAAATGAGATGTGCAATTTTTAACACACTTGAGCTGACAGCTTCCAGGGGATCTACACTTCAGTGTCTTTAAATAAACCTGTTATTATTCAGGGTGAAAATTGAGACAAAATAAATGTTCTATCTCACTGGAAGATTTTGCTCAGTTGAAACAATTCATGTCTGTTGCATGTTTTAACATGTTAAACTCTCAGAATAGATGCCTGGTGCTCATGCTGGAAGCAGGAGTGAATGTGAAGTGAATGTGTAGGATGTATTTGGTGGAAATCGATAACATTGACGGGATACTGATGGAGCACGAGTAACACACTCATCCAAGGGGACTGCAGGTTTGAAATATTTGACAAAGAGGAGCACTTGGATTTGTGGTTATGGCTAATGGAAGGAGTCAGGTAGTGTATGTGTGTGTTTGGAAGCAGGGAGAGATGGGGCATGCAAGGTTCAGAGTAATTAGTCAGATTGAGGGCTGAAATGAGGCAGTGTGAGAGGAGGCTGGGGCAAAGCATTTGTGTGTGTGTGTGTATTTGTGTTAGAGGCCAGGCTGGTGGGATGCTCTAATTGGAGCTAAGCGGCCGCAGAGGATCAGAGGTACTCCAGAAACAAAGGAGCACAGGCAGAGAAAGAGAGGGAGAAAGAGGGAGAAAGAGAGAGGTTGCTGTACTGGGTGTGTGCATGTGTATCTTAGTGTCTGAGTGAACAATAACTAAAGTGACATTTTACATGCTCAGCTAGCAAAGGCTTTGACCAAACCTCTGACTGCATCAAAATCACACACGTGCCCAAACTCGGATTTGAAAAAGAGAACAGACATTCTAGACAAAAAAAAAAAGTTTGTTTTGAAATTTATACATAAATCATTTCATTTCCAAGACAATGTGTTCTCAGTAAAAAACTGCACAATGACACTCAATCAAATATTTCAATCTAATTTAACTACTGTGTACCGAACACGTCCGAGATAAAAAATAAAAATATATTTTCAGTGTCAATTAGTTAGCTGAGCATATAAAACACCATTTTACAGAATGAAAATAAATCAATTAGCCTCGTTGCTTTTAGCTCGTTACTCAAATCACATGCTGCTTCACTTTTAATGGCTTTTTGACAGCCGATAAATGATGTGATTTACATTAGCTGGCCTGTTATAAAACCCCTGCGCCGGTGGTCAGAACAGCCATCCTTTAGCTCGACAATACCTGCATAAAAAGCTCATTTGGCAAAATAGCTGACATAAAATGCATGTGGGTTGGAGGACAAATAACGGCATCTTATATAAAATGATGCTATCTTAGTTTGACTGCTATTACCTGCTGTTCGTTTTTCCGAGAGGCTTATCCAACGCATGATGACTAAATGAAAGTCATTTATGTGTACAGACACACACATACACTTTTCTGCAATAGTAAAGATCCCTGAGGTCACATCCTCCCACTCAAAACCTCCATGTATTCTTGGCCAAACCTCCCACCACAGACCTCATGCCAGTCTAATCCCTAAGACCCCTCCCTCCATCTGTCCCCACCCAACCCAGGAGTGAACAGAGAGACAGAGGGTCACACGCAGCCTCTGAGTCATACTGGACGCGTTCCCTCAGCCTGCACGTCTACTGTTGGTGTAAACGGCCTCGATTCAAAACACTCTCTCATACGGAGGAATCATAACGGATGCTGTAAATGGGTAGCTGACAAATAACATGGACATTTTTTTTAATTAACAGGATTTTAGGTTCATATTTATACATATGTATAAGGGAAAGTGTGCAGTTTTAGATGTTATGACTGCTCATTTTCCCACTACTATTTGATTCTTAAGCAGTCTTGTGTTGTGGCTTTCTTAAAAACAAATATTCCACGTAGTGGGGTCATATAAAAATGCATGTGTAATTGTACGACAATTTGAAAACAGTTTTAGTTGGGATTGGCAAAATGTTAAAGTGCCCCAATTATGGATTTTTTAAATTACCTTTAATGCAGTGTGTAACACAGCTCTAAGTGAATGAAAACATCCTGCAAAGTTTTAAATCTGAAAGTGCACCGTATATAAAGTTATTGTCTCTCAAAAGAAAGAGTCGACTCTGAATCATTGAAACGAGTCGTTTTTAAAACGAATCCCAAGCCGTTTCATGTTGATGTCAACATGAAACATTAGCATATTGCCCACCCACTTGTTGGTCTTTTCCCGTTGGTCTGAATGAAAATGCAAACTCATTCTTTGAAACTAGGTGCCGCTTTTAGAGCGGTAAAAATAACGGTCTGTACACAAAGCAGCACTGCGCTCACAAAAGCTGCTTTATCAGGCATTACAGGCAAGATTAAATGAAAATGAGACCAATCAGACCAATCACCAAGGTGTTTTTTGACCTTGCATGCATGTCAAACTGTTTTTTGGGGACTCCCAAAACCAAAATATGAACCTTCCATTACCTATAATAGGGGCACTTTAAAATGCAGGACAGTGCTTTAGTGATTTTTCGACCATAAGCTATTTTGAAAATAGCATGATAGCTGGTGAATTACTATATAGCACAGATATTTCTGATTTGTCTAATTCTTATGTGTTTAGTAATCTGTGCAATTTTTAATACAGGGAAATTAAAATTAAACCTTCCAGATTGGCCTCGTCTCCTCTTCTATCTACAGCATCAGCTGCTACAAAGACCAGAAGCTGACATTTAGTCCTTTATAAAGATTTCTGAGACAGAGACAGGAAGAGAGAGACAGAACGATAACTGTCATTGTAAGAATCATTCTTCTCGTTTATTTAGGATTTCTTAATGTTTCTTTGATTTGTAACAAAAGCAACCATAGTGTAAAATTCTTGGTAGTGATGAATATTAAGTAATGTCACAGCGATCTAATCTATTTTTTGTTATATATTGTTGTTTCTTAATTACTATTGCCAGGAGCTGATCTGTTCTGCCATTATTGTTTGAAAAAGACAGAAAGAAAAAAAGTCAAGAGAATAAGAGAGCAACACGTTCAATCTATATGCAATAAATCCACTCCACTGAACATACAACATGTAAACATGTACATCTGCATAGAGGCACTCAGCACTTTGTTTACATTCAAATGAGAGTGCAGAGACCTTGGCATTGACTACCCACATGAATACGTCTCTCACACATATATCTGAAATGCCTTCAGATGTAGTAGAGAAAGTAAAAAACCTACCGAGAGTAGTATTCCACTACCCAACCTTTCAACCTTTATGTCGCTCTGCATAAACACACAGTATGAAAGTAAAAATAAGCATCTGTGAAGTCAAAGCACACATTTCCTCCAGCCACAGGCCATGTGACGAATGGTTGGTGGTATCAGAAGGTAGATAAGGGTGGAGAGCATCGCTGCTCGTTCTCGTTCAGTTTGGAGGTTGTGAAGAGCTCAGTGATGGTTCCCATCAGTGGTTGCTAGACTTTAGATTGGTGAACTCACACAGAGGTTAATGGACTGACTCAAGTTTGCCTGTGCTGTGATGAGAGGTCCTGTGTATAATTGAATCAAGCCTGCATATGAATGAAACGACAGGCAGGTTTTTTCTATCTCTCTCTCTGTTGGTGGGAAGGACCTGAATTAATGTCTTGTTGTGAGGAAGATGAAAGGTAATGCCTTCCATAACTCACATGGTGCCACATGGTTCAGTGAGCAAAATGGGAAGCAAAACACAATAACTAGTTTATGGTGTTTTGTGATGTGGGCTGAGCATTGCGTTTTAAATATATTTTTTTACTATCATGTGAATGTTTTACACACACACTCACATTTGTTTCTGTGAATTGTGGGGACTTTCCATAGTCTACTATTACTTTTATTCTGAACAAACAATATTTTTTATCCCCTAACCCTAAACCTACCCCTTACAGAAAACCTGTTTCCATTGTTACACCTTCAGATAAACATCATTTACTATTTTTAATTTTTTTTTTTACCTCGTGGGGACTGCAGTCCCCACAATCCCCACAATGTCAAAAATGTCAGGTTTTAATATCCTTGTGGGGACATTTGGTTCCCACCCTGTCGAAAAAAAAGTACACACACACATTTAATAATTTAAAATTATTATTATATATGGTAAAATTTATATTTAAAGATAATTAATAAAATACTTTATTAAATTATACTTTAATAACAAATATTTTGTAACCAAATTTAATTAATACTAATAATATAAACACTTGTCAGATGCGTTCATTTTAACTTAATCAGCAAAAAGCACAACATCACGCTACTGGGCCAAGCGCATTTTAAAAGAACAGGGGAATATAAATAGTCTACATAAAGTTTGGGTTTTCTAGGGTCGAGTGCTCAAGTACTGTGTCCCTAAGAGTGAGGCCTGGCCATCCAGTGAGAAATGTCATTCATTTTTTATGGCTCTGCTGGACTCTCATGCCAAAAATGGTTCTTGTCAAGTCAGTGCTCACCGGGAGGGACCTCAGCTGTGGTTTTTAGTAGTGCAGGTGTGGAGACGATAAGACCCCAGCCGTTTCCTAGCCCATTCCAGCCCTGTGATTTGTTCTATTGTACCAGTACAGCAGCACAAAAACCCGCACCATATTAAAATATAAAAACCCATTATTTCCCCCCGCAACAAACCTGAGAGCAAAATGCATTCATACAAAACTCCCCGAAGACCCATTGAATGTGTAACATTAGGATAGTATATGTGGAGTAAATGGGTGCAAGCAGGAAATGTGTTTTTGCCCGTGATGAATTCCATATCTTGGTAAATAAAACAAGATCTGAAATCCCTTCATTCGGCGAGCAGTCGCTCTCGGGCAGCCCTCACCGGTGGAGATGTGAAATGGATTTTGTCAGGGGTGGGAGTGGCTGGTTTCATGGTTAATTATTGATTCAGTGTGCGTGCAGCTGCGAACAACAGATTGTGGGAACAGTTTGCAATAATATTTAGAAAATAGACAATGAAAGAAAAGAAATAATGGATTGGATGACATGATTTTACAAGAAGCCTTCTCACTAGTAGAGGCAACTGAAGTAGTATGGCAGGAATGAGTTTTAGAGTGGTGGGGGGGGGGGAGCAAGATGTGCTTGTTACGTCACTATATGAGAAGATAAACTTATGAATATTAATTAGCTTGTGCTGCTGTTACTGATGTTCTACACTGATTTGACATTGAGAAGCAATAACAAGACTGTTTTTTTAAATAAAGTTTTTAAAATAAATAAATTTAATTTAATTTAACATCAAGATACTGCAAATAAAGTTCAAGAGGAATAAAATGTATAAAATTGTTTGCAATTAAAGTTATTGGTGATTATTATTAGCGATTAAATAAGTTACTAATAAACGTGGGTCAAAAGTCTCCACAATAGGGTGCATTAATTTTGCATAAATGGATGTCACATTCACATTTATATATTTAAAAAAAATATTATATATCTATTAGATATAAAATATTTCAATTATATAAATATATAAACATAAAAAATGATTTCACATTCATGACACATTTCACATACGTTCTCTAAAATAACCGTGATTTGCGTAAGACATTTGTTCTTTTTGCTTTATACACAAACAGAATGTTTTATTTTATTTGTGGACTTGGATTAATAAGAACCAGGATACATAATTAACCTTTAAAAGAAAAAAGAAAAAAGAAAAAAAGAAAAACCTTACTTGAACCAGCAGCAAGTTGAATTGTTTATATCACAAATATATCCCAACGTTTGTGTTAACGTTATTGTTTAAAAAGTCTTAACTTTGCTAGTGGCGCCACTTACAACTTGTATTGCACAACAGATTGCGTGTGACAATCTAAAAGTAATTTTCGAGTTGCAACACAACAAAAAAAAAAAAAAAAAAAAAAAAAAAAAAAAAAAAAAAAAAAAAAAAAAAATCGATATTGAGAAATCCTTTTAAAAATGTTCTCTCCCTTTGAAAGTCATTGCATAATTCACACACTGCATTTGCGTTTTCCCTCAGGTTCCAAATAGTAAATTAATCCCTATCTATTAACCTAGTCACCACAGATACAGTTTGCTTTTGATAGACTACACTTAAAGCCTAAACTTTTAACTTGTACCTGTCTCCCACTTGCAAGCGAAGGTCAAATTAGCTGTCAATCAGAGTCGCTATTTCCCCAAAGGCACGACGCTCCCCTGACTCGAGCCTCACCCTCTCCAACCGTCTCCTCGAGAGCAGCGCGCGCCACCCCGTCTGTCCCCGCTCAGCCAATCAGATCTCACTCCAGCCTGACTCTACATTCCATAAATGGTGTGGAGGAAAAAAGGACGCTCGCACTACTAGCTCCACAGAGTGACTGAGGGAACCGATCTTTTTTGTTTTTATCGTTTTATTTGGGATACTTTCCCCCTTCATGAACGAATAAATAGGCACTCTCCGACCGAAGCCGTACATTTCCGACTCCATCTCTCAACCGACCTGTCTGCATCCGACTGTCCTTGGGTCCACGCGACACCTCCTCCAAGACTTCCGGGAACGACTGCCACCAAAAGCGCAACGTTTAATTTTTTGACCGGGTTTTTGAATAAAATAACTAGCTTTTTCTTTTTCCCCGTTCACCTCCGGAGTCCGGACACGAGAATGGTCATGGTGAGTAATGCGCTCGCATTTGAAAGAGAATTACGTTACACTGTAGTGAAAATCACTGAAACACCGTCACGCGCAGCCTTAAGAATAATCCCTTCATCCCTCGTAATACTCCTCTAATTTCACAAACTTCGCTTTTTTTCTTTCTCTTAATCACATAAACGGCGACAATAGGGATGAAGACAGAATATTAGTATCGAGAGATTATTTTAGGGAGCTCATTTTGCGTATAGGTGTGTGTGAATGTGTGTTCAGTTATGGTTTGTACAGAGCAGTGGGCGATCAAGTAAACTGTGCCTTCTTCAACCTGATACTCAGTAGATGACAAATGTGGTCTATGTAATAAACATGTTTAGTCTCACATTTAATTACGGATAAACATTTGCGTCTAATTGAGTAACTCTTTGAAACAAACTGGTGGGTTTTTTCAGTTTTTGATAGCAAAACACAGATGTAAAATGTACATAAAATAATGATACATTGTATATTAATAATTATATAATAAAAATGTGTATGCAAGTATGTTTATATATATAATATATATTTAATATATTATCTATTGGTGTGGTGTTCTGCTAAATCGCGATTAATCACATCCAAATAAAGTTTTTTTTTACATAATACATGGTGAATGTGTATTATGTATATATAAATACTCAAACATACAGTATATATTTTGAAAATATTTAAATGTATATACATTTATATATTTATAATATTATATTTTATATTATATATATTTAATATATAAACATAAAATATTTTCCTAAATATATACACATGCATGTGTTTGCATTTATATATACATAACAAATATACAAAGTACACACATATATATATATTATGTGAACAAAAACTTTTACTTTGGATGCGATTAATCACGATTAATCATTTGACAGCACTAAAATATATATATAATAAGATATAGATATTATATATATATTTGACATGTAGTCGAGTGAGTCGAATATTTCCAAAAATAAACTGGTGTCAAAGGGCAGCACTGTATAATTGACTGCTATTTCCTACCATGTTAATGTTGATGTTCGTTCATCAAACAAGTATACACAATAATTTCAATTAAATCCAATATTCAATGTTAAAGTATTTATTTAGCCTATTTGGTAATTCATTTAGCCCTGAAATAAAAAGGATAATGTAAAGTCGGCAGGTCATCATTGCAAAATAAAACCTGCAATAATGACCATCTAACTATACATTATCCCTATATATACTTAATATATAGGAATATATAAAAGCTTAAACATACTCTGCAATCATTGCATACTTTTAACTTGCATTAATTAGCAGTGCTGCGCAGGCACCCTATTACCATAATGCCTGTAGGTGCAATCAGTCCGCTCTAACTCAAGCTGAGACCTCGGTTGCGATTGATTGCCTGTGCTGCTTCTGAAAGGGCTTCTGCTAGCCGAAGCGCCTGTGCCTCCGTCTACAAGGCTGCCAGAGTGAAAGTGTTAATTTTCCAGAGTAGTGCAGATGACGGACAGCTGAGGCAGCCAGTAAGAGAAGTAAGGAGGAGGGGGCTGCTCTGACCTCACCAATGAGGAGGGGGCAGGGAGTGGGGCTGCAGCGTTCAGCCCATGCCGAAGCCTGTGCATTCACAAGCAGCCTCACTCGGAGGAGGAATGCCCACTCTCTCTCCCGCTGGCCGCACGCTGCCTCGCCACCACTGAGACACATACAGAGAGAGAGAGAGAGAGGAGAGACCGAGAGAGATCTCCGAGTGAGGAGACATTAGCACGGCTATAGGCGAGAACTCTCCCTGCCGACTTACAAATGGAGTGGAACGGGTTTAAGATGGTAAGGATGTTGCGGTGGTTTTGTGCAGACAAGCGTGTGTGAGTGTGTGTTTGCCCTTGCTGTGTCTCACTGCCTGCAGCTGCAGTGGCAGCATTGGAGTCTCTCTCTGTCTCTCTCTATCCGTTCTCCTCTTTTCAATTCTGCATGCTACTCCTCCCCTTTATCTTAGGATGAGAGGAGCTTTATTTGAGAACAAGGCTGAGGAGAAGAGTGGAGAGGAGAGAAAGGACAGGTGTAGCAGGTTCTTAGATGCTGCGGTTTAAACCCCATTTACGATGTAGAGGCAGTGTTGAATCTTAATGCTCACCTTTTTTTGCTCTCATCTTCCATTTTCACCCTCATTTTAACACTCGCTGCTCCGGTTTGATCTATCAAAAGGATACAGCCGTATAATTCATATGATTAATGTGATGATTGTATCATTTTTCTTTATGATTTCCCGAACAAATGCTTTAAAATGTGTATAAAATTTACATTTAGGTAGAAGACAATGCATACGTTGAAGGTTGTGTAACTGCCTGTACATGCCAGAGTGTAAGTTTGTAAATGAGAATGAGTGGGACTGACCTCGTGTGTACGTGTGCATGAGAATCTATTAGGCAGTGTGTGAGGGTGTGTTTCCGTGCATTAGTGTTCAAGCACGTCTGGAGATCACTGCCTGTGTTTGCCCATCTTCTCTGATAGAGGTAGGGCAGGCTGCACTAAACATGCTGCGCTGTGTGTGTGTGTTGTGCGAGTGTATGTGTCCATTGTTGACTAAGGGCTCAGAGACTGTCTCCCCCGGCTGTCACCAGGCTAGTGGGAGACTGTGCCTGCCAGGAACCAACTCTCCCCGAGAGAGAGAAATGAAGAGAGAGAGAGAAAGGGAAGTAGCGAAGCTTACAAATGGAGCTGGGTAAGAAAAATCCTAGGCCTGCGTTAGCACATCACATAAAGGTGGAAGTCATAATTGCATAGTTTCGAACGGCTGAGGCAGCACAGATATATGTATTTACTAACTTGTAGTGACTGTCAAATCCCCCATCTGAGCGGTGCGCGTTCAAATTTAAATGTGGGCAGCATTATTCATTTTTCAGGCAAATGTTTGACTGTTTGTGTGTGGGCTTTAACATGCAATCAAAATGCTAATTGAAAAGAAAGCGATTCCCAACAGTGAATCCCTGCCTTACCTCCTGTCTCCCTTTCTTTTGTGCGAGCGAGGTAGAAACACAGTTTTTGCGAGGCAGAAAAAACATTGGGGCAGTGAGGGGGCTTGTCCACGATGCTTATAGTGAGAGAGGAAATAAGGTGTGGGAGGGAGGGAGGAAGTTAAGGGGAAAGAGCTTCCACATAGGCCTATACATTTCTCCTCCTCCTCCGCAGTGCTGACGTCCCAGCTACACACGCTCCTAATGGCCATTACACAGAACTATGGCCACGTAGACACCGCCTCTCCTCTTCTTTCACCTCGCATCCTATCCTCCCTACATCTACTTCACCTCTATCCTTCCTCATAATTTCACTCCCTCTTCCAAGCAGCCTCACTACTCTGCTTTAGGCCTTTCTCCTTTGTTGTCCGACTCCAAGGTTGCATATCAATGCTAATAAGGCTAAAGCTGGACTGAATATTAAAAAGGGGTGGATGAGGGCGCAGGTGGACAACCGAGAGGGAAAGAGAGAGCAGGAGACGAGCTGCCGAGATGCTGAAATCTGGGCAGCAGGGGTGGGAAAAGTGCCCCAGGATGTGTGATGGCTGGGTGGAAGAGTTTGCACCCCTCTCCACACAGCGTGACTACACATGACAGCTGAGTGTCAAAGTGGGCCACTTGATTTTTCTGAGAATTAAAGTAGAGGCTCAGGTTGCCCCCCTCTGGCCGTGAAGACTCTGGGGCTCTGCAAGCATGTGACACCACTGCATCCAACCCTCACGGTTCCCGCTGCAGGAGAACAGCAGCATCCATCTGACCGACTGCCTTGGAGTGCTTTTGCAACGAGCCCTCAGACGGTGGCGCAGTAGAGCTTCCACCTGAGTGAGTTTTAAACATGGTTCATTGTGCAGGTTTCAGTTTCAATATTTCAGGCACAAGATACTTTCAGTATTGCTTTTCAAAATAAAGACTTTTTTTTTTTTAACTTTTTGTCTAGATTAGAAGATATTCATTTGAAGATGCTTGGACTGAATAGCTATTTAGTTTTTTTGACGCAAGAAAATGTCAATAAAAATTGACAGTTGGGTCCAAGAACAAATATTTCTTTGATATTCAAGGAATCAGAGGATGTGCCAATGATAAATTTATTACAATAGAAGTAAATGGACTCCTCCGCTCATGAAGACACAACAAATGATTGACATTAGATCAGATAACCTGGGCTACATGAAATACGGCCATTGAAGGGAAGCTAGACAAGACAGGCAATGCTAAGATACCGTTTCTACAATCATAGATAGAACAACCACACAAAACAGGATTCACTTCTCATCCATTGGATTTAGCACACTACATTTAAGATTAAAAGACAACAGAATAGCCGTGAGTCTTTTATATATCTGCTAAATAACATTACTGGCAAGTGTAGCCTTTGCGGTATAGTTTTATAATTAGAATCCATGCCAGATGCCATTTTTAAGTCTTTATGCTCTCACCGCTATTTCGACATGGCATCGTTAAAAGAGTAAACAGCACTATGTAATCTATTTGCTATGCTCTTCATTGCGATTTGAAAAAGTATCCTAATACTTAATCGTTTTCAACGGCTCTGACAGATTTAGAACACAAATGTAACCCCTGAATGTAATTACTGAATGAGTCTCACTCTGCCAACTGATTAGAGAAAATGCCTTGAGAGTTACTGAGGTAACTGAACATCCAGCTCTAGAGAGGATAGAGCACACTGACAGGTGAAGTCAGAATGTGCTTATTAGACAAGTCTCGCATTCAGACTTAAATAACTCAGAGAAGATTTCAGTAGCTAATGTGAGCTTTCATCACATTCCATATTTGTGATCACATCACTTCTGGGAGAATTTTACCCTTAGTGTTCAAATGAGAAGCGAGTAAATCTACGAAGAAAACCTTAGAAATTGTTCTTGTAAATTTTAAGCTTCAATTAAAATTGATCTGTGAGATTTTCAGATCAAAACTGCCCATAGGAAAGAGATATCGCAAATGAGATCTCTTTAACATTTGCTTCTCAAAAATGGCTTAGGATAAAAGTGTTTCAAAAGACAGATAGCAAAGTATGCAAAATGTTCCAAGATTAAATTATTGATGCTATATTATTAGCATTAACTTCATAGCTCTTACTATAATTCAATAATTGTTATTAATGACATCATTTGTGTCTTTTTTTGTTGTTCTAAATCATTTTGAGCAGAAATATCTAAAAATACACTGACGAATGAAACATAAACAAATGATCCAATATGTCTCCTGACATTTGAAAGAGCATCACCTAAAATAAAAACTGGGGGAAATCGAATGCCCTTTACATGAAAAAAGATCTTATCTAATGTATTAATAAGGTTTAGTTAAGATTGAACAATGTGCTATGAATAATAATCTGATATAATCTTAATAATATCCTTTCGCAAAGAGGCCTTTTATTATGTCAAAGCTAAATATACATGAATAGCAACAAAATGTTCAGGTTTAAATTTTAATAGGCGTCCACAGTGATCTCTCAGTTTGATTCATCCTCATTTTCCTTGCAGAAAGCTGAGCAGAGAGCAAGAAGGAGAGAGGGAGCAAGCAGGCTTCACAAGCGCAAGCATAATAATTCCTCTGGCGCAAATTCAAAGTGCCACACACAGACAGACTATAATCAGCTGAATATACACAGCACACACAACCTGCTTACCAACACAACACACCACTCATCCTGGCACACTGACAGATGCATCTCCAGATACATATTGCATGTATATATATAATATATATATATATATCTATAAAATAATATGTTCACCAGAGGCTCAGTCACAAACAGTGATTGTTGGTTCGAGTTGATCACAAGATAAAACAGAGAAAGGTAAAAGAAGCGCATTACCGCCCATGTCATTCAAGCTGGCTCTTATCCCCTATCATTCTAGCTTCCGACCTCCCTCATCCTCCATCCCACTTTCTTTGTTTCATTCCTTCTCCTGGCTCTCCCTCCCTCTCTCTCTCTTGATGGTGGTTTGTATCATAAGAGTTCGGATTTGAGTGGCAGGCTCTCTCGAGACTGTGCACAAACTGCACATTTCTCTGATCTACATTTTGCACCCCAGGAAAAGACAGCAGCAGCAGGCAAGTCTTTGCTCGCACTATTGCAAACGCAGTCGCGTTTTCTCTCCCGCCTATTAGCCAATTAACTGACCTGCCTCCCATGATGCTAAAGGACATCTCAAGGTCGCTTGCCTCACACAATCACACAGAAATCTAAACCTCTAAAACCTTTACAACCCATAGCTTTGTGACTAACACGACTGATGCGTTTTAAAAAATTGCATAATGTGGCGTAATAACGGTTGGTATGGCATTCAAAAGAGCACACTTGAGGAGAGATTTTATTTGTGCTCGTTTCCCATGGGTAAAAAGGGGATACAATGAGAAGAAATGAGACGAGAAAGGGAACATGGGTATAAATGTCAAAGATAGTTGCGCTCTCTGAATATCAGTGCCCGGAGGTCAAAGGTCACAGCAGAGAAGGGTTATGGAGCATACCAGGCATGGCAGCTCCCGCAACGAACCCTGACTGAGAAAGGGCAAATGGGGTGGCCCGCAAAAACCATCTTCCCCACAACAGTAACCATAGATACCGCCGTTGGCATTTCATGAAGGGATTGCTTCGCGTGAAATCTTGCCCCTGTAGATCCGCTCGGGTTGTGGATATTGTTATCTCGCTGTCAAGAGGAGTTAGGCTGATTAGAGGTGAGAGCAGACCTTTAGCAGAAGTTGCTGTCTTGTCCGGGAGCAAATGTCTTCCCTTACACAAACACACCCTGCTTTTTTTTCCTCCGAGAAGCCAGGCATTTATTCCATTAGGTCTCCATCAGCCTACAATCAGAAAGCCATGGTTACTAAAACAACGTCAGACAAAAACTGATAAATATTCCAAGCACAAACCAGAATGCAAAAAAGAAAAGAAAAAGCAGTATTCCCCGTACATTACGCACAATCATCACTGAACTCTGATTCTGATGGATTCTATGAGGATAACCCTATGTTTTCTAGTACATTATAGATGAGAATAGATGGCCCCCTGTAGGCATTTTCAATTACAGTGTACCCCAGCATTGGAAGATTAATCTGCTCTTTTGAATGCATGCCACATTTGCTGCTTTCGTTGATATTCTGCAGAGGTTTTATCTAACCAGCTGCAATGGAACACATTAGGTCGCCCTTTCCCTCATAATGCCATTCTTTATATCCCCACCTCCAAAGAAATAAGGACATCCTGGAGACGTGTTGACACAGCGTTTAGGTCATTGCTGCTTTGTAAAACAAGATGACAGTAAAGTCTATCACTTCACTATAGTTGCAGAAGAGCAGGGAGAAGAAATGCCCTCTTGTAAATGACACCTATTCATCTGCATTTTGGAGCATGCAGTATATGACTAGATTCTAGTCCTGACATATATGAAGAGGTTAACAGATTGAATTTCATTCACCTCTTTGTCTCATATTGAGATTGGTGCTATTTATTAGCTGCCTGCGCTAGTTAGTAATTTAGTCAATCTTCCATCAATTACCCAGGCGTTCTCTTATTAAAGCAGATGCTGTGGGGTTGCCGCTCTGTCTTGCAGCTACTTTCTTTTATGAGCTTGAGTGCAGAACTTAATCAATAACTAAACTGACTTCATGCATAGAGATGTTTCTCCACCAGCTGTGAGTTTTGGAGGGTTAAAGATAGGGACGTATCAGTGCAAATATTTTGGCCAATACACATATAATTGATTTGGATGATTTTATGCATAGGATGATAAATTGAGAGTTTTGTATGTTGTCTCCAAACAGAAGTGCTCACAATACAGCTTTGTCTAAAATGTTAAATGCTTGAAATTTAGCCATCAAAACAATGTATAGTTGAAAAAAATAATTTTTAATTCAAAATAAAATGTGTATATATACATTTAAAATAGGAATGTACAATATATTGGTTAATAGACTGGGAAAAAAGGTGTAGAAATTATTTTTTTTTGTCAGAAGCTGCTAACAAATAATTCAAATCGGCAGGTAACACACTGAATTAAACATGAAATTTTATGTGAAATTTTAAATGTTTTACAGTGCATTAGACATTTTTTAGGTGTTATAGGATATACAGTATATTATCCCATATTGCATGTCTGCTCATTTCCTGGATTTTTACTTCAGTTCACACTGTTCAATGTAATCATTAGTAAATCTTAAAATGAATATTTTCATACTGGACATTACACTATTGTGATGCCTCGTTCACTTGTAGCATTTAAAATAAGTTTAGTTCTAGTGTTTATTTATTTTTATTTTTCAATAGTATACCATTTTAATACTACTTTTAATAATGGAGATTCGGCAGCTGTAAAATTAAACTAATCAGCTTTTTGTATCAGCCAGAATTACAATATCAGGGCATCTGTTTTTTTTTTACCGAAACAGTCTTCACGTTTTAAAGGAATGTCTTTTTAATTTCCCTGTAGTTCTGTCAAACCGTAGTTCTTCCCTGTAGAATGAAAAGAGGCAAAAAAATTAGGTGTGTTTGTTGGTGCAAAGAGAAGTCCAAAGCTGGTGAAGAAAAAATGGTTAAAAACATGCAGAAGGTAAGGGAAAACAAAACACCACAGGGGAATGAGAAGAGAGATTGATGGAGGAATTGTGTGTTGTGTTGGAATGAAAATGGGGAAAATAAGAGATGATGTTTTGGAAAAGAGAGAGTGTGGAGAAAGGGACTTTGAGAAAGGCTGCAGGAAGATGAGGAGGCTGAGATTGGATTAACCAGAGCTCATGTGTGTGGTTTGTTAGAGTGAAAAATAGAGAGAGAAGGAAAGCTCAGTGTGTTTATGTGTGTTCAGAAGCCCACCTCATCCTCTCAGGAACTTGAGACCGCAGTTAGCTGCCTTACGTGCACGTCTTCCTTTCCTTACGCTCCCCTCACACACAAACACACACATCTACTTTCAGGCTATTTGTAAAGCTTTTAATGTTTCTTTATAATGAGCAAACATTGCATGACAAGCTTAAACAGAAGAAATAATTAAAAGACAAATATATGGTGCAAGGTCTTTAGCTGGGTTTCACACTCTGCATAACAAAACACATTCATCCTCATTTTACCAGCTCTCCACAATCACTGCAATACTCACCAAGGGCTCCCAAGCGCAGCTTTAAAACTCATCTATATAGCCTCAATGTGATTTGTAGTTGGTAAAGCAGCTTGTTAGCCGGAGAGGTTCAGGAGTGCACAGTATGCATAGTTTTTCCAGGGCCGGCGGACCTGCTGCGTCCCGTCTCTCTCTTTCTCTCTCCCTCTCTCTGCCTGGCGCAGGTGCGGCACTGTTCTGCCACCTGCCAGCTACCTACAGCCATGTCAACACCCCACCTGGAGCTGACACAGCCTGCATACTGCATGCACAGAGTAAAAGAAAACCACATAGACACACTTGCACAACTAAAGTGACAGGTCACATATACACACAAGCTTGACAGAGGAGATATCTGAGAAAAGACTCATTTGCACAGTGTAGGACTGGGTAGAAAGACAAATATTCTGTGACGGTACAAAAAATACTGCATAGTTGTATGTGTGTGTATGTATAAACCAAACACTTTTATTACATAATACTTTACTAAGATTTCATATACTGTACGTTTAGTTTATTTTGACCCGTGTAGAAATGTTGTTTACATTTTTTGAACATATAATATATATTATACTATATATAGCTCTATAATACAACATATTTTTTACTCTATCATTCAACCCCAAATATTTAAATTCTGGCAGAGATTATATATATTTTATAATTTACACTGGGGGGTGTGTGATATAACACAACCCTACACACACACAACACAACACACATATATATATATATATATATTTAAAAACCTTTCCTAACATATCATAGATAACTTTTTATTAATGTAACTGTTCAGGTATATAGTATTTAGGGGTCAGTTATATAATTTTTCCAACAAAAATAACTATATTGTGATATATATACCATTATGTGATTTAAAATGACTCATACCTTGATGTAATACTTTGGTCATACCGCCCACTCCAAGTGTTGCTCAGAAATGTCCTCATGCAGACATGGCAAGGTCACCTTTATTGTAATGCAATAAGTCCCCTGATGGTGGGAGGCACTAGTGCAATATCTATAATATGTGTAGGGGTTAGATAGAGCGAGCGGAAGGGTATGTGAAAGAGAAAGAGCGTGTGGGGGTGGGCAATGTATCTCTGAGCCTGTCACTGACAATCAACTCGTGGTCCGAGGCTAGTTGACAGACAAGGACAACATGCTCACACACCCAAAGAACTCCCGTCTCACTTTGATCATCGCCCTGCACTAAAGCGTGTTTCGTAACACAGATCTGAGCGATTGTAAAGACACATCCACCAAATACTCCCCCGTTAACTCTGCTTTAATATGACACAAGAGCCTCACGTCTGATAGCGAAGGCCTCTCCGCATCACAAGCAGTGTTCGTGTCCAAGGGAGATATCACAGAGATGGCCAGGGGCTGGACTATGTCAGTGGCACGCCACTGGGTGTGTGTATGCGCACAAAGCCAGGCTCAGTAGGCCGCTTACCCCATACTGCCTGAAGGACGTGAGTCCTGTGGGCCGTGCTGGAGCAGGCAGAGGGCCAAACTCTCTCATATTTCCATCCGGAGCCTGAGGATAGAACTGGTCACTGGAGCCACACAAATTTAAGTGTCATCCCTGAATCAAGATGCTCACCAATTTTCTGCTCGCCTTGTCAGTGAGATGGGTCGCTACCAGCGGCTAACGGAGCCAGCGGCCCTGTGGCAGCATGGACTAGATAGTGGATAATGCAAAACGCAAACATGCAGTCGAGAAATTCAGCTCTATTTGACTTTTTCGTACTATTATGGGCGCTTTTGTTTTTTAATCTTTATCAGCATGTACCGCAGTTGTGTAACTTCATGAAAACATTCATTTTTGCATTGCAGTTCATCAGCACAGCATTGAAGGTTTTTTTTGCCTTTTTTTATTTGAAAACTCTGCTGAACCCTCACCAACACATTAGCCGCACTGTCACGTTGGGCGCTAATTCGTCTCCACAGAAGATCTGCGAGAGAGGTTAATTTAAGGCCAAGGAGATCCCACGCACTGAGAGAAAATACAGCCATTCATCCAGGGGGGGGGGGGACTGCAAAGGAACGACGGTGGATAGAGAGAGAGAGAGAGCGAGAGAAAGAGAGTGGGGTCAGCTGATGAGGTCAACGTTGCGAGATTTGGAGAGAGTGGGTAGGGAGAGACGCAGGTGTTTCACCAGACCTGTAGCCCAAAGGAAAAACAAGGCTTGTGTCACTGATGCGGCTGTCCCCCACATACACCCTCACATTTCTCTCCTCCCATCATCTTACCAGTTCTTTTCATTTCATATCCTCCTTTTCCTTTCTTTCTTTTCTTACAAGAGTTTTAGAATTCAGAACCAAAATTTTGTACCTAATCTCAAATGCTTGCTGTGTCAATCTGTATCCATGTATTTTTCATTATTTAAAATCTCTGATAATGGTTTCAAGCAATTAAACCCTCAGACAATCAATCATCTCTCCATCATCCAGGCATTTAAGTGAGAAAATTGCTGGAAAGTGTTTTTTAAAAAAAGAGAAGACATGCTTTATTATATCTTGTAGGCTATATCATCTGAAGCTAGGAAAATCACGTATTAACATTTTAAATGTATTTACAATGTGCTGACCTAAAATTGAACTGCTTAAAAATCCTAATTCTTTATTAACATAAAACTGCTCAAGCATCATAAATTTGCGAATCCCTGTGATCACGGCTTTCAGCATTCGAGTGTTTATGTTTCTGCAGTGGCCTGTATTCATCCTCGCCTATTACTCCACAGACCTGTCATTATACAGTCACCCTGAGTCACCCCAGGAAGTGAATCCCGCCTTTGAACGGCAAAAGGTCAGAGTAATTCTTCTGAGATATTCATTGGACTCTTAGACGGGAGCAAGGAACCCATCTCTGAGAAACAGACGCTAAAAAAGAACATGAGGCATGGGCCAAGTGAACAGCAGCCTTCATTACTGATCAAATGAGGCTCGCTTTAATGACGGGGTAATGTGATCAGGGTGTGGTCCTCTGCTATCCGCTAACGTCCTGGCTGGACCAGGCCCATCTCCATCACCCAGGGGAGAAAGGCAGAGAAACTATGGGAGAACCGCCTTGGAAGCTTTTATCGATCCGGCGTAACATAAAACCAGATTTCATCTAGAAAGGGAAGAAGAAAATGTGTCAAGCAAAAGTTAAATGAAAAATTGCTTTTATATTGAGGCATTTATTATTCGAAGTCCCTCAGAGGAAGAATAAGAGGGAGAGAGAGGTACTCAATGAGAGAAGGGAGGGAGGGCGGAGAAGCAAAAATCCATTTGGTAAAGTAGATGCGGATCGATGGTGACGGAGCGGAGCAGTCTTGGCGCATGCCGTCCCACATTACTGCCCTGATTGATCTGTCGGAGTGGCAGTCTGACCCGAGGGCTCTGGAGGAGGTGTCCCACAGAGGAGGGGAGCCCACGCAAAACACGGGGAGAGAAAAATAAAAATCAATACACACAGAGAGCTTTACTGACCTGACGTTAAGATACAAGAAATGTGTGAAGCTGCATACCTGAATGGGTTCTGACAGCTCACATCCCCTCCAGCAGTTCAGTGCACAGGAGGGTTGGAGTCTCAGGCAAGTGCAGCGACCTCTGCGAACATTAAGGAGACTTGTACCCTCAGCCTGGAGACTCTATTAAGTACAAATTTGTTTATTTCTCAATCTGAGAAATTTTTTTAGGGGATTTAATCTAGGGTTACTTACTAGAGTCATGCTGTTTTGTAAAAGGAGCTAAAAAGTGATTGAAGGAAAAGGTTATTCCCTGGCTACATCTACCTGAGAGGTATGAGTAAACAGAAAATATAGTGGAAGAACAAGATGAAATCCTCCTTTCTTTGGCTTTGAACCCCATGAGTGTGTGTGGCAAAAACAGCAAGATCATACATTCACATATATATAGCCGCTGAGGGTGACCTCCATTTTGTGGCAGGCACTCTCAGTTTTAACAGCGCCTCTGTGATGTCAATTATCCGCCGCAAGGTTGTGGGATACAGGCTGTAGGTGCGTGGAAATGATTGTGCGAGATGCTTCCGAGTCCAGTGTGGCTCCTGTTTGGGTTAAGTACGGGTTGTTTGACCAATAACGTCAAACAACCATGGATGAAGTGGCTGATTTATTGACCATTACATAAGCGGAAAAGAAAATCGTGGGAGACTTTTTTGATTTCAGAGGGTGAGGTGACATCTCTGTTTTATTTTATTTATTTACTTATTTATTTTTGCCTTGGCTACTGTGGTTAAGGTAATGGCGGACTTACTGTATGCTAAGCTAAAACCCCATGAAGTCGTTCGTCAACTGTAGTTTTCTGATGTGTTAACGTATTAGCCTAGGAATGTTTTATAACATGTTATATCATCAACATTATCAGTACATTTTCCCTGAAGAGAAAGATATTTTTAAATGCGTATATCTGCTAAAAGTCATTTTGTCAATGTTTAGGAGAACATTAGCATATAGATGGCCTCAAAGCTAACATACATAGTAGACTAATACCACAAAACTCTCATTTAGATTTCATGGGGTATTTAATATTGGTAGATATTTTGTAGAAGAAAAAAGTATATTTCGGTATATTTTTGAGCATCTACATTTAGTGTGTGTGTTTCTGTTTATGTGTGTGAGAGAGAGCGAAAGAGAGAGAGTCAAAAAGTTAATCTAAGAAGTATATATCAAGGGAAATGCCTTCAGACTGCTTTCCTTACATCCTATAAACTGCACTTCTAGCACATCTGACAAATGATTTAAAGAAACAAGCGTTAATTTAATTTACGTGTTTGCTGGCATTGTTTAATTGCTATGAACAACAGCAGTTTGAGTAGTTTTATATTCTCAACAAAAGAAATGTAGAAAAAGAAGGAAGAGAGAGAAAATAAGACCGAGAGAGAAAGAGAACAAAAAGCTATTTCTCCATTGTTACGTATTCCATTTTTGATTCCTGTGAGCTTTGAGAAAAGGTCAGTGAAAACAGAAGATTAATTCATTTATAGTCTGTCCTCTCCCTTCTGTCGCCCGTGGACATTGATCTGTCCTCTGTAACCAGAGTAACAGTGAGCACTTTTTAAACCTTACTGTGAATGATGCACCAAAATTCTGATGCATCATTTGGCTGTCATCCCGCTTTTTGTTTTTTGAATGATTCAGCATGTGGATCTACAGCTCTGGATTGGTTAATGCAGATATGTTGTTTCATTAGAGAACAAATACACATCACATTTAAGCTGAATGTACACTGATGTTTCATCACCAGAACAATAAAAGTGTTTTGTTACACCCTGCGGTCCTCACTAAAACTAAAACCGAGGTGGCACATGAGATTAAAAAATAAATAAATCCCATGAGTCTCTTTTTTAAATTACAGACCCATGCCCCAGATAACACTACACCAAGAGCTGTCAGCAATCCACCTGCCCACCCCATCCCTCTCTTCTCTCCCTTCTCCGCTGACAGTCCATTTTTCTCTAGATCCCGACACCTGGGCGCTTACGCGAACGTTTTAAAGATCTGCAGAGGACGCCGAGCCACTCTCACCAGCCCCCCTCCATCCCTTCCGATGCAGAAGTGTCTCCTCCATCATGTAGTGCTGGATGACTCCTATTACACTCCTCCTCTATTCCATCCATCCAACGGAAAGGTCACGCTCAGAGTCTCCCTCTTTTACTAAATTGGCTGTTTTCGCTGTTAGCTCCACGGCTCAAGCTGTGATTGCGGCAGCCTCGGTATTGGTCCTCTAAGGTCTTGTTTACGAAGCTGGATTTGTCGGAAAACCCATGATATTAAATCTACAGTCGGAGGCTTGCTGCTTTTCACAACTTGCAATTTCTATATCCTACACAAATTTGTCTATGGCCTGGAGCGTGAAAAAATACTTCAGTTTCGTCAGCGAATAGGCCATTCTATATTTCATCCGTTCTTCGCATGCACCTATAGCACCCATTTCCATTATAGCATATATTAAATTCAAACTATTGTGTTTTTCAAGTCCAAATCAAAGCCACCTGTGTGTTTTAGTGTGCCTGGAGACCGTCAGGAGTGTTTGTTTGGTATGGAGAAAATGGGCATGTTTGAATATTGACCCTGCCCCCCTCCTGTAGGGATCGACAGAGACTCAGTGGCGTCAGGCAGACCTGCCGCAGCTCCAGGGCTGGGCTGAGAAGGGACTGCTGACACAGCCAAAGATGGTAAGGAGACTGCTGCCCACTAACCACCATTTTTAACCACATTAATAGCTATATTGTTGCTATGAAGTTGTGCTATGAGAGGGAGGGTGTGCGCAGGGGTAGAGTGAAACAGGCGTAATAATACGTTTTAAATTAAAGTTGTTATTATTAGTATTATTACTGTAATTGTTATTAGGGGTGTTACCTGATAACATATTATAGATGGGTGTTGTATTGTCAATATGTATAATGTATGTGTAACATTTCAATGTCTTGTGCTACTAGAAAAATACTGCATATATGATTAAGGAATCACTTAAGTATGTAAAAAATATTAATTTTGTATTTGGATTGCAAGAAAAAAATGTTTTCCTCTTATACTTGAACCTGAAGATCATTACTACTGTTGTTTTCTCATAGATTTAGCCATCACAGGACCACATAAAGAGTAGACATCTATAGGAGGGAGTGCTAGCATCAGAAGGCTCCGGTAATAACTGGAGAGCATTACCAGTAAAAACACACATCAGAATAGAAGCCTGACATTTTATCATCTTAGCTAATAAGGCTATTAAAGTGCCGTGTTGAAATGGCAGGTATCAGCGACACACACTGAAATGCATCTACCTGCAGTGCTGTGAACACACAAACACACACCTCTGGCTCTGCATGACTCAGGGACATCGGACTGGTTGAACCTATATTTTTATCCCCGTCTTGACATCCTCTGAGGCACTTATGTAAGACAGAGTGGCAGAGCTTCTTCCTTCCTGCATTCATACACACACACACTCACTCGTTGCCTGAGCCGTGCCGAGCAGCGTTCAGAAACAGTCGGCATATTCTTCCATTGCTGGTGAAAAAGAAAAAAATAAAGATGTAATCTTGGCTACTGTCCTTTTAATCACAGGTAATGTATGTGTGCCTGTCCCCCGGCTGACACCAAGGCCTTTGTGATGGCTTAGCATGTCTGCCTGTCTGCTCGCCTTGCCTGTCTGTCTGTCTAACTGTCTCCCTGCCGACTACAGATACAGCACAAACAGATACAGCCAGCTAGGCTCTGCCTTAGCTAGCATCCAAACAACTAAAGTGTATACTGTACTATCCCAGTTGAAGGTGCAGTAGGCACATTTTTAATGCCACACATTAAATGTCCCTATTACTTGATCGATAACGCTGAAATCACGCCTGTTTTTGTGACAGACCTAGGCTCTTCAAAACCTGGAGAAAGTTATCTGTTAGCATTCTCAATATCAATAGCAGTTGTTCAGCTAGCAAGTGACCTCCATGCTAAATGGTCCATGCTAACCTTGCTGTAAACAGAAAAAAAGAGAATCAGAGAAGTTCTTTAGCTAATCATAGATGCTTTCTGCCCTTTTATGTGTTTGAGTTTGTTTACAGGCCCAAAAGCTATTCTATTTAACATGTATGTATATAATAAAATGGATAGTTAAAATTGTAGATGTTGATTGGTCAATAAAGCATACAACCTGAGATAAAATATACAATATAACAGGGTTCAAGTACTCTACTCAAAATATAACACTTCATGAATTAAGTTGTTAAAAAATGTTTGAAAAAATATGTATTACAAATATATAATAGCCTAATTTAATATATGTAACATTCTAATAATATTTTAATAAAGTTATTTAACAGAAACGTTTTTTTGAACAAATCGCTTGAGTGAATGATATAATGACAAACATATACAGTTCGATGATTTGTTCCTATATTACTTGGCATTTTTAAATGAATCAGTTGACCAAATGACTCACGAATCACTCATAAAGACAGTCAATTCTCACCACCTACTGGCACAATGATAAAACCTGAAACAAATCACAATCAGTAAAAATTCCCAGTGTTGTATATCAGCACCTGATTAAATTATTGACAGATTTCTAGGCAACATGAAGCAAAGAGTTTCTTTGTTTTGTCTATTTGAATTATTTTGCATTCAAATCTAATCTTTAACTACTCAGGAACAGTAGTTAAGAGAAAAGAGGGAAAATAAAGAAAAGTCACTACACTGACCCCTGTCAGCAGCTAGGGCAAATGTCCAGCAATAGTAAGTGTGTAAAGGAACAATTACCCTTCTCAATATGACAACGAGGGGATTTCATCTACAGGAAAATAATAAGACAGCATATAAGAACTAGTGAAGGGATTACAAAGGAAAGACAGGTCTTTAATTGGCCATCGAGACACAACAGGTCCCTGGAATCAGAATGAAAGGTGTCCACTTTCATCTGTTCCTACTCTGGAATATTCAAAGCTCTCATCCCATGAGGTTTGAGCATTTCTTTTTTCTTTTTTTTCCTGAAAGAACAGTGCACAGCAGGAGCTGCAAACAGACTTAATAAGTCTCCCCTTTTTCATGCACACATAAAAACACCAAGAAATAAACACACACACACATCAATCAAGACCTGCTGTGGCGTTGGCTATTTTGTCCCTTTGTGTCACTCCATCCCTCTTTTGCTGCAAGTGTGGAACAGGATCCATTTACATGCATATCCTGAGAGCTTTGCAGATGAGCCTCCTATGGGCTGCCGACAGCTTTTTTTCTATTTGTCACATCGAAAAAATGTGAACGTATACAAAGACTAAAAAATGGAGGCACAGCAATTGATCCACAAAAAGGGAGAATGCAACTGCATCTGCCCTTTTTGTAACCCATGTTACATAATCAAGTGTACTTAAATAATACACCCACCATATATTATATATAATATATTATCTATATATATATATTATATTCTACATATACACACATTATATATATATACACACACACACATATGTATATATATACAGTGGGGAAAAAAAGTTTTTAGTCAGCCACCAATTGTGCAAGTTCTTAAAAAGATGAGAGAGGCCTGTAAGTTTCATCATAGGTATACCTCAACTATGAAAGACAAAATGTGAAAAAAAAAAAATCCAGAAAATCACATTGTAGGATTTTTAAATAATTAATTGGTAAATTCCTCGGTAAAATAAGTATTTGGGCACCTACAAACAAGCAAGATTTCTGGACCTCACAGACCTGTAACTTCTTCTTTAAGAGGCCCCTCTGTCCTCCACTCGTTACCTGTATTAATGGCTCTGTCTTGGAACTCCATTTATCAGTATAAAAGACATCTGGCCACAACCTCAAACAGTCACACCCAACTCCCAAACTATGGCCAAGACCAAAGAGCTGCAAAGGACACCAGAAACAAAATTGTAGACCTTCACCAGGCTGGGAAGACTGAATCTGCGATAGGTAAGCAGCTTTGTGTGAAGAAATCAACTGTGGGAGCAATTATTAGAAAATGGGAGACATACAAGACCACTGATAATCTCCCTTGATCTGGGGCTCCATGCAAGATCTCACCCGTGGGGTCAAAATGATCACAAGAACTGTGAGCAAAGATCCCAGAACCACACGGGGGGACCTGGTGAATGATCTGCAGAGAGCTGGGACCAAAGTAACCAAGGCTACCATCAGTAACCCACTGCGCCGCCAGGGACTCAAATCCTGCAGTGCCAGACGTGTTCTCCTGCTTAAGCCAGTACATGTCCACGCCCGTCTGAAGTTTGCTAGAGAGCATTTGGAGGATCCAGAAGAGGATTGGGAGAATGTTATATGGTCAGATGAAACCAAAATAGAAATTTTTTCAACTTGTCGTGTTTGGAGGAGAAAGCATGCTGAGTTGCATCCAAAGAACACCATCCTACTGTGAAGCATGGGGGTGGAAACTTCATGCTTTGGGGCTGTTTTTCTGCAATGGGACCAGGACGACTGATCCGTGTAATGAATGAATGGGGCCATGTATCGTGAGGTTTTGAGTGAATACCTCCTTCCATCAGCAAGGGCATTGTAGATGAAACGTGGCTGGGTCTTTCAGTATGACAATGATCTCAAACACACCGCCCGGGCAATGAAGGAGTGGCTTCGTAAGAAGCATTTCAAGTTCCTGGAGTGGCCTAGCCAGTCTCCAGATCTCACCCCATAGAAAATCTTTGGAGGGAGTTGAAAATCCGTGTTTGCCCAGCGACAGCCCCAAAACATTATCTGCATGGAGGAATGGGCCAAAATGCCTGCAACAGTGTGTGAAAACCTTGTGAATACTTACAGAAAACGTTTGACCTCTGTGATTGTCAACAAAGGGTATATAACAAAGTATTTAGATTAAATTTTGTTATTGACCAAATCCTTATTTTCCACCATAATTTGCAAATAATTCTTTAAAATCCTACATTGTGATTTTCTGGATTTTTTTTTTCTCATTTTGTCTCTCATATTTGAGGTATACCTATGATGAAAATTACTGGCCTCTCTCATCTTTTTTAAGTGGGAGAACTTGCACAATTGGTGGCTGACTAAATACTTTTTTTCCCCCCCACTGTATAATGTATAATTATATATAGATATAGAGATATGCTTAAGGAAGTAAATATATTAGACATTTAGGGGAGGCATGAGAAATGCTAGCAAAGTTATTTTTGAATGGCTTTCGTACCATACACACTAATAGCTTTGTTTTTAGCTTTATTCTCAGTGCAAACCGTTTCCAGTGGCAAACACTAGCGTGGTGTCAGATGGGGAAAAATTGTTAACCTTTCTAAATATGCCCACTTTGATAAAGGAGAGTCGAACTTCAGAGTGCAGATACAGATTTCTTTTTTTTGAAGAGCTCAAAATAAGTGCAGCTGAATTTCAGCTTAGATCCATTTTTTTCTCCTCCTCATCTCTATTATTTTCCACTCTTGAATCTATCAGCAGGAAACATTAGCACTTTTCCTTCACCCTCTCAGTGCAGATCTTGATCTGAATTACGCTACATCCAGTCAGAGAGGAAGAGAAAATGAATATTAAACATGGTTGACTTACAGAATCAGCTTAGAACGAGCTATAATCAGGTCATGCTTGCTGTTTTAATTCTTTTGTTTATTTTTAGAGTTTTTTCCTTCTATCCTCTTTTTGATCTGAGATTTTGTCTGACAGTGAAAAAACCTTGTTGAATGTTCCTAAAAGACTGACGCTGTAAAACAAACAGCACGCAATGGGACTGTCGTTACACCATGTCCTAACCAGACTCAACGTGACAATATTAGAGCAACTTGCAATTTTTGTGTTTACACTGACTGCGAAAAAACCTGCCTAATGCAAAAAAAATCCATAGCCAATCAGATGAATATTTACTTAAATTCCTCCTCTTTCAGTCACTCTTGCTCCATGTTTATTATGCATGAGAAGCAAAATTTTGGTCCAATAATATTTCAGCATGGCGGCGGTGCTACCCAATATGAAAAAAAAACAAATGTAGTGTTACTTTGTCACATCATGTCTGGTTAGGACACCGTTTTAGGCTTCACCATGGCTATCCAGACAGTTAGAAAAGGTCAGGCTAGTGTTATAAAAGGTGTAAAATGAAATTTTGTTTTCAACATGCACCACTGATCGACATAGTTACTTTTTCTTCCCCTGAGAAGATCTCATGGCGTGTTGCTTTCACAACCATGAAGATTTGCCCCCTAATCTGCACTCTCACACACTCTCCCTCACGCACATATCTTCCACCTTCGTGACAGTCAGAATATGACACTATTCTAGATGTCACCCAGCCCCCTCAAATAGAGTCGGGTGACAAAATTAAACACACATGAGCTCACACATAAACATCCTTCATGCAAATGTGTGAATACATTTAGCTGCGGTGTGGAACAATCTTGAAATAAAAAGTTTGAGGCTGAAAAGCAGCACAGACTGGGGCCTCTGTTCCTACTTCCCCAGGGCCAGCAAGCTTCTCTTCAAACACCTGCTCTTAAAAGCGCACGGCTAAACCAGTGGCAAATGCTGTTCGCCATGACAGTCGCTCCACGCTGAAGGGCTCACATTGTTACCCTGTCAAGTTGAGCCAACCATCAAAACGCACAGCTAAACTCAAAAATATCAGTGATGGGGTGAGGGGGAGGGAGGGTGGAAGAAAGCTACTGAAAGTCTAGAGATGCATAAACAGTTTTTCAGTAAGTGTGTCATGCATTGTATTATTTAGAGTCAGTCTGTGAGGTTTCGCAGCTAAATGTTGCAGTTGCAGTTACATACACCAGATTATTCCAAACCCCTTTATCTGACATGTCAGTAACTTCCACAAATTTTATTTAAATGATTAAGTACTCAATATATAGGAAATCAGATATGTCAATACTAAAATATGCTGTTTACTGAACTGCTTACTTTTCAGATGCCACAATCTTTAACCCTTCTTTTGTCTGCAGATAATCAGCAACATGGAGCCTCAGGTGACGAATGGGCCGAACTCCGCCACGGCCAACGGGCCCTCCAGCAACAGCCGTAGCTGCCCCTCGCCCATGCAGACTGGCGGCTCTAATGACGACAGCAAGACAAACCTCATTGTCAACTACTTGCCCCAGAACATGACCCAGGAAGAGTTCCGCAGCCTCTTCGGCAGCATTGGCGAGATTGAGTCCTGCAAGCTGGTTCGAGACAAAATCACAGGTACTAATAAGGGCAGAAAAAAGAAAAAGAAAAGTGCATTTGATTTGCATAATGAACTGTGTCAAGTGAAGACAGAAGAGACACAATGTCTTGGGTATTATAGGTTAAAAAGAAAAACTTTGGAAGGAAGAGTCATTAACTTTTAACCCAGCTCTCAATTGATTAAAAATGTTAATGAAATTAATTGCAAGAAATTAATTGCATATTTTATAATGAGCGTTGAGAAAAGAGGAATAGATCATATATATATATATATATATATATATATATATATATATATATATATATAAAATATATAATATATAGATATTATATAGACTATAATATATAGTGTATCTCAATAAATTAGAATGTCGTGGGAAAGTTCATGTATTTCAGTAATTCAACTCAAATTGTGAAATTCGTGTATTAAGTAAATTCAATGCACACAGATTGAAGTATTTTAAGTCTTTGGTTCTTTAATTGTGATGATCTTGGCTCACATTTAACAAAAACCCACCATTCCTATCTTAACAATTAGAATATGGTGGCAGGCCAATCCCTAATCAACCTCAAAACACTGTAAAAGGTTTCCTGTCGCCCTTCAAACTCTCAGTTTTGGTTCACTAGCTACACATCATGGGACAAAAAAGATGCTGATCTACAGGTGTCCAGAAGACAATCAAGTGACACCCTTCACAAGGTAGGATAAGCGCACAAACATGCATTGCCAAGACTGGCTGTTCAAGAGTGCGTATCCAAGCATGTAACAGAAAGTTGAGTGAAGGACAAAAGTGTGGGAAGAAAAGATGCACCACCACCGAGAGACCGCAGCCTTTGAGATTGTCAGCAAAATCGTTAAAGAATTTGGAGAGAACTTCCCAAGGAATGGACTGAGGGCTGGGGTCAAGGCATCAGAGCCCACTAGGGCTTGTAAGCGTGAGGGAATTTCCCTGCAGGATTTTTGAGTGGCCCTAGCGCGGTATGCGGTTTTAAAACCGCCCTAAATATACTATAATATATATATATTGATAACATCACACATACACACCCACATACATCCATACATACAGTATATAATTTGTGTTTGTGTATGTGTTACGATATAACTAACGAGGTCATATTCTGAAGACAATGAAACCGAAACCAAATAGAGTTGAAACAGTAAGTGAAGTAAACAGAAGAGAATGACGAAATAACGGTCCACATAACAAAACATGAAACTGACAATAAGATCGTTAGGCTATCGTTAGCCTATATGTATAACAGTTAGCCTAGTTGTAATTTGATCTTCTAATCTGACTGGACAAGGGACTTTCTATTGATATTTCCACCTGCGCTCGTTCTAGACGGGCTGTCAGTCAGTGTAGTGTTGCGCCACAAGGTGGTGGAACGTGACTAATTCAACTACACGTTCAAAAATGCTGATTGATTCATTCAAAGAGACGTAATGAAACGCACTGTTGAAATCATTTTAACTTTGAGTGCCACTTTAGAAGGCTCAGCTTACCAGCTATGCGTCGATGCTAAAACAGAGATTACGTTTTCCTTGAACATGACAACCTATTTTCACAAATATATGACTCGGCCTGGAGGACAGACGCAAGTAATCGCACGCGCTTAGTCGATCTCTCTCTCATTCACTGTCTTTTTAGGCTTGTTAAGTGCAAATCTACGGAGTCTCTGTACAAATCAGCATTGTACACATTGTTATCATTACTAACTTTGTTTAATATTCAGTCCACATGCATAAAGTGTAAAACGAGAAGGGCATAACCCTATGAAAAAAAGAAAACATGCAAAAATCGCGGTTGCTGCATTCCTCTTCTGTTTGTTCGTCATAGCGCGTATTGCGTATTGCTGTTTCTGCGACAGCCCTAGCCACCACACACAGACGTGTCAAGGTATTTGGCTACAGTTGTCGTTTTCCTCTTGTTAAGCCACTCATGAACCACAGACAACGTCAGAGTCGTCTTACCTGGGCTAAGGAGAAGAAGAACTGTTCTGTTGCCCAGTGGTCCAAAGTCCTCTTTTTCAGATGAGAGCAAGTTTTATATTTTTATTTCATTTGGAAACCAAGGTCCTGGAGTATGGAGGAAGGGTGGAGAAGCTCATAAGCCCAAGTTGCTTGAAGTCCAGTGTTAAGTGTTAAGTTTCCACAGTCTGTGATGATTTGGTGCAATGTCATCTGCTGGTGTTGGGTCCATTGTGTTTTTTCAAAACCAAAGTCACTGCACCCGTTTACCAAAAAATTTGGAGCACTTCATGCTTCCTTCTGCTGACCAGCTTTTTGAAGATTCTGATTTAATTTTCCAGCAGGATTTGGCCCCTGCCCACACTGCCAAAAGCACCAAAAGTTGGTTAAGTGACCATGGTGTTGGTGTGCTTGACTGCCAGCAAACTCACCAGACCTGAACCACCCCATAGAGAATCTATGGGGTATTATCAAGAGGAAAATGAGAAACAAGAGACAAAAAAGCAGATGAGCTTAAGGCCACTGTCAAAGAAACCTGGGCTTCCATATCCCCTCAGCAGTGCCACAAACTGATCACCTCCATGCCATGCCGAACTGAGGCAGTAATTAAAGCAAAGGAGCCCCTACCAAGTATTGAGCACACGTACAGTAAATGAACATACTTTCCAAAAAGCCAACAATTCACTAAAAATGTTTTTATTGTTTATGAAGTCTTCTACTGTGTTGAGATAGTTAATTGGTGTGTTTTTGTTAAATGTGAGCCAAATCATCACAATTAAAAGAACCAAAACTTAAACTATTCAGTCTGTGTGCATGAATTTATTTAATACACAAGTTTCAAAATTTGAGTTGAATTACTGAAATAAAATGAACTTTTCCACGACATTCTAAATTATTGAGATTCACCTGTGTGGTGAGTGTGTGGTTGTTATAGATATATATATAGTATATATATATATATATCTATAGTTATACAAACACATACACAATTATTAATGCATTATAGATTCAAGTCATGCATTTGTGTGTATATATTAATACTGTATGTTAAAAAATACAAAATGTCATAAATTATAATAATTAAACCAAAATCATGATAAAAATTAAATTTATTAGTCATTTTAGAAAATTCAGCATTTTGAAGGTCTGTCCAAAATCAACAACCATGTATCTTCACATAAAGAAATGGAACAAATAAGACAAATCAAATTAAAAGTTCTGTTTGATGCAGTTGTAGCAGGTCAAACTGCCGTTTCAGGGCAATTCATTTTGGGGCTATTGTTTTGTTTACAGTGCCCAGAGAAAAGGAGGAGAGAGAAAGAGGACATAGAGGTGTTTAAGCAGCACTCCCCTGCTAATCAGAGTTCTAATCCCACCGTAGTGACTATGTGGGTGGCAAGCAGATGGATGGGGAGGCTGCTCAGAAATAATGCCAGATAATGGCCTCCATTTTATATCCTACTTAGTGACACTTCGCTCTGGATAATCTCATTAAAACAGGGCCAGGCCTAAAGCCACTGGTTTTTAGACAAAAGGGGAGAGAGAGAGAAACTCTTGGCTCCTGACCACAGGTTTTGTAGGATTTGATTGCCAGGCAGTCAGATGGTCGGGCAAGAGAATCGTCATTAGAATCGTCGTCATGAGAGTTGACACATGCTCCTTTTTTCAGTCTTTACATGTGGGAAATTCACTGAAGTCTTGGGATATCCTCGCATACACTAAATAGAACATGTTTTATTAAATTGCCGGTTGTGAAAATATAACGTTAATCAGGATCACTCACTGTCTTACCGCTCTGGCCTTGTTCTGGCTCAGGAACACATAGTGCATCACAAATACGACTCTTCCCTGTACTGCACTCTTTGCTCTGGGATCCCAGGGGTGCAATTTCTCAGTTCAGAATTTTAAGCTAACAAATCGCTTCTTGATCATTGTAAAAGCAGAGCGAGCAAGGCTGCGAGTTCTGTCTGCTGCCGTCATTAGTTGCTGTCTGGGGTTCAAAATAGATTGCGGGACATCAGAGATTGTATCTGAACCTCCATGTCATAATATTTGACCAGCGCAACCTTCCTGAGCTCTCTGCTTGGCTTTAATCTATAGGGTATGGACGTCGATGCGAAGTCACTTCTCAGCTTTTCAAAGAATTTTGACATACAAGAGAGCCTTTTACATGGCAGTTGAAAAGCTAGAGAGAGACAAGGTGAGAAGCTTTGGGCCTTTGCACATAATAGACAGGCTTCTTCTTTTCCCTTTTTTTCCTTCCCCCACTCCCGTCAGCTTTGATGAGACGCAATGCAGTGATGTACTGTTTGCCACGGCTACTGTTCTCTTGCCCTGTCAAGCGTGGGTTACTGTCGCTTGCCAAAGTGCCACCCCAGATTGTTTATCCGTCCTTCTCTTTCCTCTCCTTGCACTTTTACATACACGCATGCTCTCTCATCACCTTCTTTCTGACCTCTAGCTGTACGTGCAATACACCGGAGACCTGAGGTTCAATCTTTTATTCAATGTAGTCATACACATATGGATGTTTCGTCAACTATGGGCACTCTAAGGCCCTGTGGCCTTTTTAAAAAGTAAAACTCGCTATACAAACTAGTCTGCTAACAACAGAGTTGTTTAAAAGTTGAAATACATGCATCAATGTGTCATTTCCCTCATCTCAAACAATCATTCGATTGAAATTATATTTTAAACCTTTTGGAATTAAATTGGTCAGCCTTTGTTTTGCTGAAGCTAATTTTATAGCTAACATTTGACATGTCCTAAATACACATTGTTAAATATTTCATGGTATATGTGCTTGATTGGTATCTAAAAATAAATAAAAATAGTCTATTCAAAAGAGAAATACAAATAAAAATAAATGTAAATTTTTATGGTGGACTTTCATAGTTTATGATTGAAAGTCTGGGTCTGAGCAAGGGTAAAATAACAAAATCTGTACATAAAAGGGTATTTGGAAAAATAGCAAAAATAAATAATGAAGGCATAGTAGGGTTCCCCCCCCCCAAAAAAAAAATCAAATATGATCATTATATAACAAAAAATTGAAAATAACCTTACGTTTTAATAGAAATAATGTCATTCCTCTGACACATAAGTCCCCATAGTTGAAGAATACACATTTGTTTCATTTATTGACACAACACACAAAAAAACACATCCCTGTATTTTTGTTGATTCATTGCACAAGTAATTCTAAGAATAATTTATTTCAGTGGGCCAATATTTATCAGCGATTATGTAAACTGTCAGCAGAAACGGCTTTATCACATTCCTCTCAGTGGGGAAAGCATTTCAGAAGTCATTACCGCAAGGATTGTGTCGAGATGCAGAATAAAGCAGATGGCGATGCTGCTAACTTAGTGGAAAACCATTGTTTTTAAAGGTTTGAATCAGGCTGAAAATCCCCTACTCTAAATGAACACATCCCCAGCCCAGTGTTGCTACCTCAGCAACACCTCGTTCGCTGCTAATAGTGAAGATAAACACAGAGCCCATAGGGAGTAATGGTGATTTTCTTGTGAGCCAGGAATCATATTGAATGAAAACTTTTAATGGAATACATTAAGAAAGTGTTAACACTTCTGGCTATCCGCACAAATCAAAATGGAAAAGACTGATTGAGCGGCGGTTCAAAAGGGGAAAAGAATTGGACACTTGTCAGGTTCTCGGGCTCAGCGGATCCTTTTCTGCGTGAAAATGAACACAATTGTGTTTATAATGATACGGCAGAAAAAAAGACACTCAGGCAGGGCCGTGAATTGATTGCGTCTGTGATTTTCCATCTGATGAGGAGAAGGGGGAAAAAGAGCGACTGCAGATAATCTTCTGTTCATATTCTTCAAGCAGTAAATAATTACCGCACGATTAAAAATGGCTTCTGAGAAACAGCGCCAACCCCCCTCGCACCAGCCCCCTGCAGTTTAGGCCTCTCCCTGTGTAGCAGAAAAGCAAGCGGCACATGCCATCGCACCCAGCCTGCTTTGTCTCCTGCCATTTTGCTTCCTTATTTTCCCCAATCCGCAGATGCCATTGTTGGTATTTAATGGATTGGCACAGGCGGCGGTGCTGCTATCAGTTCGCTCTCTGTTTAACACATATGTAGCTTACATCAAAGCTGCTTTGTGCGACTGCTTGTTCAGGTACACAACCCACTCGCACGCCAAGCACCCAACCATCTGTCACGCTGCTGACCCGAACGTGGTGTCCGCTGTTTGCTGCCAAGCGTAGCACGTGCTAACCTTAGCGTCAAGCTGAGCCGACATGGATACGGAGCCATATATGACTTCTGTCACTATACTGACCGGAGAGCAGCTTGCTCCTCCCGCTAGCAAATTAACGACGGCATGTGATTTAAAGCCAGAAAGACATCTTACCATTCCTTCGCAGATGTGCTGGAACTCTCACCATCATGCTGATGAAAAACTGCAGGGAAAAGCAGATGTAGTGGCATGAAAAATTCATTGTGCTTGATGTTTGCAAAAGCACGTTGAGGTTTGAAACACCTCGGTAAGTGTTAGACTGCTGTGAACGTGTGGAAAACCTCCATGTCAAACATTCGCCGTGTTTATCTGATGCTGTAGAAATAAAACCTCAATGGCTTTCCATGTTTTGTCATTTCCTGTTAAAAACAGCATAATGCTGAATTAAAACAGCCCAACACATGCAACACGCCATCTAAATGGCAAAATTGTACAGGGTATTGGGGGAGAAGTCTGATAGAATAGCAGGGATTAACAACCGTAGTGATTGCAGGGAACACACACTTCCTCACATAATTCAGTGTCGTGATGTGTTCCGCATTCAGCCTGGAGTAAACAAAGTAAATGATAGGTTGTCATTCAGGGTAAAACATTCAGACCTCATTTACATTGTTTGACAATGAACTTTCTGTCACCATCCCAAAGCCGCTGACAAACATGAGCACAGGAATAAACCAATCACCTTCTGTTTAGTTTTTTTTTCCTCCAAAGAAGGCTATTTACCCTCTATTGGGTTATAAAAAATGTGCATTGGGGAAAGCAGACTTTATTTTCTCTCTTTTATCTCTCCAATTGCTGCTGACATCCTTTAAGCAATCATGTACGTGTGTTTGAGCCGTGGCCTTGTGGTTAGCTCTTGTGCACCAACACTAGGTTGGGCAAAATTCAGAATTCAAGATTTGGCTTCCTTTTAGCGTTTTTGAGTATGACTTTGAATTGGAATGACAGGAAGAGGAAATTGCTGAATTGCAATTCAAAGAAATTCAAAACAGGCAATGCATTCTGGGAAATTAATTGGCCTTCCACCCTGTTCCACAAAAGGTAGTATATTAAATATGATGAAATATTACCTAGGTGGCATCTTGAACTTTAAAGGCTTTTTAGAATTGTCCTTTTTAGTTAAACACAATTGTGTAAATTTCCATTCTACTATTTTACTTTCAAATTCAAATGGAAATTCTGCATCCTGTTTGCTACCTTAATTCAAATTGAGAAACTGAATTGAAGTTTCAGGAATTAAATAGGAGAACCAGTTCAAATCTGGTTCACATCATTTCACGAACTTATCCCCCCATTTCCTTCATCATTTCCTGTCCTCTCAATACCAATTTATATAAATGGCTGAAAGGTTAAAAAAACAACCACAAAATATTTAGAGCTTTGCTTAAACTGAATGAGTCAGTATTTATCCATATGATCCAGAATGTAGCTTAAATGGCAACAAATTCTCTGAAATCCAGCCAAGATTTCTATTAATGCTCTTTCTAAGTTGTACTGCAAACTTTATTGTTCATGTTTTCCCTAGCAATTTTACTAGCCCACGAAGTGCTGCTGAGGTTAGTCACAAACATTACCTTGCGGTTAGTTTGGCATTAGCCACTGGCTCCATGCAGCTCCAGCAGTTCCAAGAGAGCGTGGGATCTCAGCGTTCCCTGGGGTGGCTGCCAGTGTTGTCATCTAATATGCGGGGTCTGACGTCGCTTCGTTGGGGTGTCCCAGATTTACAGGGGCTCCTTTCGTTTCCACATGCACAATCCTCCCAGACAGCCCACACACTGCAGGCTACACGCCAACACGCCGCAGGCTCCGGCACAGCAGAGTGGGGGAACGGGGGCGGGAGATTCCTGTGTCTTCCAGCTGTCGCCAGCTTGGCACAGCAAAATACAGACGCACAGTTTTACAGTATAGGGTACACTCTTAAAAATAAAGGTGCTTAAAAGGTTCTTCACAGCGCTGCCATTGAAGAACCATTTTTGGTTCCACAAAGAACCATTCCGTCAAAGGTTCTTTAAAGAACCGTCTCTTTCTTAGAAAGGTTCTTCAGATATTAAAGGTTCTTTATGGAAAACCATTTAGACAAAAATGTTCTTCTATGGCATCGTGAATCACCTTTATTTTTAAGAGTGTATATTAGGGAGTGAGCTGGTATAGACATTTGGTAGATGATAAAATTGTCTGACATTACCAGTGTGTCGGACCTCACGGCATCGGTGTCTGCAGAACTCTGTAGAAAGTTCTTCGCTTCTCCAGAAAACAGAACACACAAATTTCAGAATGAGCTTTAGTTTCCCGTAATGGAAGTTAATATCTTATTTGAAACATCTGTCAATTACCTTTATCATTTTTCACTCTGATGCGGCTTCTATATCATTTTCCATATCTGTAAGTAGACGTACAATATTGTAAAACACACAGTGAAATACACAGCAAGTAGGTACGCAAGGAAAAAGGCCTTAAGTTTGCGCAAGGTGAGGTAAGCTAATGGTTTTACACAACCTCTTAGCGAAATATGAATCTCTAATGCAAATCCAATCAGAATGATGCTTTTGTCTGGGAGAGAGCACTTAGGCATCCCTTAAGTGTTTTATGTACAAATGGGTCGAATTAAGGGTATTAGATGCAACGATAAACAGCATTAAGAATTTAGATTATCTCATTGCACCTTACATTATCTAATTACACTTCAGTCAGCTTTGGTCTCTTTGGATGGAAGATCACTAAGCTAATTAAAAAGAAGCCTTAAAGTCGGTCGTACTTGTCATCTTCCGGTATTACACAAGCCGTCATGACCTCAGTGATGCAACTGTGTATTTATATACTACATAAAAAAGGAGCAAAAATGTCTTTGATATGTCTTTTACTGCAGAGACATGTCCCTGTCCCAAGATGCTGTTGCAACAAGGAGAAGAATGTCAAGCAAGCAGCAGCAGTGATACATTTGTTTTGACAAATTGAAATGGATTTTCGTCCTTCCTTTCTTTTTGCCTTCCACATCCTAAATGTGCCTAAATTTAAGTCTGACCAAACAGATTTTCCTGTTTGTAGCCAGAGAGCTTTGTGATATCAAGGTGGGTTAGTGTCACATGCTCGTTGAACTGTCATCTTGTGTCTGTGCTGCTGTTCTCTCCCAAACGAATGCTAGTTTCAGCTTTCCCACCTGATTCAAGCAACTGTTGGCACAGCATGGCTGCCGAGTGTTTTGGGTGGATGGGGGGGGGGGGGGGGGGGGGTTGCTGGAGGCAGTGTTGTGTTTGCTACGATGTTCATCTCATTTTCAATCAATGGAAGCACTGGGCCTTTAAATTATGTATCAACAATTGATGTAGAGAGAGGGGGAAATTAGCGAGAATCCAGCGTGAAGACTTTTAGCTCACTGCCAAGCAGCAGAACAGCGAAAATCAGTCAAATATATCTTTCATGTGCAAAGCTTTGATGATAAATGATGTTGAGCACAGAGGAATACGTGTGTGTGCGCGAGTGTGTTATTGTAAATGTGTACCATAAAGTAAAAGCATATATATGAGTGTGTGCGTGAGAAAGAGAGGAAGGACACCCACTGGACACACACTCATTTTATCATCACACACTCTGACTCCTGCTGCTGTGGTAAGAGGCGTAATGGTTCAAATACGACTCCTTCAAATGGAGCCTTTCACTCCAAACAGCCTCAATTTAACAGAGAGAGAAACATCTCATTCCTCCCATTTAACTCAGCGTGTTCCTCAAGAGCTAAAAGAGACCCAAACAGGGGGCAGCTCACGCATGCCCTTCCTCATCTTCCTCATCCTCGCTATCACTGAGACGATGATTACGAGAGAAAAGAGGACGCCAGTTTTGGGACCTCGTGACTCCAGTGTAGCGATGCTACAGTTAATGATACTTTTTTCATGCACACACACCGTGGGCTCACAAACATGACAACACGTCTCTCGGGAACAAAAATACAGCTGTGCATATTATGAATCATATTTTCTGGATCAAAAGCATGCACCCAAGTTATAAAGTCATACAACAGGAGGTCTGTAATACCTGTTATCCGTTAGCATTCCCATTCATCTTAATGGCAGATGTTCGTCTGGCGATGGACCCCCTGGAAGTATGTGATTTGTAATCGGCTAGCTTCGCTCTTCATGGGACACATCGCTCTGGATCTGCAGGAAATGATAATGCCGATTGGTTGTCAGCACCACAAGAATGCACACCAAGCAACTATCCTAAACTGTGAAGTGAAAGAACGAGAGACAAAAAATATTAAAATAATAGACCATTTCATGCTTTTTAAAAGCTTAAAAAAATGGACACCTTCTTCTAGGTTTTTTGAAAAGTGACAGTTTTACAAATAAATGTGTTCTTTTGAACTTCATATTCAAAGAATTCTGGAAAATAAATAAATACATGCAGCCTTGGTGGGCATAAGAGATTTCTTTAATAAATAAACAACCCCAAACTTTTGAACAGTACTATGTTGCTTGCAAACAATTTTATTTCATCAAAATGCATGGGTACACTTGAATTGTTCTCAAAGGAGAAGAAGGATGCTTTTTGGATCCAGACATTGTAATTATAGCCCTTACCAGCAGGGGCTAACTAGGCCGTGCTAACCAGCCAAACCTATACTCTTTGGTTAACCCACACACTCACAGAACACACACAACCACACACAAGCTTCGATCAAGCTCTCGCACATCACTATTACGCTTCAGCTTCAGCCGTGTCCCATCGCATTGAAAAACCCATCAGGAGCCTACACACTAATAGTCATAAGCTGTTTATTTGTGAAAAAATATCCTTTTAATTGGTGTTAAGCATTGTCTTTGAAAAAGCCTTTCCACTGTTTCCAAATTTGACTGCAAGTCTATCCTGCTGGGGAACAGAAAGTGCTGGAAAAATGGAGATCTGCACTCATTAAAAGCTCATTAAAAGCACAATGCATCATTTCAGTTTCAATTTTAATTGACAATTAAAATATATAAGTTAACGTAACCATTATACTAATTAAACAGCATAGAGGTAATTCTCTTTTGCTGTGCCATTTGATGTTTATGGCATATTTCTAATGGGCTCAATCATTTTTGTTGCAAATTCACATTTTATACAGTTTATGTATACCGATCATCTTACTTTCCACCAGAGAAATGAGAATATTCTCTCCGATTTCATGTAAACAGCACAATCGGCTCTAAAAGCTAATGACAGAACAGCACAAAATATAATCACACTTCTGTAGATAAAACATGACATGAAATATTTACAGAATAGGTATGATGCAGGATAGCAGAGCACTGGCTTTGCCATGAAACATTCTCTGTGATTCTCACTTCCCTCAATAATAAATTCATGAGGCAGCCCTGACTGTAACCCTCTCCGGTACCTACGCTGCTGTCCATTGTAGGTAACCCTGGCTGTGCTGAAGAGATTGTGTTTGTGTGTGCTTTGTATTCATGTGCTGTCTCTGCGTGGGTATATGATCTGGTTGTGTGAACAGAATTTTATAGTCTGTGTGTAGGTGTGTATACCACATATGTATTTCCAAATATACAGTACAGAGTATATATATACTCATGTATAGGTGTCATGTGTGATATTGATTTTTATTATGTGTCTGTGAGATTTAGGGAAGTACAAGAACACATGGGTTGTCAGGCTTTACTGAAGCCCCATATAATTGGGTCCACCAGATGCTGCTTAGAGGCCGTACACAGGACGCATCCTTGTGTTCAAAAACAGCTTCAAAAAAAGACAAAATGGAACAGAATGCAAGTGGTCTCAAGACACGTTTTTGAGTTGAACTATTTTTAACTTGACACACCGTCTTGAAAACACAATGATCATGGCACACAATGCTGAAAAACACAGCAAAGCCTCGAAACAATGGCCATGGATGCCCAGTCTTTTCATTTAAAAAACAGCACAGACTAAAAGGGGAACATACAGCCCTTCAAAATAACATATTTAAGTTATAATGTTAATTTTGTTTACATATAAAAGAAAATCTCTCTCAGCCAATGCTGTAAACTACAGAAGAATATGGTACATTTAAAAATATCATTTAAAAATTTAACAGCAGGGCCTAAACTATGCAGTTCAGTTGCTATTACACTAGATATCAACCAACACAACCAAAAACTGGTCTGAAGATATATACTTAAGTAAATGCTTGCTTGTCTATTTCTTGTCTAAAACTGTGAAAAAAATGTGTAAAATCATTATAAATTTATAAATTATGAACACTTCAGTTACAAACCCACGAGTATAGAAGCACTCTGAATAAAACATGTCTAAATCAAAACATTTCAAATAAAAATTCACATGAAAGAGTAAGCAAAGGTTCTTATAAAAGAGTAACAGTAATGCTCTCTAATAGAAAAATGTGTCTCCGTTTTAAGATTTTGAAGATGTAACTTTTCAGTGCAGCATGCTAAATCTCTCCCTGCAGAGTTGCATTTTATAATTCAACCCATTTAAGTCATGTCTGTATGTCCATAAACAGGTGCAGCAGTAAGTTGTTTATATAGAGGGAGTTATGTGCGTGTGTGCATGTCTGTAATATTGCATGTTTTCTTTGAGGTTGTGCCTCTGCAGTTTGTTACAGAGCACAGATGAGATATGAGATGTTTAATAGAGATCGGTTTAAGGTTCTGTTAATGTGTCTGTTCGTAGGGAAATTAAATTAGCTAAATAATTGCCTTTGCCAAAAAAAGGCCCTTAGAGATTGTCAAAACAACTCGCAGCCTCCTTTCTTTAAAGCAGGATGATTTTATTCTTTGTATTGTCATAGACTACAAAGACTAATAATGAAATTATGCGCTTAAATTAATAATTAATGAACTCACTAAGGGGTTTGTCTTTTAATTTTCTTAAAATATTAAGAATATGACTCAGTTCCACAACAATCGGCGTAACCCGAGTGTACGTAGGTGTGTGCGCTGGTGCTTTTTTCTTTGCAAACAGCCTGGTTTTGGTCCCCCACTGAGATCTCCACTGTCGCACCGCTGTGTGATGGAGAAGGGGTGTGTGTGTGTTATACTGGTGGGAGAAATCCCTTTGACTGAAGCAGTGGCCTTGGTCGGCCTCACCTTATCCTCAGGCAAGAACTCTAAAGGAGGCAAGAACAACTGCTAGCAACGTTATGGAAATGCCATCAGGCAAAGGGGCATTACAAAACAGATTGTTTTATGAACCCATTATTGTACGCTGAAACACACAATCATGCAAACGCACGCATCCACCCACACACACATATACACACAATGAAAATGGCAATAACGGGGCATGCCAACATGGGGTCAAATGCTCTGGGCCACAAAGGGAGTAGAACGAGGAACACAGCTGAGATGGTGGAGATAGAGAAAGACAAATGGAGAGGTTAGGCAGAGAGAGTTCTCAGTGTCTTTCTTTTCTCGGTGTGTTCTCTGAATGTATCATTATCCAGAGCTGAAGTTCTGCATGACAGCGCTTTGGAAACACACTTCATTTACACTAACCTTTCCATTTCCCACACACACACTTTCTCGCTTTTTTTGGCGCAGCACATGTCCAGAATTTTCCCAACCACATAAATACACTACTGTACAAAAGTTTGGGATTGGTAAGATGTTTCTACTATTTTTGAAAGAAGTCTCTTATGCTCACCAGGATGCATTTATTTAATCAAAACACAGTAAAAACAATAATACTGTGAGTATTAGGGCTGGTGAAATTTTTTTTTATTTAAAATATTCGTTGAATTTAAAATAAAAGTCCACATTCGAATGCAAAAACTTTGCATCCGAATTTTAGGTGTGCGTTAAGGAGGCAGCCTTATCAGTGGCGCACGAGACGTGATGATGATGTAAGTGTCTTGCATTATAATGTTTTTGTTCGCCTATCAAGTTGAAGCCCCTAGCTCAGCGCTGGCTGGCATTTTTCATTCAAAATATTGTGGGAAAAGAGAAAATCAATGCGGAGAAGATCTTGTTTATTTCAAATCTGAAACCAAGCCGTTCACACAGAACTCATATTTCACGCATTTTCTAGAGGGATATCTATCACCGTTGCACTTGCATCTAGCACAAAGGAGCCAAACTTTTAGAAAGCCATGTACAATTAATGCAAGTTTAACTTTTGAAAAAAACATATGAGACTTTATGGCGGGGTTTTTTTTTCCCCATCCCACTGCATCTCGTGTTTTTAAATGAGAAATGTACTCTGTGTAATTGGCTTTTCTGCCCTTTGTATAAACTATGCATACATACATGATGCTGTTTTTTTTATAGTTGTTTAAGCAACTTAATTAACTATAATTGGCTTATAAACATTATTTTAAACATTATGCACTTTTTTTTTTTTCACAGATAGTCATGTTATCTTGAATAAACGTGCATTAGTAATATTTTGCTCAATGCGCCCTCTTGTGGCCTCAGAAGACAAGCCAAAAGCTTTTCTTCACCCTAACTGAAATTATGCATTTTAAATTCGAATATAATTAGAATGTTGATAATATTTAAGCACAAAATTCTAATTTAGTTTTTCAGCCATTTTGGCCGCCCTAGTGAATATTATTTAGTAGAATTAAATAACTGGTTTTCTATTTGAATATATTTTAAAATGTAATTTATTCCTGTGATGGTAAAGCTGAATTTTCAGCAGCCATTACTACTTTCTTCAATGTTTTTCACATGATCCTTCAGAAATCACTGCTGATTTGCTGCTTAAAACATTTCTTATTATCTAGGTTAAAAACAGTTGTGCTGCTGCTAAATATTTTTGTGGAAATTATGATACATTTTTAGGATTCCAAAAAGAAGTCCAAAATAACTTTACTATCAATTCAATCAATTTAATGCATCCTTGCTGGGAAAAAAAATACTGACCCCAAACTTTTGAACAATGTATAGTATAGTGTATACATAAATAGTATTGTCTCAGTCTCATATCAACTAAAATCTGCAAACAAAAGGCTTAAATATGAATTCAAACCAAATGATTTCAATATCAAATTAATAGGGATATGCCATAGACACTTACTGTGTAGGAGACATGTCAAAAATAGTCTCATTATAGCTTCTTTTAGCAAACAATTACAAAAAAAACAAACATCTGAGAATGTTGTGACCGTAAACAGAATTAATGGATTAACAGCAAAAATGACTGGTTTAAACAGATTTTCTCACACTATTAGTTGACCCAATGTTGCTGTTTTGTGCTTGTCAGGATGCTGTAAGCTATGAAAGAGCAGCACCTGTGTCCTAAAACACTTTCTAGGATCATACTATTTATATTTAAAGAAACTTTGAAACATCACTGTCAGGCTTTGAATAGTGCTGTATCGCTGCTTCTCAGTTTTCCGGGGTTTTAATGAACGACAGAGGGATTGGTAATCCTCCGTAATCCAAAGAGAAAGAGAAGGAGGCATGCCGTTTGAAGCGAGGGCTGCGAGAAGTTCTCTTTTTGCCCCCTGCGGTATCTGGCGTGCTTTAGCTTGTGTTTGTTTGGCACAGGGCGTAGCACTCTTTCACATTTGTGATTCACTTTGTGTGTACACTGTGGACTTAGCACTGTCTGTTTCCATTAATGAGGATAAGTGCAGCGCTGTTCTCGAGTTCCACTGCATTTGTGTGGCGAGATCTTTAAAGAACGAAAATGAAAAGGTGGGGGGGCAGTACCACACAGGCCTTTAGCTGCAGAGTTTCTGTTTAAGTCAAATAGCAGATGATGGCTGCCTCGCCTTCAGAGGAGCAGCAGATGGTTAGAAGAGGTTAAATCAAAATAATTCCACCAAAGACTCTGTCAGAGGTTTCCAGCGGAAGCTTTCGCTTAATGTGCGCTAGCCAAACACGAACTCAAACTAGTCACTGCTAGTCAGGCTAATGCTACATATATCGTTAAGTGTTAATGTCGTCTATCTCATAATGTATGCATAGCTCTTGTGATGAATGGATTTAAGTGGTTTTAAAGACTTATATATAAGTAAATATAAGCGATACACTTTGAAAGGAAGGGGAGTTCAAAGAAATGCTTTCACAGTTTTATGTCTTTCTGCACATTGAATGATTTAAACTAAAATATATGTCTTTTCTCTTCCTTCCCTGTTTTTCTTGTAACTACAGGGCAGAGTCTTGGCTATGGTTTCGTCAACTACATTGACCCAAAAGATGCAGAGAAAGCCATCAACACGTTAAATGGACTCAGACTTCAGACCAAAACTATTAAGGTAAGTAACCACACTAGCAGAACAAATAAAGAACAAACAAACCTGAATTGCATTAAACAGCTTTGCCATCACATTTTAAATTATATTAAAACAGACGTAAATTGTGAAGATATTTCACAATATTAGTTTCATTGTATTTTTAATCAAATAAAATGATTGATGCAAAAAAATCTGTGTATATATAGTATATATATGTCAATCACAGAAATAAATTGCTGAATTTTAACATGTTAAATAGAATTACATTTAAAAGTGTGATATTTTACAGTATTACAGTTATTACTATATTTCTGTTAAATTTTTGTTAAAAAAAACAATGTGTGTGTGTGTGTGTATACATATATTATAGTATAGTAATAGGTACTATAATACACCATAATAATAATAGTAGTAGTAGTAATATTTAATCATTTAAAAAATATTTGTAATTATTTGTGTGTATACACATTGCTGATGTACAGCATAACATTTTAATTAAGTGAATTTATTAAATGATATGCCAATAAATTAATTGAATGGAATTAACAGATTCTTTAAATCACGTTATTTTTGTATGATTACTCACAGTAAAATAATGTAAAAAACAAGAACAGCTGTAATGTGGTGTATTTGTATGCATACCTCAATGTGTACGTTGGGATCAGCGTTCGGGTTCATGTTGTTAGGTTACTGCCTGCCTGTTGTTTACCAAACACTTTTCAGCCAAAGCAACCCACATTACGCTAATTGCAGTAGCGGACCCCCCTGGAGCCAGCGCCTCTCGCTCAAGGGCACAGCGTTGAGAAGGTTCTCTCAGTGCCTCTCCAGTTAACAGGTCACCCGCACCTGGAATTGAACCTATTTAAACATAACAGATAACAGACGGTAACAGAGCAACATCTCATTTAGGTGGAAGCGTTCTCCCAGTCGCCATTTCTCACGTCTGCGCTAGTCAATTCGCCGAATGTTTCCTGCCACCGTTTGTGCCAGTGGAGCTGCAGTGATTAGTACATGTGGCTTACACTGGCTCGTGCTAGGCTGAGGCGCGGCAGCACAAAGAGAGAGGAGGGAAAATCTGACTCATTAAGATGCAGAAGGAAACAGGAAAGCAACTGAAGGAAGAAAAGGGAAAAATAGTGTAATTGATATGTAAATGAATCTCCAAATGTCAAATCATGAAGTCACACAAAAAGAGGGAAATGGCATGTATAATGAAATAATGTGGACGTGCTAAATAGTGTCTGGGTTTTCACTGTGGAAATTTTGATCTGTTCTATTCTGTCATGTTCTATTATATTTTATTCCATTTAATTCTGTTCAGACACATTGGTATTTTGTCATCTATGATGTTTCAATTTTCTGTTCAATTTTATTTGGATATATTTTATTCTGATCTAATGTCACATTATTCTGATCTGCCATGTTCTGTTCTTTGTCATTCTGATGTTCTATTCGATATTATTTTATTGACATCAAATCACATTTTATTGTTTGGTTCTGATGTGTTTTTATATTCCACTGTATTTGGTTTTGTTATATTTTATTATTGTTCTGTTTTATTTGATTTTATTCCCTTTTGTCATTCTACTTCTTTTCTATTGTTCTCTTCAGTTTTGTTATATCAATGTTCGGTTTTATTCCATCTCTTTTATCATTCTATTTTCTGTTCAGTATTGTGATCTGTCATTTTCTGTTCTATTCAATGTTTTAGCAATGTTCTGTTTTATTTCATCTCTATTGTCATTCTATTCTGTTCAGTATTCTGATCTGTCCTCTTTTATTCTATTCTTGTGTTGTGTTTTGTTTTATTACATTTTATTCTCTATTATCATGCTACTCTGTTCAGTATTCTGATCTGCCATTTTATATTCTATTTTATCCTATTGTCTTATTACATTATTCTCTATTATCATTCTATTCTGCTCTGATCTGTCATTTTTTATTCTACTGTTTTAAGTTTTATTCCATATTCCATTATAATTATTATTCTTTTGTCATTCTACTCTGTTGTCATGTTTTTTGATCTGTCATTTTATATTCTATTCAATTTTGTTATGTTTTATCAATGTTCTGATATTCTATTCGATTCCATTTGATTCTTTTCTGAGTTATGTTCTATTCTATTATTAAATTAAATCATGCAATGAAATAGACAGATCCGCCACAATCTGATGGCTTCCATTTTCCTCAACAGTGCTTTGTGGTAAATTTAGAAGCAGCAGCTGGTTTTAACAGTAAATTCTGCCTGCCGCTCACGGCATAATCTGGCTGTGTATGTGTTTTCATCTGGCCTATAATCCCAGACCTCTCACTTACATCCGCCCTAATCTAATCAGATTGGATTTCGCCTGTTTATGAAAACACGGCTCAGTCTGCGTGGCTCAGTACCTCTTAACATAACAGCAAAAGAACGTGTGTGTTTGTGTGTGGGAGCAAAAGAATGAAAAAAGAGAGAGAGGAGAAAGAAAAGACTTGTCAGGGATGTTTTTGAAAGAGCACAGCACAAAGCTCACAAACATGGGCGTTTTCCATAGTGGCAGCATGTGTATGTGTTGGCCGGCAGTGTTTCTAGTACTGGTTTCAGCATCAGCTAAGAATCCATCAGAGACAGAATGACTCACTCTGTGTGTATTTGCCGATCATCACAGCTTCCTGCCACGCGGCGCTTCTCTCAGTGACAAAACACACTTCCAGGGAGGCAGCGGTACACACACACACACATAAACACACAGTTAAAAAACAGCACTTATCGGCCAAACACACCTCAGGATTTTGGTTCACGTCCCAGGGCTATAACCAAATTACTCTGTTTCTTTTTATCCTCACGCCCCTTTTTTACTGCACAATCCTGAAAAAGACACAATGCAGAAAGTAAAATGGCTGCAGTTCAAGTTGTGTGAATCAGTCAAAAACTCCCAAGTTATCAGTTTGAATCATTCTAACAAACCATTTATTCAATCCATCACAGCAGTTACTGAATTAACATCTGACTCACTGAACTGCAAGTCATCACAGCTGTCATTCATCTCTGACTCAAAATAAACCAACATGTTATGGGAACCACATAAGGAAATGAGAATTGAGACTTGCTTACAATTGACATTTCACAACATTTTATATTGATGTTGGGCATCATTTTATTAGAGCATTAAGAATTTTGCATTAATGTAAAAAATACTTTTTATAAATACATTTAAAATAGAATGCATTATTTATAATAATTTAATATTCATATTAGTTTATTATACATTAAATATGATGATCGTTACTATTATTATTAAAGACTGGTATTAAATTTAGTATCATGGTATTATGTTTTGAAATCTGAAACACTGAAGTGAGCATACAGCGGTTTGGCCCGAGGGCACAATTTAGTGTAACACAAATTTTCATGCTGTCTGTTGGGGAGTTGTCAAAACCTTGCAGGAATGATGTTGCTGAGCATACTTCTTCTAAACATGTTACATTTTTCTCTGGCAACATACACACTCCAACAAACACAGACTTTCACGGAATGAAGCAAGAGTCGTCTTCCATGACTTAGCGTGCCTACATACACAAACAAAACAAATGCTACTGCTACTGTATGGTCCACACGCACATCTCATGCATGATTGATTTTTTTGCTTGCGCACACACAAACATGAATGGAATCGACACAACCAAAAGATGTTCCTGTTTCACACACTGTCTAAACCAAGTGCAAAACGACAAGCAATTTGTCTGTCCACAATGAAAGCAAAATGCTATGTGAAGAAGAATTGTGGACCAATTTCGTACTAGACAGAAGCTACCAAGTGTTACCAGTGGTGCCAGAATTAATTTTGAATGACTAGGGGGTTTCAAATTAAGGATGGCTGTAGCTCATGAATATTAATTATGGAATAGTGATGATTCCGCACTGATTTGAATTTGAGGTACAACATCAACAGCAGGTTTTACAGTTGCATCTTTAGAGAAATATCACCTATTTAACATCAAGATACTAGAAATACAGATCGAGATACTAAAAATAAATTCATTTGGAAATTTAAAACAGCTATTTGATTAGAAGTTTCTCTCCTGAAATCGCCATAATATGTTTGATATTTGTGCTTTTCGCTCGGTTCATGAGTCATATTTTTTTGCGCTAAACTTCATCCTAAAACCGACCAGAATACACAAACTCAAATGTAAATTTCCTGTAGTAGGTTTGATGTATGAAGATTTAGCACTGCATGTTCTCTGATTTTTCCACCTACTTATTACTGTCAGTGTTCGTCTCTGGATAAGCACATTTTGACTATCTGCTCCTGTAATTTACCAAGTCTGCGTATAGACCTGCCTTCTTTTTTTACCTCTATGAAACAGAAACTATAGCAATTTGACATCAGAAATGGCGTGCTTTTAATGCAAGTCATACATATTTTTATATCAACTGACTATGTTTGGTTGAGTGGGCTACAAGTCCTTGGGCCCTGAGCAATGCTACAGAAATAGAAACCAAGCGACCATGTTTCTTGTGGTTGCAGCTGGTAAGGACAAAAACTGTGATTTACACGGAAAGGCTTTGATTGCTAATCGCTTCATCACGCCACGCCTGGTCAGGACACGTTGTCACTCCAATCCGTGTCCTTTGTTAATCATCTAGATCTTTTTATCTCCATATTTTCTCTCTCTTCATCCATCCGTCCATCTCAGCGTGGGTCAGAGAAGCCAATGTCTTTATCTCTTATCTCTGTGATCTCTCTTTTACACCTCTCGCGCTCTCGGCCTTCCCTGCTCGGTCTCCTTTCTCTTGCACTCCATGAAACCTCTTATTCAGACCAGCACCAGCCCTCTCAAAATATGCTCTTCTGCTGTAATATGGCAAGAAAGAGATGAAATCCTCTGTCTTATAACTCCTAATAAGTGTGTTCCAAGGTCATCCTTCTCATAAAGCCTCCATCGTAACCCCACCCCCCATCGAGCCGAGATGAAGACAGACCATCTAATAGCAACAGACAGCTGCGTCGAAGAGTGGATGAGCGAGAGAATGGGGAAAAAAGAAGGAGAGGGTAATTATCCGAAGTGCAGTTCTTTGCTCTTTTCAGCCGAGCAAGAAAAACGGCGTTTATGAGGGCCCTCCTGCTGAAATAAGCTGATGATGTATATGTTTACAAGAGGCTGTTTAGCCAAGAAAAAGGAAGTGAGGAAAAACGTCTGTGGCGGTTTACGATGAGTTTATATTCTTTTGCAAAATGCCATTGTCAAATTCAGGGACACGCCATCGCTCGAGCACATCAGCTAATGCAGAAAGTCCATGAAAACAGATCAACTCACTGGCTGAAAAATAAAAAAAGAGTGAGAGTTTCACTCCAGTCCCAACTTCCACATGCTCATCATTTTGTTACACACACACACACTTCTCCATGACACTTCTCAGTTTCTCAGCAAAACTCCGGCTTTGCCTTCCTGTCGAGGTGTGATGCGAGAAATCCCACTGAGGGCGAGAAGAGCGTAGCCTTGTGCTGTGAGATACGTGTATACACACACACACACACACACACACTGCTCAACAGCAGACAGGGTGTTGATAGATCTGACATCTGGAGCTGCTCGACAGGGCAAGAAAAAAGCAAAAAGAGAAGAGGAGAGGAAAAGAAAAGAAGGGAAGAGAGGAGAGGGAAGAGTCTGCCAAGGTTCCATGCCTTTTGCCTTCTCCGTTTAAGTGGATTTGAGGAGATTACGGCGGAGTGTTTAGCATGTTTAGCTCAGCATTTGTAGCAGTGTAACAGCCTGTGATGGCTCTGCTGCCCAAATGTCAGAACTAATGAAAATATTAGATGGAAAGGCTGCTTCAACCATTAATGGGAACAGATTAAATTGACGTGAGCATTAAAAGGGCAGGGAGATAGAAACATCTCCCCATCTTGAAATAAAACTGAATTGCTGTAGCGGGAGAGAGCGAGACAGACAAAAACGTAGAATCAACAAGGAAATTCAGAAAATGGGTTTGTTCGCTCAAAAAATTAAAAAGCTGTCATAATTCTGTATACAGTACTCACCCACAAATGTCGATTCAAACCCATATGACTTTTTGTGGAACACAAAAGGGGACATTGTGAGAATAGTTCGGTCTTTTTATCATATGAATTTATCATTCATTATCAAATAGTAGTCTTTTTAGTACATAAATGATAAATTCTTCTTCTTTTGAGTAGGATCTTTTAAATTAATCAATTGATCTGGTTAACAAAAACCAAAAAGATCAGGTTCCCAAGTCCAACACTGAGTCAGTTACAGCCGTTAACAGAGTGAAGGGAAAGAATATTGGTGAATAATGACTAAAATTGTGGTATGTTCATCACATGAAACTATTTTATGAAATATTTGTAATAAAAGTAGTCATGTGAAATGAAAATTATATTTGTATGAAAGCAGTCATATGGACTATGGGTTTGGAAAGACATAAGGGTGTTATTCATTTTTGAGTGAACGATCCTTTTGAAAATAATTCTCATTTAAGAAAATCCAGGATGAGCCACAGCACTGAAGTTTCCCACAAGGATTACTTAAAAAAAATACCTAATTATCTCTGTACAACTGTGTAAAATTCAGTGACATTATAGTATTAAATTTGCCAACGACTCTGAAATTTGTTTGAGAACGGTTGCAATGGGTGAAAATTGCATCATGTGTGTAAGAATAGAAAGTGACTGGTATGTGAAGTTGAAAACAAGTACAGTGAATTTTAGAGTGTGACAGACACTGTCCAAGGTGCTGCAGAGTTTGACAAGTCGAGAGAGGTGAGAACGTGCCGGGTGAGCGCTAGATGGAGGGAGTATGGTGGAATGAGCGCTGTCCAAGGTGCTAGTAAGCGCAGCGCGCTGATATTAGAGCGTGTGGGGAATGCAAGAGTGAGAGAGCTATAGATGGCTTGGCTCTCACTCTAGGCACAAACAGAAGGTTCCAAAGTGTTATTCAGCACAGATGACAGCCAGCCTTCTCTCTCTCACACTCACACACAAGCTCTTCCATCATGTGTTTTCTGAAAACAAATTAGCCTTTATTATTTACTGCTGTGGGTTTTAAGTGAGGTTCATGAACCTTATTTTAAAAACAAGTCAATCTGTACAACTGTATAAAAGAAACTAAAACTGTCCAATTTGTACCATTGACGCTTTGAGTAATTTGTTTCTAGACCTGAACTAAATTAGGTAAAAAATAAGTAAAAATAATAATACAAACTGCATTAATTAATGTTTATCTCTTTATATTATACTAATTTTTTTTACATTTCAAGCTAAACACGAATTACAATAATATATAGTAATATATAGAGTGTGTGTGTGTGTGTGTGTGTGTGTGTGTGTTGTGTGTGTGCAATGCATACACACAAACACACACTCACTCACAAATAAGAGTATTGTTCACTTTTGATATATAACAATGTATAAATTTAAATTTTGACATAATCTAGAATAAAACGCTTTAGATCTTGAACTGGGAAAGTATTTAATAGAAAAATATTTGGTAATACAATCATTACAGCACAATACAATACAATAAGGCCCTATACATTAACAATAGGTAATGCTGTAAAAACAAAATCATGATACCACTGCATTTATCAGTTAATGTTTTTTACATTTTGTATAACTATTAAAAACATCATCACACATAAAATGTACATATATATAGATATATATATATAATTATATATATATATATAAATAGATTATATCTATAATATATATATATATATATTGGTTTGTAACAAGAAACAATATGCACACACATTCTATATACACAAAATATTATTAAACGATAATGTAAAACAATTATATAAAGTACATTATAAATTATATGACAAAAAATATATACAAAAAAAACTGTTTTTCTTTATGACTTTTGGAGACTTCTGAGAATAGACCGCAATTATGCCTGTAGTTCAAAGGGTTCATGAACTTCAACCACTGAACTTTGGGTATCCAATTTCTTGGCTATATTGTTTCTCTTCAGAAACTGGGTTAGAGGTGGTGCACGTTAATATTGAATTTACATCTTCATTTCTCCTTTAAGACAATTTGCAAAGCTCTTTAGATGTCATGTGTATATCCCTTATCTGTGAATGAGCAAGGATCACAGAGAATCCCTCGCAGCAAGTTGTTCCTTTTCAAAATATTATAATAAGTCAAAGAGATTCTTCTTTGTTCTTAAGTGGAGGATTTGGGGGCATTATCTTTCTGAAGTCTCTAGCTGCTCCAGGTCAATGCAAGAATACAGACCACCAGCACAGTGTGAGACAGAACAGGTGCGCAGACGACCTCTGGCATCTGAATGCTGCATATTGAAAATGCAAGAAGTTGGTTATAAATCCCCTGAACAAACATCCTCCAGAAGCCAAATTGAAATGTTTAACAAGCACATGTGGATGTGGAGTTCAAGAGATCAGATTCCTACACCACATAAACCACTGTAGTTTGATAATTGCAACAAATGCTCAATGTGTTTGTGTGTTTTTTTGTCTCACAGGTTTCGTATGCACGGCCCAGTTCGGCTTCTATCCGTGACGCTAATCTGTACGTGAGTGGACTGCCCAAGACCATGGCCCAGAAGGAGCTGGAACAGCTCTTCTCTCAGTACGGACGGATAATCACCTCCCGCATTCTCGTCGACCAGGTCACAGGTATCAGTGGGACCGCTTTTCTCTCACCCTGTAGCATGCAAACAAACAAACAAATTCTCCCATTTAACATAAAATAAATAATGATTCACAATTTATTATAGATTTCACTTTATTGCAGCTTCTTAAAAAATGTATAGGACAGTTAAAGCCAAAACATAAGGAATTCTTCGACTCTTTGAATGATTTGTTGGCTCCATATTAAATGTAATGGAAGCCAGGCTAAAATGGCATTATCTAGTTTGGTTTTGCAAAAACCAGACTTGTGCGATTTTATCATTGACATGACATTTATAAAGATGAATTTTTGTTTTTTGTCTGACCGAAATTAAGTGTTTGTAAACACACTACAACTAATAACAGGGTTTCTCCAGGTATTATGAAGGTAAATGTAAGACTTTTTAAGAACAAGGAAATTGAATGGTGCAATACATCAATATGATCTCTAGATGTAAATGTGTTGTATCCACAACACTTCACAAACTTCCAACAAATCTCCATCACTTTTTAATTAATATTACAAAAAAAAAAAAACATTGCTCCAAACCACTACAATATGAAAATAACTTTCACTGTACATCTGTCATCTGATCACACTGCAAAAAAAAGCGTTTTTCAGTATTTCTGCCGTTTTCCAGTGCAAATGACTACATATTCTTAAATGCGTAAAATATCTTGTTTAATGAGAAATGTATGAGTTTATGATTAATTCAAAAGGAAAACAAGTTCTTTTTTAAGCATAAACTCACTTTGTTTTGTTCAATTTCTCAGAAAACAAAACTTCATTTGTTCCATTTGCATCTAAAGTAAATGTATCTTGATTTAAGGATATTTAGATTTTTGTATTGGTAGATAAAACATACTGAGGAAGATATTTTTTATTTTATTTATTATTTTTGTAGTGCATGCAATATTTAATGGCATGATTTAATGAATTTAAGACATCCGGCTCCAGCTTGAGACCTTTTTAGACCTTAATTTGTATGAATTAAGAACTCTGAAGACCTTTTTAAGACCCACAGAAACCCTGTAATAGAAACTACACACACAAACTCAATCTTATAGCCATCTTCTGTGAGTAAATGTATGCGCGTGTTGTCTGTTTGTATTTGACCATAAACATGAATCCCAATCTTAATAATCATCAAACATTAGAACCAAGTCCATGACATGGAAAGACTGATGAGTCTATTTTAAGTCATCCAGTCATCTCCTTGGCCTATCCTTCCTCCAACATCATGAATAAATCAACCAGGATATAAATGGTCATGGAGCTGAATTTCTTACACATTCAATATTTTTACAACTGCATAATTCATAACGGCACTCACCATGCAAACAATATCGCATAAGCCACAGGAAAATGTACTCCACGTTCTAGTGGTGCCAACCCCTTTCTGAAGAACTGCTGAGGAACGCTGCATGGTCACATGCACACATACACACAGAGGGCTTCCTCCCTTGACATGGATCCTTCCTCTGGCCCTGCAAAAGCTCCCCGGGAGAAAAGGGTTAGGCAGGAGACAGCCTAATGATTAATTAAACCTGAGTTGCTAGTGATTAAGAATCGAGGAGTGTTTTCTTTTTGAAGCTACTGATCGGAGGGCTGCCGTAAAGATACATGGAGCAAATATTACAACCCTACTTTGAAACCCTGAAAACCAAACAAGGATTCTGCACGTCTAAAATGAGAGTTGAAGTCAAGGAGGGATTAGACATGTTACTCAAGACCAGTTAATCGTTTAGTTAAATCTCACATGGGCCATCCATATGCTGACAGGATTTAATCATTGCAGAATCACTGCAAGCCATTTGTGGTACATACAACAACACTTGCCCCATATCTGAATACTGATGTCATTAACAAAACAGAACATTTTGAACAGGTGCATTTATGGCAAAAGAATGATTCACAGCATCTACTCTTGAACTAAGTCACTAATACTGAATTTCTGAATCAGTTGATGCCTCACTGAAACACATTAGTATGGAATACCATGCACAATTAGGATAAATTGTTTATTTTTTGCCAAAAATACTGCAAGAATCATTAAAGGAATTAAGAAAGTATAATCAGAATCTCAACCAAAATCAACTTCCGTCCCTACTCATTAATGTGTAAATCAGTGTGTCAGTTTGGTAGCCCTCACAAAGCTAGCATGATGTCAATCAAGATGGCAATGAGCCATCTGCTACATGCTTCTTAAGGCAAATCTAATTCTGTGTCATATTCCTCTATACGCCACTTTCAAGAAAAACACAGCATCCTGAAATACGACCGAAAGTCATTAATAAAGACAAACACATATGGCATGATAAACTAACAGTGGCTTTGCCTTTCTGAAATAATAATACATCATACATCCTTGTCATAAGATTCTTGGTAACAATTAGGGAAGCATTTTCTCTGTTCGCCCTCACAAAAAGGATAATGTTTTGCGATGGAAGTCCTCTTCCTACGTGTCTCGTTTATATAACTCGTTCCCTAAGGTGTGTCTGTTTGTTTTGAGTTTATTGGGAAATGTGACTAAATTGCAGGGATTTGAAAAGCTTTTGAGCATTTGACTGAATCCACGGCATGAGTACTTAAACCTACCATGTAACCTAAGTGAAGTATGATAGGTTTGGCCCTTTGATCAATAGTCAAATATTCAGAGAGGCTCCACCGAGCCTTGCCTGGCAGTCAATACATGTCCCGTCAATGAGAGCAAATACAATTGATCCATAACGCCGGCTCCTACAAGCTGCGCCTCTTAAGTGAAAAACGACTGCGCTCCCATGAGCTACTTGTAGAAATCCCTCTTTTAAAATGCTACGCTTTCTCCTCTTCCACTGCCTTTTCTTTTCCCGCTCACTGATATTTTCCCATGACTTGAATTCCATTAACTATACAGTGTGAGCACGCTGTCGGGAACGGTTAGAAACATGATGTCAAAATGCATTTGAGCCAACGTTGCACGACGAGTGTCCAAATCAAGGTCTGTCGAACACAAAGGATCTGTGATGTATACAGTGAATCGAGATGCTCCACCAGACAGCGCAAAGCATGCCATGACACCGCTGCCTTGGCCTCCAATTACACAAGGACAAACAGATGGATTTATAGGCAAAGAGAACCAGGCAAAGAGCTGCTCAAGTCTTCAAATACCTCCCTTACTGAGCCTTTTCAAAAACCATCTGTAGCGGCAGCAACTAAAAGTTACATAAAACGAGGACGTCGCTCTCCTTTCTCTGATTAGGCAGAAGCTACGGAGAAGAGGTGTAGGCTTTTTTCCTCATAATATATTTAGCGCACTATTTTAATAAATGTTCCATACAGTTGGCACAGCCACTTAAAAGTGAGAGAATGAGAGACAATGGAGAGGAGCTTATGTTCAGACAGAGGAGAGAAGGCTGTCATTAACAGCCAAGCTTTTCTGAGCTTTCCCTTTTTTCCCCAGAGGACTTCTCTCTCTTTCTCTCCCGTAAAGAGTAAGTGTCGAGGACCAGAACAGTGGGCGTGCAATGGAAAGCGCTTTGTCAGGCCGGCTACGGCGGTCTCTTGCCACTGTTTCTTGTGCACTCACTCTGTGTGTCACGGTTATTATTAAACTCAGCATTCTCCGGCTTCATGTGTGCTGAGCCGAGATAAGTACAGGTAGAAAGTTACGTAAGGTAGGAGTGATTACCGGGAGAATAGTGCTGTTAACTGGCACATTGTAGCTGTAACTCTGTTCGGTTCATGATAAGCACTAAAAAGGAGCTAGCGATGCCAGTGTCTCCGTTTTAGCCCGGCCACTCGCTTTGTTTAGGCAGCCTGTTATAGAAACGGCTGCAGGCTCATTATGGTAATGTCAGGGAAGCAAAGGGAAAAGAAAAAAGGAAAGCACAGTCAACATTGAGGCGCCATTTGCATTTTTTAACTGTTAAACTGCAAGCATTTTCTGGACCCTAATTTTAGCGATTCTGCAGGCGTCTGATAGATCGTCAGCTGTTTGCTGAGTCGCAGCCTGAATGACACTGGTCAGCATTATTTCTACCCAAGGAAACTGAGATCCCATCACGATTTCATTATAGTTGTGTTAGTGCACAGCACTGAAAACCTCTGGATTGAATCATACTACAGACTACCTGCCCTACGGCTCTACATTGTTTTTTTAAAGGTATGATACAGACTTCCAGAGAACAAAAGGAAACAATAGACATAAGTTTAAAACATTAGTTTGCTATTTAACAGTCATCAGACCCATCATTCATAATGATATGCAGGGATGTGCAAAATTCTGAAATGAAAAATTGGCCCCTTTTCAATTTACAAGTTTGAATTTAAAATTTGAATTGGAATGACAGGAAGAAGTGCATGAATTAAAATAACACAGTTTGTTGTGGAAAAAAACATTCTTCCACTCTTGCCCACAAAAGATATTTTTTTAAATATTATGAAACATGTAAGCAATTCTATAGATATCTGTCAGTAAGGCCTGAACCTGCAGTAATAATGGCTTTCAAACAAGGCTTTGTCCATTCAACATTCACATTTTTTTCTAGTTAAAAATTAGTTATATGAATGTCAGTTTATTTTAATTGTACTTCCTTACATGCAAATTCTTAACCCTGTTTGCTTCCTTAATTAAAATTCAGTTCAATTTACGGAACTGAAACAGAATTTAAAGGCTTTCTTAATTCAGTTATGAATGATACAGTACACGACCCTGATGTTATGGCTTGTTATGGCAAACGTAGGCTATGTTCGGAATGGAATTCCAGCTTTCTACTTATGGCTGGAATACACTAGAATAATCTTAACAGATTTTAAAACACTGGCCATCATACACTTACTGACTTTGTAATAGTCACAGAGGAAAAACTGGCCATCATACACTAAACAACTGAGGATCACACACTACCAGACTTTAAAGTTGTTCTGATCACAACAAACACACACAGAAACGTGTGCCTTGTTGCTACGCTTGACAAATCAAAACAAAATGTGTTCTAAAATCGGCTCAAAATATCAAACATGTTCGATATCCTCCGACAGGACGGATTCATAGTCTGAAGCTAAAAAATCGGAGTCTGTGACTATGCAATTTTCGATGAAATCTGTCAACTTAAATCTGCAGACTGGCTCTGACTTTCGGCAACTGCCGTTGACTTCTCCAAACTGTAAATTTGGCAGAAGATCTGGACAAAAATTGAGTAGCGTATTCCAGCCTTACTAAATACTGAGCATTCTATACTGAATGCAGTTTACTTTAAACAGCTTCTGGTACTCCTGCATACTGTCCATATATAATACTGTGCAGAATAGAATACAAAAAAGTAAAGAAGAAGTATAATTTTCCAAATTCAGTGCCGTAAAAAGGTTTTTGCCCCTTCCTGGTTTTTTTTTTTTGTTGCAATTGTCACATTAAAAGATTCAGATCATCAAACAAATTGTAATATTACACAAAGATAATGTAAGTAAATACAAAATGCAGTTTTTTAAATAATGATTTCATTTATTAAGGGAAAAAAGCTGTCCAAACCTGCCTAGACCTGTGATTAACCACATTATTTTAGAAAGTGGAGTTAAATTTCACTAGCCACACCCAGGCCTGATTACTGCCAGACCTGTTTAATCAAGAAATCACTTAAATAGAAGCTGTCTGACAAATTGAAGCATGCTTAAAGAGCAACACATTGTGCCGCGATCTAAAGAAATTCAAGAACAACACAATAAGTTACAATCTATCAGTCTGGAAAGGGTTATAAAGCCATTTCTAAGGCTTTGGGACTCCAGCGAACCACGGTCAGAGCCATTATCCACAAATGAAGAACACTTGAAACAATGGTGAACCTTCCCAGGAGTGGCCGGCCTATCAAAATTACTCCAAGAGCGCAACGATGACTCATCAGAGGTCATAAAAGACCCAGAACAACATCTAAAGAACTGCACGCCTCACTTGCCTCAAAAACCGGCCATCCATGGGAAAGTTCCAAGGCAAAAGCCACTGCTGACCAAAAAGAACACAAAGATTCCTCTCTCATTTGCCAAAAAAATATCTTGATTATCCCCAAGACTTTTGGGCAAATATTCTGTGGACTGATGCAACAAAAGTTGAACTTTTTGGAAGTTCAACAGCGCACTTGGGTTATGCAGCAGGACAATGATCCCAAACACAACAGCAAGTCCAACTCTGAATGGCTCAAGAAAAACAAAATTAAAGTTTTGGAGTGGCCAAATCAAAGTCCAGACTTAAATCCAATTGAGATGCTGTCTGATGCTTAAACAGTCCATTCATGCTCTAAATCCCTCCAATGTGGCTGAATTAAAACAATTCTGCAAAGACGAGTGGGCCAAAATTCCTCCATTCCTCCTTGTGAAAGACTCATTGCCAGTTATCGCAAACGCTTGATTGCAGTTGTTGCTGCAAAGGGTGGCACAAGCAGTTATTAGATTTAGGGGGCAATTACTTTTTCCACGTAGTGCCAGGCAGGTTTGGACAGCTTTTTTTCCCTTAATAAATGAAATCATTATTTCAAAACTGCAGTTTGTATTATCTTTGTGTAATATTAAAATTATTTTGATCTGAATCATTCAAGTGTGACAAATGTGCAGAAAATAAAAAAACAGAAAGGGGGCGAAACTTTTTCACACCAATGTATAGCCATATCATAGGTTCGGAAGGACTTACATTTACATTTACATTTAGTCATTTAGCAGACGCTTTTATCCAAAGCGACTTACAATTGGGGGATACATAAAGCGATTCTTCTTAAAAGAGGCAAACAGACACAAGAAGTGGTTGTAATACCAAGTTCTTAGACATTGTTCAAATAAGTACAATCTAGAAAGAGAAGGAATAAATAAAGAGAGATACTTTTTTTTAATTTTTTTTTTATGATGCAGTCACGTAGCTTCGAAAGAGATGAGTTTTCAGCTGTGGCTTGAAAATTGTCAGGGATTCAGCATTCCGGATAGGGGTGGGAAGATCGTTCCAGCAGCCAGGAGTGGTGAACGAGAATGTTCTGGAAAGTGATTTTGAGCCTCTCTGTGATGGTACCACGAGGCGTCGCTCAATAGCGGATCTCAGACTTCTGGAGGGGGTGTAGATTCGTAGTAGTGAGTGGAAGTATGCGGGTGCTGAGTCTGTGGCTGTTCTGTATGCAAGCATCAATGACTTGAACTTGATGTGAGCCGCAACCAGTAGCCAGTGCAAGGAGATGAAGAGAGGTGTAACATGGGCTTTTCTGGGCTCGTTGAAGACCAGTCGTGCCAGACTTGACCTTTAACCTCTGAGTCTGTGTTTTGCAATGACAGCATTCACAGGCGGCGTGGTATATGAAGATTCCATCAAAGGAAACTGGTTTCAGATAGGCTTCCAAGTCACATCTAATGAGCTAAAAAGAACTTTAAAGCAAATATTTAGTCACCACAATGCTTATTTCTAGAAAGAAAAGGAGACATACGTTTAAAAAAAATACATTTATAAAAATGTATTTCTATTTATTCCACCAACCGTTAAATCGCACTTTGTGGGATACATCTCTGCTGCCTTCAAAAGCAATTAAGGCATTATAGTAGACGGGATGTTACCAGACATTATATTTAGACATGTCTTGATGCCTTCCTCTCCCCGCTTTCGGAATCAGCCGGTGTTTGTGTTCAACCTAAACAAGCAAAGGCACAGATAGCATATAGTTTGTCAGATCCATCAGTTCATTCCTGCACACTTAAACTGACAGAAAGAAACAAAAAGTCGTCTAGTTTCGGATCAAAATTTTATGAAACGGAATGTGTAATCTCTTGTATTTTTAGATACTTGAGCTGTTGCATGTCAAATATCTTCTAGACGGAGAGAGGAACAGAGAGAGGAGGTGTCATTCCCAGTTTCCTCTCTCTGCTCCACTTTCGAAGGATTCTGCTTTGACCTCAACATTACTCCACGGTGAGCACGGAGCTAACTGTGCATCCTAAACTCTCTGGAATAATGCATGCTTTTCGTTCCTCGAGCCTTTACTTCTGACGGTCTAATTAAAGAGAGCAGGTTTTAGGAAGGGAGAGGGAAAAGTGAAAAGCTGTCAGGAATGACTCACACTGTGAGGGAAAGACAGTAATGCAGCCGCAGTCTGAATGAAAGCTCACTGCATTGAAAAGATTGTGTGCATATATTTGTTTGCAGAACGGAACATAGCAAAAGACACTGATTTGAATAGACAATCAGGCAGCACAACAGAAAACATCAATACTAGCGGGTGACAGCTGAGAGAGTGAGAGGAGAACGAACTGACAATATAGAAAGCAGAGAGCAGACACACACACGCTCGCACACAAATATGTGTTCATTGTATTATGCAAATTGCCCTCTTGGCAAGTCGTCTCCACACGCACCTCCTCAGAGCAGAAGGATCGTCTCATTAAAAACCAACCCAACAAAAGACCTCCCTGTAAGCCAGGCTCTTTTAAATGTTATTTTCAGGTAGCGGTCAAAACCATCGCCTTGGAAACGGCGGAAATGTCGCGGACAAACTTCATACCATGAGGCGGCGTGTGGCCGTCAGCTGCCACAAACCACACAGCGTGAGGCCGTCGCACACACACGCTCAATTTCCACACCAGCGGGGCGACAGCATCTCCACGCCATATCGCCATCCTCTCATGAAGAAAAGAAAACAAATTACACGTCTGCCTGACAGCACCGGAATGCTGGCCGGCCAATAGAATCTCCCCGTTCCATCGTGCATCATTTGCATAATGTGACATTATGTATCATTTGTCGTTTTCGATGCCGAATCATTTTCGGTCTCTAAATATAGAAATGAATCATTCTGAATGAAAGTGTGCAAGACAGGAAGTGTGTGCATTTGTGTGTTTGGTGCGTTCAAGTAATGTTGGAAAGACTGTATTTACTAGTTGAAAACACAAAGGCCACCACACCAGTGGGGAAGGACTTATAGCTTTCTTTAAAGGAGTAGTTCACTCAAAATGAAACATTTTGAGATTTTTTTCACCCTTAAGCCATCCAAGATGCACGTAGATGAGTTTCTCGGAACAGATTTGGAGAAACGTAGCATTGCATCACTTGCTCACCAATGGATCCTCTGCAGTGAATGGGTGCCATCAGATTGAGAGTCCTAACAGCTGATAAAAACATCACAATAACCCAACATGATTCCGTTCTATGTATTAACATCTTGTGAAGTGAAAAGCTGTGTGTTTATAATAAATTCATCAAGGCGTTTTAATTTTAAACTATTGCTTCTGGCCAAAATCCATAATAACGCTTCCTCCAGTGAAAAAGTCCATGCCCTGTTGTCCTCTCACATCAAAATCCACATAGACGTGTGTGTTGGACAATCCAACTGTTTTGAATCGTTTTCAGATGAGGCAACTTTTTTCACTAATAACAGGAAGCAATGGTTTGAAGTATTAATGATGGATTTGTTTCTTGCAAACAGCTTTTTACTTTACAAGATGGACTGGAGTCATGTGGATTACTGTGATGTTTTTATCAGCTATTTGGACTCTTATTCTGACGGCACCCATTCACAGCAGAGTATCCATTGGTGAGCAAGTGATGTAATGCTACATTTCTCCAAAGCTGTTCCGATGAAGAAACAAACTCATCAACATCTTAAATGGCCTGAGGGTAAGTACATTTTCAGCAAATCTTCATTTTTGGGTGAACTATTCCTTCAAGCCCAGAGCTTCTGAGTTGGGGGCGTGTCAGTGAGAAAATATGTCAGATGCAATGGATGTAGCATCTGTTTTTTTTTTTTAATCTAGCTGAAATTTTGTAGAAAGGTGCTTCACCATCTTGCTCCAACCACCATAATTACGACTTTCCAACTCATAAATACGAACTTTCTAGGAGGACTTGAACATATCATTGATGTTGCTGTTGCAGCCCGGATAAAGCCAGTAAGCGTATGGTGTGTTGTTTCTGGTGTGCTGGCCCCACAGGTGGCTCGCGGGGTGTGGGCTTTATTCGCTTTGATAAGAGGATAGAAGCGGAGGAAGCCATCAAGGGTCTGAATGGACAGAAGCCCTCAGGTGCCGCAGAGCCCATTACGGTGAAGTTTGCCAACAACCCCAGCCAGAAGACCAGCCAGGCGCTACTGTCGCAGCTGTACCAATCCCCCAACCGCCGCTACCCGGGTCCTCTCCACCACCAAGCGCAGAGGTTCAGGTAAATACAGTCAGTCTACAATAATAATAATATGTATATTTTCTTACATAGCTTCCTTTGAAACTCACATCAAAATTGTTGGCATAGCAAGGCAAAATAGGTGTCTGGATTGTGAAACTGTTACCTGTAGAGCTCAAGTCGTGTCATTTCACCACCGAGGAATAGCTGCTCCCAAAAATCTGCAGAAACAAAATGAGATTCAGAAAAGAAACCGAAGTGAAGGACTGATAAGAGACAGTGGGGTTCTGTCATTCACAACGTCCCTCTGATTTATTTTTCTCATACACCATCCTCCCCTTCTTTCATTTCACATCTGTTCCTTTCATTTCAGTTCAGCAGGCCAGCAATAACTTCACTCTGGCAGCTAACACCTTTAAAGCCCTGGGCAGCGCTTCTCAACCTTTTTAAAGGCGATGTGAAGTAAATTCTCTCTGCCGTGTCCCCTCACTACGCATATAGTTAGTCACAGGCAACAATAACAACACCTTTTGATCCTGCCGTTGACTTGCTAGGACTTTTCTTAAGATCTCCTTTCCTCGCAGGCTAATTCACATTAACTATGAGTCACGTCTTATGAGCATCGAACTGGTGAAGCCTGCCAAAATAGATGAGGTCATTTTGCAGTAAAAGTTTACTGCTTAATAGCAGCAGATATCAACTCACAATCAAGCAGACATTGAATATAGTATCAATAGTGTTAGTTTTAGCCATTTAGCAAAATTATATTTAGTGCTTTTGTGGTTGTAGGACATGAAGAACACATTTTTCTTGGTTTAATCAAAACTAAGCAAATCAGTATATGCTTAGCTGAACTAGTAGATTTTTGAACCACTGCTTATATATGCAATTTAAGTATGCAAACTTACTTTGAACATTGGCAACAGGATATAATGTCATGTTCCAAGACTCTTGTACTGGAAAAAATAAAATATATTATGAATTGCAAATAATATAATACATTCCGTACAAAAGTTTGGGGTACGTTTTTTTGTTTTTTCAAATAAATTAATATTTTATCCAGCAAGGATGTATTCAATTAACCAAAAGTGAAAGTAAAGACATTTATAATATTACAAAGAAAAATTTAATTAATGCTGTTCTACTGAAAATTATTAAAATTGAAAATTATTTTAAATAATCCCTAAAAACACAAGTTTCCACAAAAAGCTCTAATATTTAATAATACAGTTTTACAGTAGTTTTGCTGAAATAATTACAGGCTGACATCTTTCAAAAACAAAACAAAAAAATTGTACCAACCCCAAACTTTTGAATGGCAGTGCAAATCAGTAAAGTAATACATAATGAATTTGAAATGTTAAAATATCAATTTCTCACAAAAATGCAAACCATGGAGCTTAGAATGTGCAAACCGTTCAAGCATGTATTCTTTATATTGTGTGACTAGGTTTTTAATTCGTGATGTTTTTTTATCTTCTATTGGTCAAACACCTTTTTACTATACAAATTCTCAGGTCAGAGTTCACCTAAAAGTGAAATACTGAACTTTTACACATCTGTGTGTTCACAATCGTATGAATGGAAGCATAATGGACTCTAGTATGCAGCTCATAACCATTCAAAATATTTCATTATTCAGTTGTATCATAAATATAAAATACTTTGGATGAGTTACAGTCTATCTCCTCTAGATACATGAACTGATGTTTACTTTAAAGCTAAAGATCCTTTTTTTAGACAAACAGGACTCGTCAAGCAATTAGCACAGCAATACTGATGACAGAAATCAGTAATTAATTCCTCATACATCACAAGCACTTATTATTGAAGAGATCTGAAAAGGATGAGTCCCATTTGCATGTATTAGCTGGCCTTACAAAGGGCTCATTGTGTGTGTGTGTGTTTGGAGAGGAAGTGTGAAAAGCTGTAGGCCGGGTTGAGACACACCTGCATATATCTAACATATCGCCTGCTCTTGCACCTCAGAGCCCTCTCTCCAATTAACTCATTTACCCACAAAGCAACCTGCCTCCCTAATTGGCTAATTGGCATCTTAATGACTCGACACGCTGAATGTCCTCGCTTTATTTTGGCTCCGTTTTTTCTCTAGGTTCACAGAAGGCAGAGTCACCAACTGTTGACCCACTGCGGAGAGGGAGGGCCAGCATGTGTACGTGTGTGTTTTGTCTGGAGAAGTTCAGTTTGAAATGTGAGAAAGCGGTAATTAGCCCTGTCGGCCATCTTGCAGCAGTTTTAATAGGAAATGAGACAAGGCCGAGCCGAGTGAGGGACGGAGGTCGCAGAGTAGCCAAACAGACAGGAGCCTAAAATGAGAATGACTGACGGGGAAAGAAAGCGTAATACACCGGCCCGCTGGGTCACTGGGGCTAATAGAGAGACCGCACAAGAAAGAGACAGCAAGAAGAAGAAAGGGCACTCCCAGTTAATGCTACATTACATCCTGCTTCCAACTTCATTGAAATGTCATTTTATATTAAAGTTTTCAGGTATGCTGAAAGATGGCCCCAGACCAATTTCATCCATAACACTAGCATATTATCTGCACATGTTCAGACACTAAGATTCATTCTTTATAATTCACTCTTAGTATCTGTTTGTATGATTCATTTATTTCTCTTTTTGAGTTTTGTTTTTGATTTGCTCTTATCCTTCTTAATCATTCTTTAATTGTCACTATAGAAATACATAACAGTATTGCAATATAAATATACACATTCTTTTATTGGGCGAATTCTCCATTTTATCCGAATTCTCCATTTTACTGTATTAAATATGTAACCACAAAAAAATAAAATAAAACGTCTTGATAGTATATATTACCTGAATAATTTTAAGCTCCTGTTTTTGAGGCGTGGCTTAGGGTTAATATAAATAAAATGTATTTATATATATTCATCATATAAAAATTATAGCATACACAAATTATAAAATTAATACCATGCATTATAAATCATCCTTAATTTAAATTATAACTCCCCACAAAGACCTAACAGTTGTGTATATATATATATATAATATATATATCGATATATATATTATATATAATTGATCTAAAATTAGAGTCAACCTATTGCAATTTATTTGAATATATGTTACATAAATTATGTAGTGAATAATATTTTAAGGACTGCAGCACTGTTATAAATAACTGGGTGGGCATTCAAGTGGCCTCCTGTTACCATTAGTGCTGCTGCAAGTCTGCTGTTCTTTGGATGTATGATTGACTCTGTGAGATGCCTGATGGGGCAGCACAGTGTAATGGCCCATCGCTAGATGGGCGCTTCCTTCAGTGAGGCAGGGATGTAGCATTAGTTCCACTGAGTGAGTCAACCATCTGCCTGGCATTAACCCCAGAACCCTCCTTCTCTTTACAGGCTGGACAATTTGCTTAATATGGCCTATGGCGTTAAGAGGTAATTAAAACTTCACCGAATGCCAGATGTCCATGTTTGACAGTATGATTTTTTTCCCCTTCTTTTTGAAAATCACATGCATTCAGTTCAGTTCAAGGTTTTTTTTCCCTTCTCTTTAGTTCGTTTGCCTTTTTTTTTTTACTTGATTATTTTTATTTCAACCTACCAATCTGTAGCCCTAAAAGTGTAAGTATCTTTTATAATTGGTAGTGTTTGGTTATGATGATTCAAACATTTTTATGAGTTCCGTTTTGGTATTTTGTGTTTTATTGTTGTGTAGCTCCTGTTTTGAAGCGTGGCCTCCACAGGATTCAGGGGCTGAAGCCGTACCTCCGTCCAGTTCAGGGATACACGCTGCCAACAATTGAACAAAATTATGTATATTCCCAATGCATTACATATAACAGCTAAAATGCATGGATCGATGGAAGGCTATTATGTTTTTCATCTACTTGTTTCCATTTTATTTGTTGGAATGAGCTGGTCTAGAGCGAGACGGAGGGGGTGACAGCTCACCTGGATCCCTGCAGGAAATGTAGTATTTCACTGCAGGTTTAGGAGCCTCGGATCAGTTGGGTTTTCTCATGTTCTTTTGCTTTGTGCTGCTGTGGATGTAGTGAAAAGGCTTCTTTTGAACATGTTTTAGTGCTTATGACATTTTGTTGCATATTTTAGTATCTATTGAAACACTTTGATGTCCCTCGAACACTCAAGGCTAAGATGGAGGGAGTAGCATGAAAGGTTGTGCATTGTGCACGTTTCTTTTTTGTTTTTTACAGATACTCTCTGTTAAGACTAAAGGCTCCACATTTACTAGATTTCTCCTCTTTCTAGAAAAGTCCTTTGCGTTTTGGCACTGGCTGATCAGAATCTAACGATTGTTGTTCGAAAGAAAACTTGCTTTTTTTTCTTTTGCTAAATCTGACATGTAACGGGAAGTGCAACAATGAAACAGGATATGCAAACGAGGCAGCGGCGTCTTTCAAAACAAATGACGAGACGAAAGATTTCTTTTTATTTACACGCGCTGCGATCAGCTGTCAAATAAGCCCGTCTGCCTCAAGAGAGGGAAAATTTAGGGGAGATGAAACCGACAGCGGGCTGGGGAGGCGTTGTGCTCACAGAGCACGCCATGGAAGGTAAATAATGAACAAAGACCAGTCTGAAGAAGTGAGCATCGCTAGGTGAAGGTGGGCAGCTCGGAAGGGTGGGATGGCTCTAGGTCAGTCGCTTGTTGCTATGCAACTCCTCGTCCAACTGTTCGCCTTAGTTCGAACAACAGACAGCGCTCGGCCCTGCCCTAGTAGTCACCAGACGCCTCTGTGTCAGCAATCCACTAGCCCGCAGATGACTGGCATCCAAATTACCACGAAGCCATCTTCAACGAATAATGGCTACGGATTCATTATTTACACAGAAATACCAGCATAATTGAAGTCATGAGATGGTTGCTTGTCACAAGCTGCAAAGTGAGCCGACTTACCATTATACCCTTCATTTACATAATGAGACGCAAGCGACAGGACACAAAAGCGAAAGAGAGAGACAGATGTATTGACTCTGCCAGGACGAATGGGCTAAAACGCAGATGAAACGTCTGAGTAATTCTTGGCAGAACAAGAAGCAGGGAATTGGCCGGCCATGTAGTCCGTGCAGTGCTATCGATCACAGTCACACACTGCGGAGCGGCAGAGGGTGTGGGTGGAATACACTCTGTTCCCCGTGCTAGCTGGCTGGAAAGCGCCGCTTCCATTTTCTGCTCGCTGGCAGCTTCCTATCCCCCTCCCCAAACCTTTCCGATTCGAAGACGACGACGGCAGCAAAGTGGAAATCTCAATTAAAGCACACCCCAATAATGCCTATAGTCATTCCTTGAGAGGTGGCACACGAAATGAACCTTTTATCCAATTTACCTTTTATTTAAAGTGGAAATTTCCTTTAAGCGGAAAGGCAATTAAGTGAAATCAACTGAGCATTCAAATCTCTGTATCATGAGGGAGGAAAAAAAAGGCAAGAATGGAAAGATTACAAGGAGAATGAGAGCAGATTTACTCGGTTGCATGTGAAATCTCTGATGAATTTCGAAGGTATTAATGTGCAGAGTTCCTGTAATTTAGTTCCCCAATAGATCCTGCGTCTCGGCACCCGTCGCGGCCCCCCGCAGCCGGCACCGGGCGCAGCCTTTTCACTCAGAATTAAAAAAAACCCTCCGGTTGCCTTCCGCCTGAAAAACAAGGAGCAGATATTTAGACAGGCTGAAAAGATTGTGGCACTGAAACTGTTAGTATAACCCTTGAAGAGTCAGCTAGAAGTTTGACTAATGGCAGCTTGACTTACGCATCTTCCTCACTCTCTCTCTCGTCCTGCAGGTTCTCCCCCATCACCATCGATAGCATGACCAGTCTAGTAGGGATGAATATCCCCGGTCACACAGGAACGGGTTGGTGCATCTTCGTCTACAACCTGTCGCCGGACTCAGACGAGAGTGTCCTGTGGCAGCTCTTCGGACCGTTCGGCGCCGTCAACAACGTCAAGGTGATCCGCGACTTCAACACCAACAAGTGCAAGGGGTTCGGCTTCGTCACCATGACGAACTACGACGAAGCGGCCATGGCCATCGCCAGTCTGAATGGGTATCGGTTGGGTGACCGTGTCTTGCAAGTGTCTTTCAAGACCAACAAGACCCACAAGTCCTGAACTCCCCACCCATCACTTGTGTAGCTCCTTACAGCTCCTCTAATACTAAAAACCCACCTCTGCCCACTCAGCTACTCAAAACAGGAACACACCAACCAACAAACCCACAAAAAAGAACTGGATATGGCTTATAATATAACTTTGGACCTATAAGCCAATGTTGCCTAAGTATTACAAAATGACAAATTGAGAATATTCATTATTTGGAGACCCTGGAAGTGGTACAGGGATTCTGTTGTATATCTTCTTGAGTTCTTGTGGTTGTCTTTACTTTTTTCTTTTTTTTCTCTGTAAACAGTAGCAAAACCAGACCGCCCTTATTTTGAAGAAGAAAATGTCCTTCTTTAGATCGAACTCTCTTGGTGTCGATTCAGGATTTTTTCTTTCTTTTTTAAATCCGGATCCACTGTCGTTAGAATAACGCCTCCCTGGTAAGAGAACAGGAGGGGGCTCTTTTTAAAAAAAGAAGAAGAAAAAAAATCGGTGATCATTCATTCATTTGTTTTGGTGTAAATTGTTAGAGATCCCCAAAATGAATTGACAGGGATGAGGCCATCCCTTTTCTCTAATGCAGAAGATGTTTCTAGCATAGTTTTGGTTTTGTACTGCAAACAAAACACACGTCTGTCCTCATGGGGGATTCAGGGGGAAGGGGCGAGGGAAGGGACGGGCTAGCGCTCCTGATGACACGTTGCGTCAAAAAAAAAAAACCTACACACACACTGTTGCCAAAGAGAAAATCTCTTTGCTTGAAAATGCGTTTAGAAAAAATGAAAAAGAGAAAGAAGATCTATTTTTATAAATAATGATTAAAATAATTATTGAAGAATTTTTACAAGAATCTGGATTTGAAAAAAGAGAAAAATATTTTGACTGGCTAATTAGGGACGGGGGGAGGGGTCAGGTGCCACCTTGTCTTGTTCGTTCTGCCGTGGTACTTTTTAGGATCCAAGGTCGTTTGTTTTTCGGGGAGAACCGGATTGGCGATGGAAGAATTTTGTAGATGGAAGAATTTATCAAGGGATGCAAATTCAGGCAGGTAATTTTTCATAGCAGTAATTATTCAACAGCGATACCCAATAGGAGAGGGAGAGGGGTCTTCCCAGGCCAACCACATCTTCACAGTCAAGAGCCCAAAGCAAGGCCACTCATCGTCCACTCATTTACGTTAGACCATCCGTCTTTGGGATAGAAGTAATAAAGATACACACGCGTGCGCGCACACACGCGCACACACACACACACTTCTTTCTCCATTCGGACGACATATACATGGTTATGTTTAATTCGCTATGATTTTGTGATATCGCATTCGAGATGTACTTCCTTTAGCGATCAACAGTAGGTGCTATATTACATGGTTCACATATCTTAAATATCCAACTTTGTTGTTCTTCGTGTTGTTTAGAGAGAAAAAAAGAATATTTAGATGTTGGCATTATATTAAGCTGCTGTTTTTCTTCTTTCGTTGATGTTTATTCTTTCGAAATCGCGGTCGTCAGTCGCCGTCTGGTCTGGAGAAAGCCCAGATGAACAAATTCGGGCATCCACGACGATGTTCCTTTGGCTTGCTTACTTCTAGGTTATTTGCTGAGTGTACAGCGTTTGTCGAAATTCAGCGATAATTAGCTAGTTCTGTTAGTCTAGTATTTGTTTCCTCAAAGGATCTATTACGACTGTGTCTTTCTTTGTTGTGTACAAATAGATGATATATAGTCAACATTTTCTGTTCCAATATCTATATCTATCTGAGTTGTCACTGTTTTTAGTTCGGGATTGTCTTTTTTCATATGAAAACTTTATGAAGTGATGGTTCAGTTACTTAGAAAAACTCGTGAGGAATCCTGTTTAATATGTTGTCATGTCGCTTGTGAAGATAAAGAAAAAAAACGCAAAAAAAAAGAACTGAAAAATTGGATCGATTTATTTGATTTACCGCCGCAGCAAAAGAAATCGAACAAAAAGCTTCTTGAGAAAAATCTATTTATTTATTGATCGATTGATTGATTGTCTCATTGATTAAATTATTTATTTATCTCGATTATTTATTTATTTACTTGTTCCTTTCTTATGTTGTCTGTGTTTTTGCGTGATTCTGGTACAGGGAGGGGGGTCTTTCTGAGCTAAAGGGAACAAATGACTAGGGGAGACGCTCTTCCATTAGTCCTGTGCACTGAGAAATTTTAGTACGTTTGTGCTTTGTACCGATATATCAAAATTACAATACAAAAAAATTTTAAAGTCAAAAACGAAAAAAATGTCAAGAGGGTTGGTGAGGCTCTTCCCTTATTAATAGAAACAGTTACTCGCTATGCATAACCTAGCCGATAGTTCAATTTGCTATTGCTTTTTTCTTGTCTTGTTAAACATAAATCTTTAAATCTTTTTCAATAAAGTTTAGTCTTAATAGAATGTTATAACAGTTGTTCTGGTTCAATATAACCTGTGATAAGTTTGTGTAGTTTTAAAAGCCACTTCCCGCCCTCCCTCCACACACTACCGTTGCTTTGTGATTAAACTTTATGCAAAAATGTGGGTCTGAAATGTAGTTTCTCATGGATCTCGATGACGTTTATGTCAAGCTTTGCTGCCCTAATTTGATTGATCGATATGTGTCCATTGTTTTAGTATGATTCATCGACTCATCTGAACTGTAACCTTCATTTATACCACATTGATACTCCAGAAAAAGGAGAAAAGAATAAAAAGCATTGACTCTGATTGTACTGGTTGAACAAAAATAGCTATAGCAGATAATATTTGATAGATGACACCTGTTATATATTTTCTAAGATATAGTCTATTTTGAGAGGTTATCTTCCTAAATGGAGAGCTCGACTCTTGTTAAGACCAGTGTGAATGCTGGAGAACGAAAAACAAAAGTCACGTTCATGAGCAGTCTTACATTCCTCCACCTCTAATGCCATCCATCCTCCTCTGCTCCGTCTCTAAGGGGGCGGCGGCATGGCCCTTCTCAAACCCCGCTGCGGCTGGGAGTTTGAATTATGCAATGACCCCAGTAGAATGTTGTTCTGATGTACGAACAAATTTCCTGCATTACGTCCTCCTCTTTTAGTTAATGGCATCACCCTCCGCATGTCTGAGCGTGGATGACTGCACGGGAGAGTGTCTAGGACGCGCGAGAGTTTGCGGGGGTGTTGGAAACGCGGGGCCGTGCCTCTATAGTGCGTGCCCATATCGCATTGTCTCTCCCCCTGTAGCGCCTTATAGTGGCAGCCTGCCAATAGGAACCCATCAGCCAGTAGTGTAGGAGGGAAGGCAAAGTGAGGAACAAGGCTCTTGTCATAATTCATTTTCTCCTGAAATGTGTTTGTTTACTATCTGAAAAATCTATAAATCTTTAAAGATGAAAAAAGATTAAAAAAAAGATTTAAAAAAGTTCACCGGGCCAAGCTGGTCTCTCCTACTTACGTTATTACTTATCTATCGATTATTGATTATTGTTACTATGATTAATATTATTCTCATTATCCTTATTCTTATTACGAATCAAATTACTGCGATGAATGACTTCATGTTATCCTTGCTAGTTTAGGTCATTTCTGAAACTGGAAACAAAATATGGAAAAAAAATACTTGCTGTAAATGTTTTTTTCTTTTTCATAAAACTGTTGTGTTTGAATTATTTGTACTTTTGAATGTTGGGACAATAAAATAAGGTGTTGAAAGCTGTGTGCTGCCATGTCTGTGTTCAAGAAAAAGAGACTTGCTCCTCACGTAACACAAGGTGATTTAACTAATACCCACTAATCTTTCAAATATTCCTGGGAAGTTTCATTTTCTCAAGACCCCGGAGGCACCAAATGTCACTTGAGCTGTACCTTTTTGATAAGAACTTGATCAGTTATCCCAATGAGCGTGAATGCCAGCGTTATTACTCACACAAAAGTTGAGATTGGCAGAAAGGCACGGAAACTTCCAGTAGGTTATTATTACATTAAGCAAATCCTCTCCTAGGCTGTACTACAGAACAGACAGATGTGATGTAGTGAGACATGAGAGCACAGCGCCCCCTGTTCCCTTCCTGGAGAATTACTGCAGCTCTGCCCTTCAAATACTACAAGCAGCCATGCTTTAAAAGCACACACAGTTTTAAATTAAAAAGCTTTCATAAAAAGCAAATAGTAGTAGAACATGGTAAAATACAATGATGTTTAATATTTAAAATTATGTACACTCACAATAGAGGAAGAGTCCAGTCACATCAGTCTTCTAGAAAAATCTCGTCTCCTGGCATCAATAAAAACAATAATAAATAGTGTTATATAGTGCTTTCAGCTAGTGCCCAAGACATTTTTATAAAGTTTATCTAAACAGAACAATCAAAACAAACAATATAATAACACACTATATTACAGACACAACTCAACCACAGAACACAGTATAACAATATATACCAGAAAACAAGGATAAATGCTGGGAAATCAGAGGTCAAGTACCAAGTTTGTGTGAACTAGAATTGAATTTGTATTGAGGCAGCAAACAAGATGCAGAATTTGAATAAAGCATTAAATGAACTAAAAACCCAAGAAGCATATACAACTGCAACGAGTGTCATTTTTAACTAGAAAGCTTTGACAAACTTTAAGTGATGGATTCACAAAGTTAAAGATTGCTTAAAACTTCTTGAAGTATAAAGGTATTATAGGACTTACAGACAGATAAACAGATGTTTAAAATATAGAAAATGAAGAAGAGACAAAGAAAACATAATTAGTGCATCTTTAACTAAAAAGTAAGCAAATATAATTCAGTTAACTGTTGAAACAAAAAGGCATATCCACCTAACAAACAACACTTGTCATTTCATAACTAGAAAATATTTAAATCCCCTTTAAAACATGGCTTCACAAAATCTTGTCTGAAAGTTAAAGATGCTTAAAAATTCTTAAAGTATAACGTTTTATATGGTCAAACAAACTTTTTTTTTATTATTTGTGCTTAAATCTATAAGTACAAATAAGAAGAGCACTTAATTTCCCAGAATTCCATTAACTGTGCTAAATTAACTTCCTTTAATTCAAGTTAAACTTTCTGTGAGATATGGCCACCTCACCTCAAATTCCAACTCAAATAGTCAAAAAAGGAACAAACGCAAGATAAACAGCTTTTGGTAAAAAGCAGCAGCGGATAAACAAACTTCACACATCAGGTGTCAACACAAAGTCTAAAACGACTAGGATGAAGAAGAGCCACATGAAGAAAATTTAAATAAAAAGTAAGCAAATATATTTAATTCATTTATCACCCCTGAAGCAAAAAGTACAGCCCTATTCACTGACCATTTGTATTGACGTATAACTGAATACGCAATTTGCCTGTGGTGGCATTTATAATATCAAAATGTGGTGTAGGATTCATTAAAGCAAATTAGTATGGTAGTGGGTGCTCTGATTCACCACATGGATGCTTGGCCTCAGTTTGTGGCCTGTGGCGTTGGGGTGGGCAGGGCTTAATGGTGGTCTATGTCCTTGGAGTGGGCATGGCTCAATGCTGAGCTGAAGGGCAAAAGGGGCAAGGGGTGTGATAGAGCCATCAGGTCGTTCCAAGTCTCTTCACACCGTTAAGGATTTAATGAGGCAAAAGCCTCATGAAGGAAGAGAATCGGCATCATGAGTCATCTGCCTACTCTTTAAAAATTCCTCGACTACCCACAGTCTCCTAACAAAGGCAGGAGATCTGATACTGAATCTAACTGATGGGGCTCATATCTTCATTACACGACGGCTACACCTTGTGAGGTATCTGCTGTGAAAAGACATGGCAGATGAGTAATGCACACATCCGCCATTTGATTGCTGTCTTCCGTAAACATCTGGCATGATGCCAGATGTGACAAATTATTATGCAATGCATCTCACAATCTGACATACATTTGCTCTGAAGATAAGGGGTTATGTCATTCACCATGAAATGGAACATGAATACATTCAACAGCTAGATAGGTCTCTCTTGATATGAACATATGACCAATGCTGAATATCTCAAAGCTAGTGCAGCCAGTGACTAATATAATATTGATGTATTTTGGACACTTCAGTCACACTAAAAATAGTTACAAAATATTTAGTTTGCATTACATTCAGCCAGAAAAATGTGCTTGTGATACATGTATTTTTTTAAATAAACACCACTTGCTATCATAGTCTGTTGTGTACATTTATTTGCATTATATCAAACTTAAGTGTCCAAATATGTCATAGTATATTTAATTAATTATATATATACTAACAAAATGGCCACAAATTTGATTATTGAAATTATTGAAGGCAATTTCCTCTTCTAAATAAAAAAGGTAATTGCAAGTTTATTTCTTTAATTGTGGTATTTTTATAATTGCAACTTTATATTTCAAAATGATTTTATAATTTATACACCACAGATGCAACTTTATTGCTCATTATTTACATTTATTTTTTTGTTTTGTTTTTTGTTAGAGATGGAAAAAAGCATATTCCATACAAAACACCTTACATATATTTCTGTGTAAAAATAATACACATAAAATGTACATTCATCACTGTTGACTGCAATTAACAAAGAAGAGCTACCACTTATATAACATGGTTTAGTGTTTCAAAGGAGCTAGATATAACTTGATTCAACTGTCTAGTCCATATACTATAATGAAATAATATACTACAAGCTGGGACTACAATCTACACTTGATGAAAGAAATATACCTCTTACATGTACTAATCAATATATCCATCAAAAAGGCATCTTACTATTTAGTTGTGACTTTTTCACCCCACTCCACGCTGAGCGCTCCATTAATTCTGCCATGAGGAAGAGCTGGGCAGCTGCAGCATTTCTGAGTTGGACAGTCTGTGGTTTGAGTTCCTCTCACAACCCGACACATATGGCCCGCTGGCTTTGCTCTCTCTCTCTTTCTGTCAGACGGCGTGTGGCCGTTCACCTCCCTGCTAGGCTCTAGGGGCGAGGGAGAGATGGTGGTTTGGGTGGCAGGGCTCCCCTCTGGCCGGGGCCCAGGATCTGGTGCCTGTTTATTAGGAGACAGACGGCATAGGTCTGCTTCATTCGCTTCATTCTTCAGTCTCAGACCATGCGGTCCACCATCACCAGTACCACCATCCACTGGCATGGGTCTCCAACTTACTAATCTACACACACACACACACTTATACCATTTGTTATAGTTTTATAAAGTTTGCACTCTTTTAATCTCCATTATGATTCTTTTTTTGTTGAATAAATAAAAAAAAATTTGATAGTAATTTTGCTAGTTATGGATTGTAAAAATGCTACAGTAAAAACCTGTTAATTGGTTAATGTGGTAAGGCTTTTCCTTCATTCTACTATCTATTTACACACGTAAAAAATGATAACTCTGTATATGGTATCCCAAATCTAATGAAATTTAATGTACATTTTATGTCTACATATTTGGGGTGGGTGTTCGATGTTTTTTTTTGAGTATATAGACTGTTGTTACCTGTTTCTCCTTTGAAGTGAAAAGAACAGATCTTATATTTTACAGTGGAAAAACTGTAAATGGACAGTGCTAGAATTCTCTGTGATAGATCACATTTTCCTTCTCTAGGTTTTTGTTTCGGTTTTATCAGTCCTCTGCGTAAATGAGTGTTTTATTGACCTCTTAAGGCCTTGTTACTTGTTTTTATTGCATGATTTTAGTGTCATACCTCGCGTGTCCTCATGAGGGGTTCGTTTTGTAATGTGTGTGGAGCCCACAGTAAAATTAAAATGATGCTACGTTTAATTTTTTAAATGCAAGTTTTGGCACCGTCACGGCTGCTTATTTTTACCTTATAAGTATTCCCTGATTTTTTTTTTTTAAGTGTATGCATTAAAAAACAATGATTGCTTGTTTGTTTTTTAAGATTTTGGACATTTCGGAACAAAAAAAAACTTTTAGAAAATGAGTAGCATTTTTATCCCCTTTAAATCAACACCACTAGAGCTATAACATGGGGGGGGGGCAAGATTCATACAGATATTTCCATTTTTATCCTAAAACCAGCTTAATTATTCTGGACCTCATTAGGATTAATTACTCTAGTTGTTTAAGCAATCCACCAACTAGTCGTGGTTAAGCACATCTCTAGTGTGGTGTAGACAGAAATATCTACTGCCGTTGGGGCCTCTTGTATTTTCATTTTATGAGATCAGTATTTCTGGTACAGCTTTAATGTGAGAATCAGCTAACCGTAAAATCAGCTTGACAAATTATTATGGAGAAAACAGAGAATGGAAGAACGAATTCCCACTTTCAGAACATCCTGAATGGATATAAAGAAACAAAAAAAGCAATTTTGGGTTTCTCTACAAATCTGATCAAGACTTCTCCCTCTGTCTGATCTCACCTCAGTTTTTCCCCTTCCGCTCTTTATCTTTCTCTCTGCAAGAGGCTTTGCTCTGGCCAGAAACCCTCTTCACATTCTCCAAGATCAGATTTGAATATCTCTCCTCAGCACTTGCTGTTTTCCACCATCTGTCACATACAACAGTGAAGTCTCTGAGCCAAACCGCCATTCAGAGGCCCATGAATTCTCACTCTGTATTCCAAACACACACACACACACACACAAAACACACGCAAGCGGCTCACTGTGGCAAGAACAGATACCCTTCCTAAATCATTCACACGACCAGCCATCAGCATAGTTGTCATGGACCCAGTTGGCTCTTGAGCCAATAACACACCACAATACCTGCTAGTCCCTGAGACTTTCACCTCAACTTTCCTCCACTTGCATGGAAGTTTGTGCTGGCATTCACACAGTCAGAGACTGACAACTATTTACTGACAGATGCGCTCTCAAACTGTCCTGTTCTTCGTACAGCCGATACTGGAAGCAGTATTTTGTATAAAGTAATAACCCAAAGGCCAAGCACCTTACGATACTACGATAATCGTAACTCATCTTCTGCGACTATAGTCGCCACGATAAATTATACACAATTTGAAAACTGTATTCCAATTGACAAAATATTTCATAAAAATGATTATCGGGTCATCGTTAGATAACCATCAGTCAGCTCGGATGAATAATGAATATATCAAGAATATAGTAAAACACAACTTTTTACTACATCAATCTAGTTATTGCTGGCGGTCAGTATGATTTAATGTTTATTATTTATTTTTTCCCATTTGATATCAAAAGTAGACAAATACAAGGCATATTATCTATGCTCTTCTACACAGAGAAGCAGCCAGAACTCCAAATAACTCCACTGTGCAGTGGGCAAATAAAAAGGGTGAAGAGCTGCAAACAACGCTCAGCCACACTCAAACAGCCAGAGTCACACGTGAGATGAAAGCAATATAGTTCAATTACTGAGTAAAAACAAAGGTCAACAACTCTCGCTTCACACCGTGTTAAATCTACATCTTTCAATTAAAATTACATTGTATAAAGTCAATTCAGCCGTCCCTATTCGCATTTATCTCATATTTACAAAAGATTGCCGATTACGTAAATCATTTTTCTGTTTCTCTTTGCACACTCTTTCTATTCAACACAGCGAACCTCTGAAAAACCTTTCCGATATACAAAAACGTTAATACCATCCACAACATTCTCCTCAAACATTGCGCTAATAATTAGAAATGTTTCTTAAAGGTGGTCCTTATTCACTCCGCTCTTCTCCCAGTATATTTAAATTTTTTTAATTCTTAGCGTCATGTGGTGTAGTTTTGTTATCTGGCATAAAGATGTTTTGGGCATAAAAAAATCTACCCAAGTACCCAAATCTCTAAAGTGTCGACCGTTTCCTCAAACGTGAGATTAATGTGTTCGGTTTAAAAAAATCCCTTTGCAGAGACTACCACGAATTGCTTCGTTGTGCGACTACAGTGTTCTTCTGTTTCCCCCGGATTTCTGTATGCTGACTTGTACACAAAGCGGCCTATATCGAATATCATAAAATAATTCCCTGCCTACGGAATGGAATGGTTGAGGGTTGGAGAGGTGCGGGTCGTGGTTCGAACGCTTGGTAGTGCAATCAGCAGTACGCATGATGAAGAAGAATGTTGTTGCCTCAGCAAGAAAACGAAAGAAGAAGAAGAGCTGCTATCCGTCAAGTTTTTCGCCATGGTTCGAGAACGCTTTTTTTTTCACCGCCCGTGCCCAACGTTTTTTTGGCATTCTAATCGGACGATGTTAGGAACAGTGGTTGCAATTTATCTTGAACCGTTCCTGAGCATTAAGCAGTTCTAGGTTCGACCACCTCGTATCTAAAATGTGAGCTTTAGCGCAAAAAAAAACAAAATCAAAACACAACAATTACACGTTCACACTTACTACATATGTCTTGCAATTCCGCTTGCGTTGTGCTGTGCACACAGGTTTTCTGTGCTATGTAGTTTAATTTTAACGTCTGATCTCCGATGCTATGTTTCCTGGATCCTCTGATCGGTTGGTCTATACATTGGCTGCTATGGAGCTGGCCAGAGAGCTCTCAGAATTCACATGACAAAAATGTTTTTCTCTTAATTCTTGTGTTCCCGAATATTCGAACGAAGGGCTTACGGTGTTTCGTTGGAACGACATGATGAGGGTGATAGTCACTTATGACAGATAAACTATTTTGCTGTCGTGACTTCATTCCTTTAAGTTATAATTTGTTCAGTATATTGTTAAAATAGAAGTTATTTTAATCATTCTGTTTAATCGTATTATTTTAATCATAATCTTCAATACAATATTGTGCATGCTATTTTTCGCAAAGATACGTCCTTGTGCGCCAAACCACATTTATACTTATTATTCCCCCATTATTGGCATTTGATTTAATGTATTGGCCCCCCAATGTTTCTTTTGAAAACACCCTGACATATATTGTCCTAAACTCATTTCACAGTCATGTTTAAACAGGCTGAATCTTTACAGAAGGTCAAAGTGAACTAGAGATCTTAGCAAAAGTATCCAAATTGCTGATGAAGCTGGTGTTGGAGAGCACATTCATTTAAAACGATCGTCCAGAAGATACGATTTAACAAAGCTTGAAATTTTAATGCGCATTCCTTTAGCTTGGGCTGTAAATGTGGCCTGTAGAGTAAAGCTGGAGATAACTCTCTCTCATACCCTGATCTTTTGTCCTACTCTGTGCAATATCCAAACTATCTCCAGAGTAATACCCACTTATTTTTCTATAAGCCTTGGGATTTTATCGACGGATGAAAGAGAAAATATATCTTCCGTGCTCAATCGTGATATCAGGGTTTTTGATCCAAACAGGTACATTTCTTTATTATGTTCACAAATGTGCAGGATTGAAGTGAAAGATGAGATATGTGTTGTGAGAAAGCAGATACGTACACATCTGCACGCACACATGCACACAGCCCTGCTCCTCTTGTTCGTGGGTTTCACACCTGTCAACACTGCCAGTCCAGCCCTGAATCCTCCGTCTCAACTGAGAGTAGCATGAGACCTGTTGGTAAGGACCAAATATGGCATCAGCTGTCTAAAGTTGCTGCAGGCAAAACATCCAAGAGAAACCCAGGGGCAATGATTAAATAAAGAATGGACCCTGCTGTAAATATCAGAGAAGCCTACAGGTACACACACACAGTCCTGTATCCTGACGCTGTCTGTGGCCAGCCTGAGGGGAACCAATCATCAGCCAGCTTGCGGAGTACTGAATTAGTCGTATGTCAGTCACAAAATGACTTTAATTTGGCCTGTAATCCACAATGAGAAGAAAAGCAACTGAATAAAGACACAAGCTATGCATATACACACATATTTATTTTCCAAACTATGGAAGTCAATGTCTACCATCAACTGTTTATTATGCTTATTAAAATTCTTTAAAATTTCTTCTTTGTGTTCAACAGATCAAAGACGTCATATGTGGGAACACTTGTGGTGGAGTAATTATGACAGAATTTTCATTTTTGGGTAAACTAACCCTTTCAATCTGCACCTATCAGCAAAATCCGTTTTACATGTTGTAACATAAATGTTTGAACATAAAATTGGTTGACAGTGGGTACACCACCTCCCTATAATGATAAAAATCCCCCGCCTCTTTTTTAATAATCCCCATAATCAGAGCAGTGTCTCAGAACAAGCCCTTTGCAGAATCTGTAAAATGTGTCACCACATTTTACAGGCCCCGCCCACGACTGTTGACGGCATTTAAAAGCAGCATTCAAGTAAGAAAAGTCTTCTAATTAAAGCTATAGACGTTATTCAGTACAGAGTAGTGAGTGATTTTCTGCTTTTATTTTATTATTTGGGTCATATCGTCAGCATAGACAGCATACTTGTATATTACTCTGCTATCATTAATACCCAGATAACCGAATTATTAAACTGCAATTTCCTTTCTCCAGCCTTTTTAGCCCCCTCCCCGCACCACGAACTGATCTGTTTTATGTAACTTGCTTGATTTGTCTTTAACAAACTGTGTGTTGTTTATTTTACCAGCTTACGCGCAATAAGACATGACAGTCAGACAAAACTCTAGTTTAGTACTTCCAACTGCTTTGTAAACAGCACGATTGTTTTTGTGTGTGACGTCGAATCGTGTGCACTATCAGAAAAAACCGTATAATCAGAAGTTCAAACTTCTATGGCTTTTAAAACTCATGATTTCAGCACGATAGACATGATAATCAAAACCAAAAATATGTTTTTTTTTTGCAGAGTATCTGAGGTACCAGCTGTAAAGGCACATCCCTATTCTGGAAAAGGGGGCGGGGAGCAGCAGCTCATTTGCATTTAAAGATACAGGCACGAATACAGCGTGCTTCTGCTCCACTCAAAATAGGCATTTTCAAAAATGATATAATAAATGATCTGTGGGGTATTTTGATTTGAAACTTTACAGACACATTCTAGGGGCACCAGATATTAAAATTACATCTTGTAAAAACGGGCATAATAGGTGCCCTTTAACATTTTATTAATAATAACAAATTTTACATTTTACATTTTGGTCACTACATAATGCCAATATTTTCATTTGATTTACTTATTATTAATAATTTCTATGACTTTATTATTCACTTATTATTCACTTCTGGGTCAACATCAGCACACCTCCCACTCGCCTGCAATCATACACAAGCAAACATGCATACACACATCTAACACCATTACAGTTAATTTGTTCTTCAAGTGTGCTTAAAACTGGTCAAGTGCACAGGACAGTCCCTATGGTCTATACTAAGTAAAGAACTAAAGGAATAGTTCACCCAAAAATGTACTCACTCTTCAGGCCATCCAAGCAGTAGATGAGCAATTTCTTCATTGGAACAGTCCTGGAGAAATTTAGCACTACATCACTTGCTCACCAATGGATCCTCTGCAGTGAATGGGTGCCGTCAGAATGAGTTCAAACAGCTGATCCACATGACTCCAGTCCTTCAACTGATGTCTTGTGAAGTGAAAAGCTGTGTATTTGTGCTAAACAAATCCATCATTAAAACATTTTTAACTTCAAACTGTTGCTTATGGCTATTCATAATGTTGCTTTCTAAAGGTAAAAAGTAATCTAATCTGAATCAGAAGAGAAATATGCACAGATCAAGTACCATTTATACTGTAAGCGAAAAGTTGTATAAATCATCATTAGTTACATCAATAAAAGTATACTTTTAAATTACAAAATGTATACATTACTAAACTATATTAATAAATGTCATAAAAGTTGTTCATTATTACACCAAATCCATGATAAAGTCATATAAGTTCCTTTAAACAGCGTAAGAAGCTACAGAATCTCAGTATAGTCAACTAGTGAAAGCTCTGAGACTACTATAAACACCCTGTTGAGTTTTCTCTGCGTTCAGTGCCCCGTGAGCACCACAGAGGTGTCAGGATATATTTGGATGTATTTAATAGCAGAGGTGGGTGTTTGATGAAGTGGTGGCCATTTTAAGAGATCAGGCCAGAACATTGGTGTGAACAAGCCACTCGTGCTTATGAAAAAAAGAGAACGAGAGCAGGTGGAAACCTCTGGTCAGCCCCATCATAAGCTCTCGGCTGCCGCTCCATATAGGCGAGTGGCCCATGCTCCAGTGCTTTTAAAACACTCTACCCGAGTCGGGCTGAAGAGGGCCGGGCAGACACGTGGCTCTCTAGCTGCTGTATTTACAATCAGCTCTCGTTAGCTTTGCACACTAGCTCTCTATATCTCACTGCCTCTCAGCCTGCCGGTCAATTATAATCAAATTGAACGAGCGGCTGAGGAGAGAGTTCAAATCTTGACCCCTTCTGTAGCACTGCCCGGAATCTTGATACGGGCGCTGGATTAAGAACACTACATGCATTGCTGAACAAGAGGATAGTTCATAGAGCAGTGGTTTTCAACTGGTGGGTCGTGACCTACAAATGGGTCACACAGGTCTGTTCTGATAGGGTCGATGGGGGTCGATTTGTATTTACAATACAAATTGTAAATGAAAATAATAAATACTAATCATACAAAATAAACAGGCCTAGCCAGTTTTCAGTCTATTCCAAATCTAATACAATTCTGTTGATTCTAAGGTTTGCTTAAGATTACATTTAACGGTGTTATTGAATGAGGAGTATTTTTAAAGATTAACTTTGAGTGCTAGACGACAACAAAGGTCATCTAAATGTAAAATGAGCATATACAATTAAAAATACAATATTATTTGGAAAAAACACTATATGGTACCTTTAGAAGATTTATGGTTTCAGCATCACTATTTTAATTTTTTAACATAAAAGTTGAGTGCTAAACTCCCAAATTCATCTGTCAATAAGCAGAAGTTAATCAAATTAGACAAAGGGCAGTCAGTCAGATTATCTTTGGAGAAAAATAAAAACTAATGGATGAATTAATTTGATCAAAGTGAAAATAAAAGACATATTTAATGTTACAAAAGATTGCTATTTTAAAAAATGTACTTTTGTACTTAAGCAGTATGCATGATTTCAACATGCATAATAATGAGAAATATATATTAATATATATTTCTGAGACACTCAGGATACAAGTTATACCATCACAGGAATGTTAAATACATTAAAAACTAAAAATGAATAAAAACATTTTTTTTAATAATATTTCACAATATTACTGTTTTTACTGTATTTTTGATCAAATAAATACAGCCATTGTAAAAAAAAAAAGACTGCTGTGCTTTTTATTTTTTTTTATTTCACAACTAAATTCACTTACATTATTACATTAATACATAAGTAATAATGTGTTGTTTCAACTTAAAAAATAAGCAGATAAATAAATAAGTGTTCATGCTTGACACTTGAGTTAAGTTGAGCTGGATATTCATAAAAAAATCATGAACAACACTATGCAAAGCAAAAGAAAATTGGACTCAGCTACGTTACATACATACATACTGTATATTGACTAACGAAACCATTAAAAGATATTTAGATATTTATAAAACTGGTAATTTTCCTTATTTTTTGCATATTGTTGTGCCTATGTAGTTAATGGCAATGTTAATTAATTTAAATGTTTGAAAATACATTGTTGTTACAGTTTTGGGTTGCCAACACCACCAAAAACCAACTGAGAACCACTGCCATAGAGTATCTGCTCAAAAAACCACAATCTCATAATATTGCAGGGTACGTACAGGGTTTCATCAACCGTCAACTACACAAGCGTGATGCCAAAAACATCTGGAGCATTCACGAAACACATTTCAGCTCACTCTCTTAAACACATCCTGGCATAACACGGAGCTAATTTCCTTTGGAATGAAATCGTCCCAGTGCCGAATAATTCAGAACCCTGTACAGCTGGAGGGCTGAGCTGGTATTGACGAGGCTCCTGTTACTTACAAAAGAAAACGCTTCTCTTGCATTCAGAGAAGCATCAGGCTCCAGTGCCGCTAACGCTGAGCACCGAGCATCTCATTCAGACCTTCACTTCAGCTCATGCCTTGCAAATGTAATCAAGATCCATTCGCTCGCTCCCTCGCTCGCTACTTCCTGCGCATACACAGACACATACGTGCAGAATCCAGCAGCCGATATATCATCACACAGCAGTTGTCTTCGCAAGACAAACGGAGAAGCGCACAAGCCTATAAAGAAGTGTGTTAAAATAAGGGGAATGTGACTTTACGGTTGCGAGAAAACAGTCAGAATAAGGAACAAGTGCGAAAAAATCCTCATAGTACATTTTTAGTAATTCTTTTTTATGGTTATCTCAGTATCCCTGAATCTGGAAGGCATTTAGATCCAATTCACACATGCACAGCTCCCCGTTTTACATGCATGCACACAAACACACACACACACCCTCCTTTACAAATGGCAGGTGGAATTCTGCATGCATGGCTGGGCCTCTTGGCTGCAGCAGTGGTTGCTAGGCGACAACAGAGGGGAGCTGACATTAGGAAAAGCAAATTGACCACAGGAGGGCTAATCTAGCATGAAACAGCATCTGGCCAGCCACTCTCCATCACTGGGCCCCTGTCGGGGGAGACACACCCTGCTACCCCAGAATGCTAAAGCCTTTGCCGGAGAACAGTGAAAGAGTCCTTCCATATCACGTGATCTGAATCCATACTGGGCCGCGCGTCGACACCCCATTGCTAGACAGAGCCTTTCTGGACCAGGAATTCTCAGACGCGGATGATTTGAGTTTACAGTTTGTTGCTTCAAGATGTGCAGCTGAGCTGAAATGAGTCTGAATCTGTTGTGGCTGGCAGTGGAGCGCGGTTACATTCTCATCGTGCGTCTGTATGTGTATTAGGGTTACAGACAGCATTTACCGCAGTGCGATACAATCATTTAGCAAATTCTGATATCTGTCGTGGACAACAATGTGCTGCTGAGCACAGTTTGGCAGTACAGGTGTTATGCGTAGGACTCATTGAATGTGTTTTTTGACATAACAACTGTTCCATTCTGTCATTTATCTTATAAATCAAACCCAGATGGGATGTTTAACTAAATTGACAGTAAATGGTTTCTGTATACAGGGGATACACACATTTGGGTACTTGGCAGCATGTGACCTCAAGGTAAATGTTCTTATCTTCTAGATAATATTGATCGATTGATTGATTGATTGATAAAGTGCAAACTGCAAAACTGAAAGCAATATTTTTAAAATAAACAATTATTTGAGTTTTGGAAAACTGCAGTAAATTAAATTTTCTCGGGTACTTCACGTTCCTTTCCTTCTGGGTTAAAGTCATTTGCAGAATTTAATTATCATCTAAGCTCAACAAGTATGAAACATGGGGAAGGAATATGAGAAATTGAACCAATTTGTGCATATATTCTGCTACATGTGTTGTCCAAATGAATTATTGAACCCAACATTTTTTTTCTTTCCTTAGACAATATACTCTTTATCTTGATTAATTCAGTTATTGAATCTATTGGTAGCCCTGTTATATAAATACATAAAGCAGGGGCGTAGGCAGCGGACGGGCCTGACAGGCAGAGGCCCGCCCACTCTGATGAAAGGCCCCCCTAGTTTATTATACAAATATAATATTTGTTAAATAATTATTGTTTAATCTATTTTAACACAATTGGATCTCAAATAACTAAAATAAATAAAATATATTTTTGCATAATTCTAGATGAGTTTGATTGACAGCAGTGTTAGCCAATTGTTATCCAGGCTGTTTCGGGCATGTCGCGCATGTAAATTTGTGCGTGTTCACCCATTCAGTTGGACTGTAATTTGCAGCTGTGTTAGAAAATGTTAGAAAAACAGCAGCAATGCATAATTCTGTAAAAAAAGACTTTTAAAAACTCACACTGACGAGGGAGAGAGCCCGTCCATCAGTCCGCAAGTAACGGTAACTTTCAGTTCATTCTGGAAAGCCGGGTAACACTACGTCAGGCCGATTATGAATGTCATTTGAGCTCAGTCAGCGTTTTCAGTCGGTGTTCAAAGTCGTTTGGTATGCAGTGTCTAAAGAATTTAAGACCAGCTGTTGCCAGTCGTCCTCAGATAGATTAGCCTATTTTTTTTTTTTTATATATATATATATCAATTTTGTGACCATGACACGGCATTAACTGCACCTGTTTTCCTAATTTTTAGCCTATTACTTTAAATAACGGAATAACAACAAAAAAAAATCACAAACATGACAATTTCTGATAACATAATTTTATACACTTTATATCTAATTTGGCATTTTCAATTAACATAGGCCTGTTACATTCTTCTTATTAGCCTATTATTAAGTTACTTTTAGTATTAAATTAATATTACAATTAATTTGCCCCGCAATAATTTCATAGCGCATCACCGCGTAACTGACGCGCTGCGGGGATAATAAAGATTAGGCTAGCTTACTCCTCATTGAAAATGTTTTTAAAAAGTTTTTTTTAACAGGTCTATTAATTTATACAATGAATTATAGGCCTATAAATGATTAACACTGCAATCAGTGAAAAAGCTTTATTTCAAGCACCGACTCTTTTAAAAAGGAAAAAAAAAACTGTTTAACACGAAATAGCCTACGTTTCTTCTCTCTTTATTTATTTATTTTTCCCCACTTGCCTATGTTCGGGCCACAAGAGAAATAGTGGTAGAATTAAAACTTGGTGACACTTTCTATGAAGCCTGTATTTATAATACATTATAAGAGTATCCTTAAGGCATTATGATGAATGCATAATGTATTATAAAAAAAATTATAATAATGTTGTATCATCTCATGAGTAATCATAACAACAGATTTAATGCATTACAATATTTACTTATTTGTGGTTATAGCTTTTAAGAGCTATAAGAGCTTGATGATTTATAACACAATGAACACGTTGCATCCACTTTTATAATGGATTATATTTCTCATAGTTATAATGTATTATAAGTCTCATATCTTGCCATTTTTCTTATGCTACTTTACTTAAAGCGGTAAAAGACCACTTATAAGTAGTAATAATAATAAAAAAATGTTTTCTCTCAAACAGCCATAAGATCAGATATCTGATCGGATGAATGTGTAATATGGCACATTTGCTTTGAACTATTTTTATTGTAAAATCAGTTTGATTATTTGATAGTACCCTTTAAACAGCTGTTGATAAGTGACTCTGCGACTACATATCAACTAGCGGTCATTAGAGTATTAGTATATCTGCTACTGTAAATATTTGCTAACACTTTATTTTGATGGTCAACCAACAGATAAACTGACTATAAGTGTCTTTGCAAGTACGTCAACTTATTCTACCAAACTAGATTCTGCCATTCTTGAGCATACTAATACTCTAATGAGAGTTAGTTGACATGTCGTTGCAAAGTTGCTTATAGTCAATAGACTAGGGGGACCATCAAAATAAAATGTAACCATATTAAACATTGCATTTTTTTCAGTTGGAGTTTTAAGCTCACATCAATTAATTAACATTACAGTAAACACTCAAATAACACTTAACATCTAACAACTCACAAGCTGTAGTAAGATACTGTGCAGATCTTAAATAAACAATGTCAAGATATGATAGAGTCCATTATTCTGTAAATGAAGTAGATTTAATATGGTGTTCATTGTGTGTTAGAAATAATCATCCTCGTAAAAACTTAAACCAAATACGTAAGTATTATGCTGTATTATAACTGTTGTTATGATTATTCATGAGTTGATATAACATATTATAAGTTTTTTATAATGCTTTATGCATTCATTATAATGCCTTAAGGATACCCTTATAATGTATTATAAATACAGGCTACATAGAAAGTGGTTTACCAAAGAACATTGAGCTATATATGCTACCATAACTATCCGCAATATGAATTGATTAGTCTCTCGTCACTCGAGAGAATATGCGCGTTAATGCAGCGTACAGATGCCGAAAGCGCCATCATTTTTTAGCTGTTCACTTTCCTATTGAATCGACTGAGGTTCACCGCAGTGCTGTCCATATCTGACCGGGGCCCGGTGCCGAGGTAGGGAGTCAGGCCCGCCCCTCGGTCCCGTTCACGATCGTCGTCTGTGGGGTGGTTTCCCCTTTCCTTTTTTTCCCCTCCCTTTTCCCTTGTTTTTTTCTTCTCTTCCTCCTTTCTCTTGTTTTCTCCTTTTCCCTTCGCTGCTGGGGGGGGGTTTCTTGGGGGGTCCCCTCGGTCCGTTAGCCGTGGGGCTCCCTCAAAGAGCGGTGCGACCACACTAGTTGCACGGCCCTGGGTTCACCGCATAGCTCTTGCGCAAAGTTTGCACGTTGCTTATGTGATATCCATCACACATCCATGGCTCGCCTTCCTGGTTTAAAACAAATATTTACAATATTGCGAAGTTTCCAGCCCCCCAACCTACCGACCCTTGAGTTCGCTTTTGGGGGCCGCGGATTTGCGCTATGCCACTGGACTCCGTCCGTTAGTTAGCCTACTGCCCGCTCACTTTTGCCCAGGCCCGCGCAAAAATAAAATTCTGGCTGCGCCACTGACAAAGTATTTAAACATTCTTCCAACATTCACACTTTTGCCCTGTGTGAGTCCTATTTGATTCCAAATTAGTATTTGTCTCTGTTCTGCACATATTTACACAACTTCTCAACACCTAAGTTAACACCAAGTTCCCCATTAACATTCCTTTGCCACATTTTTTATTTTTTACATTCACATTTTTGCCTTTTCATCAAATAACCTTAACTAATTAAAAACTAACTCTGTCAAAGGATTCAAATAATTAACAGCAAATAATTAACTAAGGATTATGTATACATTATGTATACACACACACAAACATATATACAGTACATTTTTATATGTTGATATTTTGACTATGTATTTACAATTATTTATTTACTAATGAACTGTAGGACATGACATTCATATTTTGATGAATCAAGTGTAAAACTAAGAGATAAAATGTAATCTGTTTTCTGGTATATAATGCTAAATTGCTTTATTTAATCATTTTATCCACAGAAATGGGGGGGGGGGGAGTTAGTTGAGGTATTAGTATTGTTACAGTATCCTTGACATTTCTTTATATGTACATTAATAAACATTAATTTTTTTTATTGGTATATTCTGGTAACAGGATTTCTCACATTCACACATTCAAAAACCCAATGCAAAAATAACTTTTACCATTGTGTTATATTTCAATCAGAATAACTGTTCAATGCATAGCCAAATGTTTTCAAAAAGCACATACCTTATATAATCAATGCAGCACTTTCGCGATCAGGTACAGTAAGTGACAGCTCCATGAACTGGCCTGAAACACTCTCATGCCATCCCTTACTGTTAAAAACAAAACTGACACAAAATATAACACAATATAAGTCATTCACTCTAAAAATATAATCAAAAACTATATTTAAAAAACTGTAGTGTCTCTAGTAACGGATAGGTTAGTTTGGGCTTCCCAAAAGTATGTGTGTTTACTATCTACCTTTTTTGTTACAAGTGATTATTGATGTAGTAAGAGCATGCGCGTGTGTGGTTGAGTGGCTAAGGACTGCACTCTGAGCCACAGAGCTCACACAGTTCACAGACAGAGAGAGAAAGAGAGAAAGAGAAAGAGAAAGGGAGGAAAGGCAGTCGTGAGAACGACTGGCTCTAATGAGGGACTAGCTCTACCTCCATGACAAAACAACTCACTGTAATGATGTGGTGGGCTTCCCTGGCTGCTGCCGCTGGGTAGGGGGTCTCCTTCCAGTCAACACACAGCCTGGATAATCACAGGTCATCACACCAATGCCCCACAGTCAAACAAAGCTCCCCAATCAGCCTCCCATTACCTCTATTAAAGGCCTTCTGTAATAACATTAGACAACGACTCTGAGCCTTATCTGCTCAACTTTGCATATCCAATAATTACAGCACGAGCAGGATTTCACAAGGGGATGGAAGGGGCAGGAATGCTTCAAGGGCACTTTTGGGTCAGTATGGTTACGTAATGTATATATTTTGTTACCAGTACAATGCAAAGTGCAAGACTCTGGCATATACAGTAGGCTAGCTAAAGTGACATTTACTAGGCTTAAGTAATCATTCTTAAGTAGCCAAACATTGCTGCTCATTCTGACCTATTTAGAAAAGAAACAGGCTGTTTAACCAACATTTAAATCCATGATCCTTTGGTAAGCGCTTATTGTAGTACCATATAGAGATGGCTGGTAGCATTTATTTTGTTTTCAAACTGATATCAAGCACTATCAATGATAATGTTACAATGCTCATATAACCCAATTTCTGTGGATAAAATTAGTCATTAAAGCTATGGACATATTTTAAAAACATGATTTTAAAGATTTTAGTAGACCTAAACTACAAAGCAGTATACATTTTAACTTTTAATTGTAAACTTTATTCATAAAAATTTTTTATAAAATGTTTTTATTACAATTTTTTTGTAAACAGCTATTTTTCATTTCATCAAAAAAGTAACATTAATTTTCATGCAAAAGAAACAATTCTTGGGTGCAAATATAGCTGCTCAGTTTATAGGCGTAAAACTTAGGAGAACATTTTTCAAGACACGAGTCGCTAAATATAGCTACTACAACAATGTGAGTTTACGTTGTTGTTGAATCAGACTGTTGTAGGTACAGTTTTCAAACCAATTTTGGGTATGCCTGCATGTAATTTATGTTTTATAACAAAAGTCTCGTCATGTAATGTTAACCACAGGTATCATTTTATTAAAAAACCCAAAACCAAAAAAAAACCCAATTAAAAAAAAAAAAACATTAGAAAATCCTGATGAAGCTAATGGTGAATCAGTAAGACCAGATTCTATTAGAGGCTTCTGTTTCTGCCCAAGGCACATTATTCTGTTCAAGGCCACAACTACTACATTGCATCAACAACATTAATGAAACTGTGAGCTGAAATAAGGTGAACCTGCCAAACTGGAGCTCTTAGAGCAACAACACGTCAATACAACAACAGGACTCACCGCTGCCTTCAGAGGACATAGTGGATCTCGATCCAAACCCAGAACGGTAGCAATAGGATCCAATGGACTTGTCTCACATCCTGAGGTTTCTGTACTGCAAATGTTTAGTTATAAATAGTTATGAAGCACTATTTGCTGAGCCTTGAAAATGTGTTTGGTGAAACTGATTTAATTTACATTACATTTATTCATTTAGCATAAGTGAATTAATGTAAATGAAATCAAAATCTAACACATGAATAACAATTATAACATAAATAATAAATATGTATTTTATTAATAGCATATACTAGAAATAAAAATGTTTATATATGCATCTGTTAAATCATTTAAAAACAGAGAGAATGAGCCTTGAGACTATTTGATTTCATACTAATTATATATACGTATTCACCTGTAATCGTCATATTTTCATATTTCAAAACCCTGTAATATATTAGGCAGCATATGACCAAGCTGCAGAGACGGAAAATACTAAAAATTGAAGTTTATGTTTTAAATGATTTTCATTGGTCTTTGACCACTTTTGCAATTTCCATAATATATTCTTGTACAAAGTCCTCAATTTACAGCAATTACTGTCGTTTGACAATTTTTCCTATGCCTTCATTACAAATGACATCTTTTAGACGATATTCAAATCATATCTGATTTAATTAAGCTGTCTCACATGCGCATCAGATTATTACATTTAAATCACAGATAACTCATTCTCTGCATGAAGTATTAAGTTGTTTTTATGCCTTGCTGACAGTTTTCCATTGTTCTCATATCAAAAACACTGGGAAATTAATGTCAATCACAATTTACCTTTCAAGGGTTTAATTAATTGAAATACTGGAAACAAAATGTAAATCTTTCGTCTATTATGCAGAGAAAAGTTCTTTGTCTTTCCACAGTAAACTCCTTTGTCCTTTTGAAGTTCTCCAAACAATGGCAGACAGAGAGAAAAGCAGGAACAGAAAAGTGTTAAAGGAATAGTTCAGCCAAAAAACAAAAACAAAAATTCTGTCATCAATTACTCATTCCCATGCTCTTTTAAAATCTGTGCTGGTCAGTCTTTTCCATAAAATAACAATAGCTAAAAACTGAAGCTTTCAAGCTACATAAATATAAAAAACAGCATAAAAATGGTGCATTCATAAAACATTCTTGGAAGATTTAGTTTAGGAGGGACATGAGGGTCAGCAAATGATTATACGATTTTAATTTTAGGCTGAACCATCCATTTAATGATAAGTTTGTCTGACTTTCCAAAAGTCTGCAGTGATATCTTTTATCATAACAGGCATTAAGACTATACTCTTGAGCTCTCGGCTTTCCATTCATTAACCTGCGGCACCCACCTGAGAATCCGAGAGGACGCCGTGCTCCCCTTAACTGAGCAAACTGGTAACTGAGTCATTCTGTCTTCGTCAGACCCATGTGATGCTGACTTTCAAATCCTATTCTTCTGCATGCAAATTTTGTCCAAAGTTCTATGTTTCTGTTACTGCCGTGACGCCAGAGCATCGCTTTTCATTCTCCACTCGTTGAACGCCATGTAGATTGACCTTGCTAATGCCAGGCTTGTAGGGGAATCACCACACAGCTTGTTACTAAAGCATTTGGTCTCATTAAACACACACTAATTAATGATTAACATCAAATCATGTTTGAAGGCCATGTTCTAATCCCTTGAGGGGACTGAGAAGGCTGCGCAACATTCTGAAATATCTCTATTCAAAAAAAATCCCACAGAAATGGAAAGCCGAGTTTGAGAAATCAGTCTCATGAAAATTCGTAAATAAACTCTTGAGACTCAACTTAAGTGCTATTTGGAAGGAATTTGATATCTAAATGATGTATGAGTTACAGTTTTAGCACAGGATGTCACAGAAGATTGTGTGCACATTGCACACATCACAAAGCTTAAAATATGTGTAATGTATGTAAAATAGTTATGTATACTGTATAATGAAGTGAAGCAATTGATTAAGATGAAGATCATACCAGTCGGTGCTACTCCAGTGGCTGTTCTGAACAGTTTCCATGATCGGACTCCTTATTGATTCCCTCTTTAATTCGGATAGGATCCCAGCAGAACTGAAACCACAAACTGTTATTTTTACTCAGAGAATTGGCAAAAAAAAATTTCAATCTATAAAGAAGGTTCAGATAGTTCTGTAAAAAATAAATAAAAAATTAGCTTCAATTGCAGTATTAAACAAAGATCAAAATAAAATAAATACATAAGAGAAAAACAAAACGAGGTAAATAAATGAAAAAGATAAATAGAAAAACAAGATAAATACAAAATAAATACAAATAAATAAATAATTAAAACAAACGTAAATAAATAAAAGAAAATATATAAAATAAAACAAGTAAATAAATCTATATGTGTGGGGAAAAAACTCATGTTTGATTTGGACAGAATTAAAAATCACTAAACATTTTTAAAAAATTACCTGAGCTCTTCCTACAAAAATGAGTCCATCCAAATAAGCCTTCAGATACCAAATTAGAGACCTGGTGAACATCATGCACTCGCTGCCATTTTCTCCTGTATTTCATAGCAGCACATCAACTTCGACCTACAGACAATATACAGTATATACAAGTGTGTGATGTCTATTTTAAATGCTTGTAGCTCAAAGGTATACACTGAATTCAATGAAAGTCACCTTGGATAAAAGCAATTTTGCTATGCAAACAATGCTAATAAAACAGAAGTATATAATGATACGTATGTGAAGGAAAACATATTCAGGTTACCAAAGTTACCCACTCATTTAATATAGGGAAAATAAAGAAATATCCTATTGTGCGCATATGCAACCTGAAACCTGCAATATATGTAAAACTAAAGGGAACTGAGACTTAACTCATAACAAAAGACTTGGACTTTAGAGATTTTAGAACATATCTGCTATTATATGAACTGAATACTCAACAAAAAAAAAACCTGTTGACAAGCACACTTGCATGATGCATGTGCAAAGGCAGTGGTGTAGTCAAATCAACAGGTACACAAACAGAGACACACAACATCATAAACAGCAAATGAGCATTTTGTGGGTGCTAATTGGAGCATGCAAAAAACCATCAACAATGCGAGAGGATGAGTGGCCACTGGGGGCAGCGTGGAGCGCTCAAGGGGCCTCAGGGTCATTAAGCCACTAATGGAGCCATATGGTCCGAAAACAAACAGAAAACAGCCATTTTCTCCTCAATAATAAGGTCATGAGATGCCTTTGCTTGTTTGGCAAGAGACCAGTGGGAAGTTATGAGAAAGATGAGACCATTTCAGCATGGTGTCTTGTGACGATAAATGGATTTATTTTGTCGACAGAGCCTTCGGCAAAGGCAAAAGTTAAGTCCTCTTGAGTGGAGAACACAAAGAATCATGCAGATGGTGGTAATGTCACTTTTAGGGCAAGAATACTGGCAAAATTTTGTCTTTATGACTGTACTTTATGAAGTGTATATGAAGGACAATATTTTCGATGACTATGAATCTGGCCCTTTCCCAAAAGGCACAATTACTTACAGTCTTATGGTCTGAGAAGACAACCGAACCGTAGGGTGCCTAAGCAATTCATTTTAAAAACCTGTGGTCTTCTATTTGAAATCTTACCTGGGAATGTAAAGACTGTCATGTGCAAATTTTACATAAGCATTTTGTATGAAATCTGACTTACAGTAAAGAGGACAACTTTTTTCACAACAAACTAGCAAAAAGCCTAGATATTAAGACTAAATTTGCACTAACATGCATGATATCATGATGACATTCTCATTTAGAATAAAGTGGCAGTGGTGCATGTTATCAAGTAAGTTGTTCCAAATGCACACCCTACACCCTTCAAAGTGCTCACTGCAAGTTCTCTGCCCTTTAGAGTGTGTAGGGCATTCTTTTAAATGGAATCCGCCCAATGACAGCATGAGGAGGAGGTCTTTTAAACGTCTCTCTGTGGGATCAGGGTCAATGAACCACACAGAGGTGGACGTAAATGATCACAGCCTGACTTTGATTCTTAGTCTCTAACTTTGAATTATCACTGGTATCCAGCACCAGGTCAAAGGAAGCTGCTTCACCACACTGTGACAACATACTCACGTTGATCTATGTATTACATTTCGATTTCTGACACATTTTTTAAACACATTTCTAGACAAATAGGACTGTCAGAACACCAGTGAACCTATATGAATATACCTAAAAGCATGACTTTAATCTATTTCTAGTTTAAAGAAATAGTTCAACCAAAACTGAAAATCCTGTCATCATTTACTCACCCTCATGTCATTATCATGTCAAAATAACATCATGTCAAACCTGTGGGACATTCTTTCATCTGTGGAACACAAAAGAAGATATTATGAAAACGGTTCTTGATGCTTTTTTCCATGCAACTAATGGAGGCTGGTGCTTTCAAGCATCATAATAGTCAATATAAAGTGTGGGCTGAATTCCAAATGCATACAGAAGCTTTTAGAAGTTTTGGCTCAGTAAGATTTAAAAAAATGTTTTTGGGGATGCATTCATTTGATAAAAAATACAATTAAAATAGCAATATTGTGAAATATTATTAAAACAAAATTTTTTTTAAAGTATTTTTGATTTTAATACATCTAAAAAAATTATTTATTCTCATGATGCAAAGCAAATTATTTAGCATCCATTACTCCAGTCTTCAGTGTCACATGATTCTTCAGAAATTATTCTAATATGCTGTTTTGGTGCTCAAGAAACATTTTTATTATCATATCAGTTCAATCTGTGAATGAAACAACCAATTAACTCAAAAGATTTGATGCAAGAAAATTTGTTCTTTTCACTAATTGGACATTGCTTTTTTTGCATCAAGGAGAACTACAGTAGGTCAGATTTCAACATATTCAAGACTGGAATGTAGCACACAGAACTACTTTTATGGTGGATTTTTGCCCATTTTAAAGCTTGAAATGCTCCAGACTCCATTAATTGTAAACTAATGAAAACAACAACCAGCACATATACGAGTTTGAAGGTGAGTAATGAGGATGAGTAAATGATAATAGTAGTTTCATTTTTGGTTAAACTATTCCTTTTACTTACAGTCTTTGTGGTATTTTGTTAACTTACAGTGGGGCCAATCAAGAGTTTTGCTCATTCGGGTGTTCTGTGACCGAATTACATAAGAGAATTAAATTTTTAGATGTATAGGGCTAATCCATCAAAGAGACAGTCATGTGATCCTGCGTAATGGTGTTCAAATTACCCCTCCAAAACGCAGAGAAAAAAAGTGGACAATTTTGCAGATATTTCATTTCCCCGGTTCCAGCAGCTGTCATCTCTTTCACTCCATTACCCAGGCTTCCCTGTGCAAACCAATTCCCGCCATCCACCATTTAACCATACATTTGCAAGAAAGCGCCGTTCATCATGGTGCCTGGGAATAGCACGGGATGTAAAAAAAAGCTTTCGCACTGTACAGACGAAAGAAATTAACATTTCGATATAATTTGCCATGTCTGTTCCTCTCCAGGGATCTCTTGTGTGGAGGAAGAGACTAGAGTGGACTCAACAAGTCCCTCTGAAATCACCCCAGCTCTCGCTCTCACCGTTTCTGCCTCCACCTCATCGATGTGCCTGCAGGGGAAGCGTGGAAAACAGCCAAAACGAGTATTTAATATTCACGCCCAGATTGAGAGACGTTGTGGGTATTAGTCGAAGAGAACTTTGATGTGGCATTAAGCATGTGCTGAAAAATACATAGCTAAATAAATAAAAAAGCACACATGGACTCTATTTTTGTCTCTGTTTCTGGCTTCTCCTGTGCGCACACCCTTCTTTGGAGAGGGAGTAAAAAGAAAAAGTCCCTTCACTCGACTTCTTTCCTCTTTTCAGGAATGTGCTGGGCCAGCTGGTGAGTTTTTGATGTGTTTCACTTTAATACCGACTCTGACTCCTCTCCTGGCTGAGATTCTCTCTCTTTCCTTCTCTTTATCTCTGGTGCTCTCTCTCTCTCTGTCTGTCTCCTTCTCTTTCTATCCATCTCTCTTCCTCAACGCCCAACAAAATCCTTCTGGGTCCCAATTAAGACTCAAAGCTGCTGTTCTCTGTATGATAACAACACCAAGCGCTGACAACATGCTACCTGTCAACGAGAGCCTCAACACCCGCCATCTGTTCCTGGGCAAATTGTCTTCATTATACACAAACTGCACAATACAACACACACACATTCACTCAATCATATATATATTTATATACCCTAACAGGAAAGCGCCTTCGATGTGCACAAATCTAATTACAAGCTAATCTCACATAAATTACGCCACTATATGTCTCATTTGTATGTTTCGGTTCTGTTTATTTGTACAGTTTTTTTGTTGTTGTTTTGTTTTAGGTGTTGCGAACTATAGGAAAAACCCTCCTGATCTTGCTTCTCGATTGTTAATACAACAACTAATTAAAATACAGCCTGCTGTTGTAGGTAACCACATTTCCACTCACACCCCTGTTACTCATAATTGTTTTGTCAGTCGGAGCAAATTATCCTGAGGAGGTGATGATAGATTTTCTTTTCTAATTAAAACAAATTTTTTTCTCTCACCGGTCTATTAATCAGAGGATAAAACTGCTTTGTCAGGAAATATAGAGGTGCAGTCCTTTCCAAATGGGAACGTTCACCTAGAGAGCATTCGGAGCGTGCACAGACCGATTTTTTTCTTTCTCTTTTGCTAAAGATTATAGACTAAATTGGTTTCATAAGACTCGTTTTACTAACTTTTTATCCCTCCGTTTACCATTTTACAGCACAAAAAGTGCTTACATATCCAATGGGACAGCGACACACTGTCTGCAATGAATTAGCTGGTTGCACTGCGCAGAAATGTGGGATGTGACGGTTATTGCGATTGTCAGCTTTGTCATTCAGGTCCATCTGTGTTGCTTTATGTTGTTTAGCTCAGGGCAGTGTGAGACGATAACAGAGTTAACTTCACCTTTACTACCGCTGTCACTCCACTCACAGATTCTCATTAGGTCTTATCTTAAGAGCTTCCAACACAGCAAACACAGCTTGTGTGTACGCGTGTGTGCTCCCTGTCGCACACACACTCGCTGGTAAAAGGCCCACAGGCATCTCTCATCCTGCGGCACTGACAGGAGGGCTAAATATAAACAGTGTGGGCAGCTTACCACACAGCGGCTTGTGCGACCATCTGAGGTGCATTATGGGTCTGATGGGCTGATGACAGGATCTCTGCTATCAGGCTGTGAGGGCCCACACTGTTTGAACGCGGTAACAGTGAGAGTCGGACGAGGGGAGTGGATGAGAGTGCTCTGGACTGTCTCACACTGAGAGAGTTAATGAGAACAGCACAGCCCCCAGCAGATGTGAGTTCAGCCGCTCAGTCATTTCTTCTCACTCGCTCGGTCAGCGCTGTTTAACCACCGTGTGTCTCGTCTGCGTTTAGCCCACACTAAAAAAATGCCCTCTACAAAAGCGGCTTGGCATGGCTGAATTGTGTCAGATCTGCTCCGATGACTTTTCTTTGCATTTAATGTCCAAGTGCAGTCATTACGCTCCCTCAAATGAAGCCCTCTAAATTGCTCGGTCGAAAAACTTATGAGCTGCCTATGGAGGCTACATATTAAGGAGAGGCACCAGGGGTGGGAATCAGCAGGGACCTGGCGATGCAAAATGATACTGTTATCTGGCTCATGATATAATAATACTGTGACTATCAGTTTAAAGTTATTCAAAACTGGGATATATTGTGATGTTTTACTCAGTTGTGTGTTTACAACAGTTACGTTTTGCATTCTCACGATCTGCACCAAATTATCTTTTTTTCTAAAAAAAAAAAATATATATATATATTTCTGTGAAAAATGCAAAGAAAAAAACATAAAATAAAATAAAATGTCCGGCAATGCAAAATAAAATAAAAAATCGTGCTGTCAAATGATTAATCGCATCCAAATAAACGTTTTTTATCTATCGGAGTTCTGTGTATATTTATTAGGTATATATAAATACACACACGTACACAGTATTATTTTGAAAATATTTAAATGTACATATTTATATTCATATAATTTATATCATATGTAAATATATTTAATATATAAACGTAAACTAAATAAATAAAATACAAAATAAAATGTATTATATAATCAAAAAATATAAAAATAATCTTGGCAGCAAAATACTGGTAAACATTGCAATACATCACCCCAATCATAGATGCACTCCCAACATGAAGCCTGCCCAAGATATTTCTTGGGGCCAAAATCTGAGGCAGTATTACATTTATCCCATGCTGAGAAGGCAAACCCAGAAGGCACTGCAACAGGCTCTGTGAAAAATAAATACAAGATGAATGATGTGAAAGAAAAGTTGCTAATATATAAAAAATAAAAGTTCAATGTGATTAAAAATGAATAATTTACCCAATATTTATGTTATGTATTTTATTTTACGTTGTTAGATTTGCAGCATGTCAAACTCAATTGAAATTTACTTTGAGTTAAGTGTCCCATGTGAAGTTGCTGCCTATGTATGTAAAGTGTTCCAAATCAATCACTGGTTCCATAATGTTCAGAATGCCACATTAGAAAGCAGCTGTCTAGACAGACAGTAGATGGCGAGGCAGCTCACTAAGTTTTGGAACAGATCTAATGTCTATAAGAAGGCAGAATCCATCAGAAACTGTCAACTCAGGAACAGATAACCATTTTCCTCAGGAGAATGCTGCAAGTCGATGACAATTTATGAGTCACCTCAGTCTTTTTTATGATTTTGTCTTCACTTAATGCCATTACTTGGCGTTCCATGAAACCTGCCTTATTGTCAGAGAGATGGCAGCTATGTCATTGTGAAGAATGTATGGGAGTTTCCAACATGAGATGTGTTTCTGAAGTTTTATAAGATTCTACTTGCTGTAAATTTATAAATGCATAGGAATCCAGACAGACTTCCTCTTTGAGTTCTTTATTGCAGGCTTTTCAATTGTGGGTTGTGTGACAACATAATGCTTTGGAATGATATTTATTGAGAAAAGTGTTTTTACAAATACATTGAACTGAACTGAAACTGTTTCTGTACTACTAGGCAGAAAGAAACAACAGTACACTCTTAAAAATAAAGGTGCTTCACGATGCCATAGAAGAACCTTTTTGTCTAAATGGTTCCATAAAGAACCTTTAACATCTGAAGAACCTTTCTGTTTGACAAAAGGTTCTTTGTGGTGAAAAAAGGTTCTTCAGATTATAAAAAGGTAAGAAAGAGATGGTTCTTTAAAGAACCTTTGACTGAATGGTTCTTTGTGGAACCAAAAATGGTTCTTCTATGGCATCGCTGTGAAGAACCTTTTGAAGCACCTTTATTTTTAAGAGTGTATATTGGGAAGAAAAAGTAAAGTAAATACTTTCCCAATAATATTTAAAATATTTTACAAATTTTTTATATTTAAAAATGTTTTGGCTTAAGTACAATGGTAAATCAAATATAATAATTTATCATTATATTTGGGGCTCTGTTTTAATTGGAACTACAGTCTGTTTTCGAGGAAAAAAGAAACGATTTAAACTCATCAGGGCACTGAGATGAGCTACCTACCGAGGAGTAATAACTCACAGAACAGACGAATGATTTCCACATTAATGATTAAAACACTGCACTCTTGTCTCAGACTCTTGGATCTTGGATGGTGTTAAATGCATTCTCACTGCATTGCCGCAAGCAGGCTCTTGCGCCTGAGTCCCATCAGCAGTCGTGGTGCAGAGATGAATGGACTGAAATTCTCCCTCGGTATAATGTCATCTCTTCACCCCATCTCTCTGCCTATAATCTCTGGCCCACAGGCCAGGTGAAGACCATCCTGCACGCAAACACCATATCATACATTATGCATTACTGCACAGCTAATGCGTTCAAACATCGTCCGCTAGCCGCCCTTGTTATTGGAGACCTCCTCACTTGAGTAATGAGAGTCTCCGTGCCCAATGTCCCATACAGCAGACAATGACTGCGTTCAGAAAAGAGCAAAAAAGTGTTGAGGAGAGAAAGAGAGAGAGAGCACATCTGCCAGGCACAGCCGTATGGTCTGCCTCCTTCAGCGTCCTTGCAAATCTCTTAACTTTAGTCGTTCTTAAATGCTCATTGTCCCAGCATCAGGAATTAGAAAGGTCATTCATAAAGTAGAGGATGCACATGACTGATAACTTGTAACACACTCTGCAAGCGAGTCGTCTGGAGGCCGTTCACATACTGTAGAATAGAAAACGTTAAAGTAAATTCAAACTATTTTCGGTACACAAAACCTTGACTAGCATTATAAGTAGACTTGGTGGAAAGAGGGAATGTCACAAGTGTAGAATAAGGCACCTTTGGATCTAATCGCTGATGACAGTAGATGAAATCTTCAGTTCTAAGGACATCTGATTATGTCATCTGTCATTGATTTCTGACAACCTTACAGGGTGCAGGGAATGAAATTACAGATATTGCCATAAGGTCAAAGGTCCAAACAATTACTCGAGTGAAATAATGACAGTGACTCGTCTGGAATAACAAGCGGACTGATATATTTGACTAATATTGATTGACAACTCTGACCAGCAGCCTGTTTGGAGTGTCAGACTCTCCTGAGCTGAAGCACAAACTCTACTGAAACAACCCTAATCAAAGTCCTTTCTCATTACCAATCAAACTCTCATCTGCAGGCAAAACTGTCAAATGGATGTACCCAAATGTGTCATAAAAATAAGAATAGAAGCTGAGGGAAGGGAAAAAATGTATGTGCTGACAATTTCATATTAAAGGAAGGATTCGTGGACTTTATGAATATTTCCGAGCTTGGGGCCAAGATATATCAAGGTCATTTGCTTTTCAAAAGTTGTTGGGCAGTTGTAGTTTAAATATGCTGACTGTGGAATGTATTAACATTAAATGTTTGGTTTTATTTACAAAAAAAAAAAAGTGTATGTATTTATATGCAATAATAGTTGGATATTAAACCAAATTTTATATATATATTTGCTTATGCGTTACCATTCAGCAGATTGGGTTCAGTAGTACCATTTTTTAAAAGAAATTTATGCTTTGAATTTTTTAATTACCCTTTTGAATTGTCTTTTCAATGAATTCTACGAAAATATTAAGCAGCACATTTGTTTTTTAAAATTGATTAAAAAATGCAACTAAATCAGCATTTGAATGGTTTCTGAAGGATCATGTGACACTGAAGACTAGAGTAATGGCTGCTGAAAATTCAGCTTTGCCATCACAGGAATAAACTACATTTTGAAATGTATTAAAATTGAAAACAGTTATTTTAAATTGTAATAATATTTCATAATATTACTGTTTTTACTATATCACCGATCCAGATCTTTTATCCTCCCATCAGGGCATCTTTATTGTTGAGTTCTACAGTTTGGATGTACGCAGATAAAAATAGACAGATAAAAACAATTAGAATATTAGGAGCAAAAAAAATACCACAAGAACAATCAAGAGGATTCATTAGCGTGTGTCAGCCTTGGTTAAAATATATTACGACATGAATAATGAGCTAATCAAGCTAATAATCCATTAAACACCCTTTCAGCAGCTGTTGAAGATTTTGAATTTTGTGTTACAAAAACTGTAATCATTAATGCACAAGTAAATAAAATGTATAAATTAGCCAAGCTGCATCAAGTGATTGGGCTCTAGAACGCAATCATTAAGAAAAATATGTCTGCACAAATAAATTTCCATATAATAAGGTTGACTGTCACAAAGACAAAGCAAACAAGCATTTCATCTTGACCAAAAACATACATTTAGCATCTGTTTTCAACGGCAGAGAATACCGCCTAAATACAGAGTATGAAGCAATAGATACATCCAGACACACAACAATATCATACTACCACATAACCTTTCACCGCACAGTGGGAACATCTGGGACCCGGGCAGATCTGTGACTGCGTACCGTAATAATTCACCAGCTAGTAAATGTAAGACCCTCAGTCTCCCATCCCAGGAGTCTCTCTTTACTGCCATGTCATAAAAGCACGGGTACATGTCATTGCAGAGGAATAAAATACTTTGTAGATGGCTGTAAAAAGCAGCAGAATGTCCTGAGCCCCCCCCCATCTCTTCCTCATGGTCTGTGTTCATGGTGTTTTTTTAATTAAAGGGAATGTACTGCAGTAAGCCTCCACTAGCTCACATACACCCACATTATTCTATCACAACTACTGCGGGGCTGTAAAGCTGCGGTTAATGTCTGGTTGTAGCTCAGTGGAGGGGAAATGGGAGGATACGGCACAGCTAGAAATGAAAAGCAGAAACACCATTTATTCCCCTCCGCCCCCTCGCCCCGCTCTCGCCATTTCCTTCTCGTTCCCCCTTGCGTCTGTCCAATCTCTACGATCTGTCATCCGCTGGCATTTACAGTGCATTTCATTCACTCGTTCCTTAAGGACAATTGGTTTTCTCCCCTCATTCCATTAACATGAAGGCAAAGAGAAACGAGAGGCGCACGGACGCTGGAAGAACCCCACATTTACCACCTCACCCGTCAACACGTACACAACACGCTACACACGTGACGCAAAAAGCCATGGTGCACAAACACATTCAAGTTCCTGAAAAAGGAACCACATTTTCAACCTGATCTTTTACATTATACTGTAAACGAAAAGGCTCATGAAGGTCAGGTTTGAATGCTAAACAATACATCCCACCAAAAGCACAGCCGGAGCCATTTCAATGCACCAATGAAAGAGCACGTTGCTAGTTTCTAAACATTGGATGCATGGGCCAACTTTTCTTTTTATTATATACCATGGCAAGAAGATGCTTAGCAGTGGGGAACCTAGCAGGATGGGAATAAAGAGCTAAAGTTAGCCATTACTCAATGGGAGACTGAAATTTACATGAGGTGTCAAATCGCTGTTCATTTTGACATTTATCCAATGATTTCTGTAATTAAAGAATTACATAAATATATGAAAATTTTTATAGTGAGAGAAACTAAGTAATGCCAAAAGAAAACATCACAGAATTCACTTAATCTTTTGCTATAACTTGATTTTGTGGTTTTCCAATAAAAAATAATGTCACTTCCTGGAGGATGATGCTATTAAGGACTTGCTTTCATACTACTATGAAAAACTAAAAGAATGGAAAGTGATATTAAGGACACGGGGGGAAACTACAAATCAATTACTAATTTTAAAAAATATTACCAAGAATAAATTAAAGGACAAAATGAAGAAACACTTGGAATATTTCTTAATAAATTTGTTTTTCCATGTTAAACGTTATTGCGGCTGAGCTCAAATCCTCCTGGAAAGTTCCTACTTACAAATTTAGAAGTCTTAATTAAGACATTGTGTGTGGTGTGTCAGTCCATTTAGTAAAATAACAAACACATATTTCTCTCTCTTTCTTCTCAACAAATACTTTTTAGCACTAATACAACATGATGAAAATCAAAAAATATTGTTTGGTTTCACAAGTCTGTCTCCTCCAGGCTAAATGAGTAGCTTTTTGTGACTGTAAGCATACATTTTACTCACAAACTAGTGTTATTTTTGTGTTATTTACATTATAGTATTTATTCATATTTTTATTACCTTTTATATTTAAATTCTCCGTTTTAGTAATTTCATTATGTGCTTTTGTCATTTTTATTAGTTTTTTTTATATTTCCATTTAGCTTTAATTTATTTTTATTACAGTTTAAGTAACTAAACTGATTTAAGTTTAGTTGCCAAGGCAACATTTCTAATTTTCATTTAAGTTGTTTAGGCTTTCAATAAATGAAAACTTTTTGTAACAACACTTCAAACGCTCCACTCACTTAAATACAATTGTTACCACCTACGTCAAAATTGCACCATTAATTCAAATATGAACACAAATAATGAATACTGTTTTTACACATTGTGAGTTGAATGTTTTATACAATATCTTAAAATGATATTAAGATTATGATGAGGACATAAAATGTACTGCACAACAGAACCGAAGGAGCAACCTTATGATTTTTCATGGACCAACTGTACCTTTAACAGTCAGCGTGTTTTGTGCAAGGTATACCTGAGTCTCTCTGTTTTAAGAGTCTTCAGCAGTAGGATTGTGAGTACGGGGCACTGTGGATCACGGCAACTATGATGGAGGTAATTATTCAAGAAAACAGAGCTGTTAGAACAGTCTTAAACACCACAGCTCTCCTTTCGTTCAGCCTCACTGCATAGACAAATAACAGCCATCCGCCATCCGCCTGATCCGGTGCCTCAAGGAGAAAATGGACTTGTGGGGGGAAAAAAACTTATAAACGATACAGCTTTTTATTTCAGAGGGAGAAAAAAATATCGTGACAAATAAATTGCTCACCATTGTAATGGTCTTTCTTTGCTCCGGCTCCAGCGTGTGCGGGAGAAATTTCAATATACTGGAACATCTTAATACAGAATTTATCAGCGAGCTTCACTCACAGGGCCACGGTAATAATCCTTGTTCCTGCAGAGGGATGCAGTAAACCCACTTTACTCCAGGTTTTTCTAGTTTGATGCTAAATCCTGCACATGATTACATAAAGACTTTTTATGGTTGGACTTGTTCTGTCAAATTAGGTCTTTTAGCACGCTGCCCTGCTGGAATTACATACTTATTTCCTTCTTCTGAATACAGATAATCAGGGTCTCACTATGGGTTTAGAAGAAACTCCCAGCCTAGAAAACTGGAGGAAAGAGCGAACGTGAGAAGAAATGGAGCACGAGCAAGACAGGGAGAGAATGGGATACAGATAGAGTGAAAGGACTGGAGAACGTGAGAGTGAGAAAAAGAGACGGAGAGAAAGAGATGCTCTTCTCGACTCTAAGAGATCTGAACATATGAAGAAATTCTCACCTTCTCTATAATCATAGCATGAGATGATTCTTCCCTCTGAGAGATTACAGATGGTAAGCACCGCAATTCCTTCCACTTTGAATTCTGCCCTTGCCCTGAGAGAGAAGGAAAATGTGCACACTCAAGGGCTCTCTATGTTTCTCTGATTCCCAAAACTATAACAGAAATAAAATCACTCATTTAACACAGTGCAATGAATTTATTTTAACCTCTCATATTCTGTTCGGTGTCTGAGTGACACCATTTTAATAGCCTAAAAAACCTACTTAACATTAAAGTATGAGCTTGAAGTCACTTATCACATGTCTCCCATCAATAAAAAAATTGCGTTATGATTGAGGTCTCAAATATAAAACATACCTGGGACCCCAGATATTTACGGTGCCCGGGAAGTGACATGTTCGGTTCACTTAGTTTTGTCGTGGCCATGACATAATAACTCGTGGGAACGTGATAATATGTTGTGGCCTCGAGATGCTATGTTGAGGGAACGACATCCATTTCTCGTGGCCACGAGTTTAATGCGTAAACAAACCTGCGTGACCATAGCAAACCGGGATTATCAGAGATGGATTCATTAATATTTTATTTTTAATTAAGAAATTATTATATTATTTATTATATAAATTATTACATTATTAAATTATTATATTAACCATAGGCCTTGGCTTCCGGACTGTATTACGTGCGATAGTCAGCATTCAAATGAAGTTTATCATGAATAAATGTTACATAAAGTGCATAATATAAAATAGGCCTACAAGAAAACATTTTTATCCATCCTACAGTCTTGTTAAGTCCATTAACTGATCATCTTTTTCCCGTAATATTTGTATATTATTATTATTATTATTAGCCTATTATTATTGGTTATATTTTTATATTCGTTTATATTCATTTTTTTCCTTCATTTCGATCTCTTTACTTAACGTTATGAATACTTTTGTAAATAATAGCCTTCTGTAAATCCTCGACATGCCAATAAAGCTTTGATTTTTCTGACTGGAATTTTTGCTGGAATGCAGTTTAAATTTAACATATTTCACTTTATTTCGGCTACTTACAATGAACACAATTATAAACGCAACATTTTTGTTTTTTGCCCCCATTTTTCATGAGCTGAAGTCAAAGATCTAAGACTTTTTCTATGTACACAAAAGGTCTATTTTTCTCAAATATTGTTCACAAATCTGTCAATCTGTGTTAGTGAGCACTTCTCCTATACCGAGATAATCCATCCACCTCACAGGTGTGGCATATCATGATGCTGATTAGACAGCATGATTATTGCACAGGTGTGCCTTAGGCTGGCCACAATAAAAGGCCACTCTAAAATGTGCAGTTTTATCACACAGCACAATGCCAGAGATGTTGCAGGTTTTGAGGGAGCGTGCAATTGGTATGCTGACTGCAGGAATGTCCACCTGAGCTGTTGCCCGTGAATTGAATGTTCCTTTCTCTACCATAAGCCGTCTCCAAAGGGGTTTCAGAGAATTTGGCAGTACATCCAAATGGCCTCATAACCGCAGACCACGTGTAACCACACCAGCCAGGACCTCCACATCCAGCATCTTCACCTCCAAGAGCGTCTGAGACCAGCCACCCGGACAGCTGCTGTAACAATCGGTTTGCATAACCAAAGAATTTTTGCACAATCTGTCAGAAACCATCTCAGGGAAGCTTTTCTGCATGCTCGTCGTCCTCATCGGGTCTCGACCTGACTGCACTTCGTCGTCATAACCGACTTGAGTGGACAAATGCTCAAATTCGATGGCGTCTGGCACTTTGGAGAGTTGTTCTCTTCACGGATGAATCCCGGTTTCACTGTACAGGGCAGATGGCAGAAAACATGAACACGTGGTATGGCGTTGTGTGGCTTTGAGCGTTTTGCTGATGTCAAGGTTGTGGATCGAGTGGCCCATGGTGGCGGTGGGTTTATGGTATGGGCAGGCATATGTTATTGACAACGAACACAGGTGCATTTTATTATTGATGGCATTTTGAATGCACAGAGATACCGTGGTGAGATCCTGAGGCCCATTGTTGTGCCCTTCATCCACGACCATCACCTCATGTTGCAGCATGATAATGCACGGCACCATGTTGGAAGGATCTGTACACAATTCCTGGAAGCTGAAAACATCCCAGTTCTTGCATGGCAAGCATACTCACCGGACATGTCACCCATTGAGAATGTTTGGGATGCTCTGGATCGGCGTATTCGACAGCGTGTTCCAGTTCCTGCCTATATCCAGTAACTTCGCACAGCCATTGAATAGGAGTGGACCAACATTCCACAGGCCACAATCAACTACCTGATCAACTCTATGCGAAGGAGATGTGTTGCAATGCGTGAGGCAAATGGTGGTCACACCATATACTGACTGGTTTTCGGACCCCCCCCCGACCCCCTAATACAGTAAAACTTCACATTTTAGAGTGGCCTTTTATTGTGGCCAGCCTAAGGCACACCTGTGCAATAATCATGCTGTCTAATCATCATCTTGATATGCCACACCTGTGAGGGGAATGGATTATCTCGGCAAAGGAGAAGTGCTCACTAACACAGATTTAGACATATTTGTGAACAAAATTTGAGAGAAATAGGCCTTTTATGTAAATAGAAAAAGTCTTAGATCTTTGAGTACATCTCATGAAAAATGGGGGCAAAAACAAAATGTTGCGTTTATAAGTTTGTTCAGTGTAATATACCATAGTTATAAATAGGCCTACTGTAGTGTTTCGTTGAGGAATTAATAAGTCACGTAGTTTCATTTGTAAATGAAAACACAACACGCTCATTATCACACATGGGCATAAATACAATCATAAAGTCAAAACTTGATTGGCATAATTGTCAGGCGTTTATTTGCAAAATATATGGTAGGCTAGCAAATGCTAGCATACTTATTCAAAACGTTAACTAGGTAAAGCAATCCACAAATTGAAAGGGGAAATATGTATATATAATAAAATATAAAAATATAACCCTAATAAGTTAATGTATAATAATAATATTATACCAATATTAAATACAATGTTTAATGTTAATAAAAATGTTTTATCCATCTCTGATAATCCCGGGCTGCTATGGTCACGCATGTTTGTTTATCGCATTAAACGAGAAACGGATGTTATTCCCTCAACATTGCATCCTGATGCCACGACATAAGGATGTCGTTACCTCGACAAAATGATCTCGTGGCCACGACATAATATCACGTTCCCACGAGTTAATATGACATTCCCATGAATTAATATCTCGTGGCCACAACATATTATTACATATTACACGAGTTATTATGTCGTGGCCACGACAAAACTAAGTGAACCGACCATGTCACCTCTCCCGGGCACCGTAGATATTAAACATGAATAAATGCAATACAATTTTCTAACTGGTTATACAGAAATAATATTACTATGTCACATCTATTATTAAGTAAATTATTAATCATCAAGTCACATTTCTGAAAAGCACATGTAGGCCTAAACTTTGTGATGCAACAGAGGTTTAAAGCTTCAATAATATCTGCCAACTGGGTTCTGATTAGGTCACAATAAATATTCTAAATCCAAAATATGAGGTTCATTTTCTATTTTCTCCAATTGTCTAAAAAGTCTGCAAATAACTGTACTTTGTTAAAAGTCTAATCTGCATACTTAAGAAAGTTTTCTTCAACTATTTACTGAGAAATGAAAGTCTGGTTATGGGATTGTTAGAGTGCAGAATGAAACTGCATGCATAAAATTAATACATTTGATGATATTTAACAAATATCAGTTTTACAATAGGTCATACGTGTTATAACATGAAATAACAATAAACAATATTTGTAAAGCAATTATTAATCTTGGTTTAATTCTTTGTTTATTTTTACATATGCTAATACATTTTTAACATTTAAAATGGTATACATCAGCATTAATTATAAATAATGAACATGAATTGACAGAAAAACATAGTATAATTATAAATTAACATTTTAAGCCCCGATATTCTAAAACAAAAAGGGGGTCACACTTTATGTTAAGGTCCAATTCTTGCTATTAAAAAACCATTAACTATCACTTTTGCCTCAATAAACAACTAATGTGCTACTTATTAATAGTTAAGGTAGTTGTTAAGTTTAGGTATTGGGTAGGATTAGGGATGTAGAATACAGCCATGCAGAATATGTGTTTTATAAGTACTAATAATCAGCCAATATGTTAATAATAAGCATGCTAACAAGCAACTAGTTAATAGTGAAAATCGGTCCCTATACTAAAGTGGTATTAAAAACGTGATCCCTAATGCATTAACTTGCTGTTAATTGTAAAGCATTAGCCATTTTTCTCACAGGATATCAGACTGAATATGGCAGTCTATTTAAAATGAAATTTAAAAAATGCAATTTAACTGCTCACATTTTTAGAAGCAGCTACAGTGATGGCATTAACTTAGATGTCAGGATAAAATGCCATCAGTGACCTCTCTATTATTTAGACAATTTCCTTTCACAGAAAGTAAAAAACAACAAAGAGTGGAAAAGTACACACCGGACATAGCGATCTATCAGTTCTTACTCACAAATCATCTATCTTTGTGTTTGTGGTCAGTGGCATGTCCAATGAGCACTAAACAAACCTCACAGAGTAGCCCAAGGTCTATCGACAGATCCTCTGTGGATTTGATTGAGTGTGTTGAAAAGCTAGGCTAGCAATATGAAGCCATCGATTTCCTGCCATATTAAAAAGGATTAAGGTAGCCATAAATGCAACTGGAAAAAGACTTAATGGGCCATACTTGTGTGCTAAACTTTAATGTCTGTTATTTGTTCCCTTTATTCGACACCATTAATCACATTTCAGCTGCGATGATGGATGGCTGTCAGTGGAGGCCGATCCGTCTTATAGATCTCAAAGGTCTGGCTTCTTTCTGTTAATGTGAAGAAGACGGCAGATGGAACTAGAGCGAGACATTGGTCTTTTCACATCCTCAGGCAATGGATTACCAAGGTCAAGTATCCTTCATCTATCCCAACATCCAACTGGCCCCTGCCGATTTCTGCAGCGGAAGTAATAGTTAAATGTGGCATCCCACACTAATGAGACTCTTTAGTCTTGAGTATTTAACGCACCAATAATATCGTCCTGAAGATCCATGCTGTGAAATGTACTACATAAAGCAGCATATCGCTCTAAAGCGAGGAGGATTTTCAGTGTGCCGTGACACACAGGAAGTGCAGTCACCAGCCTCGACGCTGGAACGTCTAATGCTCTGTGAGAATTCTCCAAGAGTTTAAAACGGCTTTCGATTGCAACGTGATGAATCTGGCCTGCTTTCCCCCCTCGCAGTGACATTCACAGACAGACTAAACTTCTCCCAACATGACTCTACTGAACAAGATTGTCCCTGACATTTCTAGCAACGGGCTTCTAAGAGACAAATCACACACCCTCTCTCTGTCGTACAGCAACCAGGAGCCCAGCATACCAGAGTTTATTACACCAAGACCAGAGAGGTGAAGATACAGTAAATCCATTCAGCTGGGAGGAAAAAGTAGGTGAGAAAGTGAGCGAGCGTGCGAGAGAGAGAGAGAGAGAGATAGTGGTAGACAGACACACAGACAAAAAGCAGGAAAATGAGGGAGAGAGGCTGCTGCCAGACCCCAAGCGCTCCCTGAAGGTATGCTGTATATTTCATACTGTTATGAGACACTCTGAATGGTATTGTTTAATTCAATCCCAGCCGCTGCTGCTCCTGTCAGCTCTCTTATACAACAACCACACACACACAGAAACCACACAGTAACACACTCAGGCACAAACAGAAGCAATACACTGAAATACACAGCTATGCACATTCACACACACTTAATACATTCACATACAAACATGCACATATAGAAACACATCTGGGATATATTGGTATATATCCACATATGGAAAACATGGGTATGAGTATACTGTCAGGGTTCTGTCACTTCGGTCTAGTGTAATTCATGGTTTTGTGACAGAGCCCTGACACTCGCGTCATGTCATTGTTTTCATGTGAGCGTGCGGCTTCGAGTGTGCTCGAGCCGTGCGCTCTCGTCTGCGTGTACTGTTTCATGTTGGAGCGTGGTGTTCAGATCCCGGCAGTCATGTCTTGAGTTTCGGTTTCGTGTCGGGGTCCGGACACTCGCGTTCCATGTTGTGTGAGCGTGCGGTCTCGAGTTCGCTCGGTCGTGCGCTCTTCTGTCCACGTGTGTTTTGTTTTGTGAAGCACGCGGTTTGTGTTCAGCCGCGTGCTTTTCTTGTTGTCTTGTGTGAACACGCGGCTTATGAGTTTTTTCATTAGCTGCGTGTTCGTGTCTCCTGTTCTAGCACATGGCTTGTGATTTGTTTTGCTGGCCATGTGCTTGTGTTTTGTTTTGTGTGAGCACATGGCTTTTTGTCTTTGATTCGGTGTGCCATGTGCTCATGTCAATTGTCTTGACCCCTCCCATCTTGTTACCTGATTATTAATTAATTTTGCCCCACATGTGGACCCTCGTTACCCTCCTCATTTGCTCTCCATTTATTCTCCTTGTGTTTTGCAGTCCCGTGCCAGTTCGTTGTCTTATTTCCCCCGGGATGTCATCCGTCATCCGGATGTGTCCAGAGTCTTGTCTTGTCTTGTCTTGTCTTGCCTTGCCTTGCCTTGCCAGCCTTTTTTTCCCCCTCGGGGTAGTTTTTGTTACCGTTTTGTTTATTTTTATTACCAACAAAACCCTTTTTCTGCAATACTGAGTCCTCGCCTCATCCCTCTACCCAAACCCTGACAGTACGAACCGACCAAGATGAGGACTCAGCGGAAGAAAGGTTTGCGCCATCCACCAGCCTCCACTCTCTCCAGCCCCCACTACCAGCGCATGCTCCAATTTAGGACCGTGAGCTCCCTCCGTCAACAGGGGGCTGACCTGAGGGAGTTCGCCCTGGAGTTCAGCATAACTGCAGAGGGACTGGGGTTCAATCATGCGGTCCTCAAGGACCTCTTTAATTACGCCCTGGATGAGCCCCTCAACTGGTGGAGGATGAGAGGGCTGGATCACCTGTCTTTCGAGGGGTTCATCGAATTCCTAGCCCGACAGGGGAATCCTCTGGCTGTAGCGCCCCCAGAGACGGCCGAAGAGGCTGCAGCACCCCCAGCGTCTGCTGAGGAATCTGCAGCGCCCCCAGAGGTGGCCGATGCGGTGGCAGTGCCCACTCTCGTAACGTGAGGAATGGGTACGCCTCACAACCCCTAGATGCAGCTGAAATGCTGCTGGTGCCCCTAGAGTTGGCTGATGAGGTCAGCTCTCCCCGTGGCGGCCGGGATGCACGCAAGTCCCCAGGGTGGCCTGATGATGCTGCAGGGCCCCCGGAATCGGCCGAAGAAGCTGCAGCCCCCCCAGTGAATGGCCGGAGAATCTGCAGCGGTCCCAGTGACGGCCGAAGAGGCGGCTGCGCCCCAAGAGGTGGCCGATGAAGTGGCAGTGCCCCGCTCTCGGAGGCGGAGGAGGAGGAGAAGGGCTTCCTCCATCCCACTTGGCCTGGAGGCCGTCCCAGACCCTCCCGGGCTCCTTGCCCTGCCGGCCCCGCCCGGGCTCCTTTTCCTGCCGGCCCCGCCCTGGCTCCTTGCCCTGCCGCCCAGCCGGGCTCCTTGCCGTGCCGGCCCCGCCCAGGCTCCTTGCCCTGCCCGCCCCGCCCAAGCTCCTTGCCCTGCCGGCCCCGCCCGGGCTCTTTGCCCTGCCGGCCCCTCCCGGGCTCCTTGCCCTGCCGGTCCCGCCCAAGCTCCTTGCCCTGCCGGTCCCGCCCAAGCTCCTTGCCCTGCCGGCACCGCCCAAGCTCCTTGCCCTGGCGGCTCCGCCCAAGCTCCTTGCCCTGCCGGCCCCGCCCATGCTCCTTGCCCTGCCGGCTCCGCCCAGGCTCCTTGCCCTGCCGGCACCGCCCAAGCTCCTTGCCCTGGCGGCTCCGCCCAAGCTCCTTGCCCTGCCGGCCCCGCCCAAGCTCCTTGCCCCGCCCAGGCTCCTTGCCCCGCCCAAGCTCCTTGCCCCGCCCGGGCTCCTTGCCCCGCCCAAGCTCCTTGCCCCGCCCAGGCTCCTTGCCCTGCCGGCTCCGCCCAAGCTCCTTGCTCTGCCGGCGCCGCCCAAGCTCCTTGCCCCGCCCAAGCTCCTTGCCCCGCCCATGCTCCTTGCCCTGCCGGCCCCGCCCAGGCTCCCTCCGGCTCCGCCCTGGTGGCCTACTGGGGTTCTTGTTAGGCCGGAGCCTCCCTGGTCTGTTCCTCCGGTCCCGCCCTGGCTCCCCCAGATTTCTGGTCTGCCTGAGCCTCCCTGGCTCAACCCTCCCACCCCTCCCCGGTTCCTGGTTCTTGTTAGGCCGGAGCCTCCCTGGTCTGTTCCTCCGGTCCCGCCCTGGCTCCCCGAGATTCCTGGGCTGCCTGAGCCTCCATGGCTCAACCCTCCCGCCCCTCCCTGGTTCCTGTTATGACTTTCTGGGTTGTACTGCTGGCTCTGGCTTGGTTCCCCTCCCTCCCTCCCTCCCCTCTTTTTCCCAGTGTTTTGAGTTTTCCTGTCTTGTGTTTCCTGTTATGTAGCGGTCTTGTGTTGTTATGTTTGTTCTGTCATGTTCCTGTCTTGTTTTTGTTGTGTCTCGTTAGGGACGCCAGGTGGCGTCCCTTTTGAGGGGGGCTAGTGTCAGGGTTCTGTCACTTCGGTCTAGTGTAATTCATGGTTTTGTGACAGAGCCCTGACACTCGCGTCATGTCATTGTTTTCATGTGAGCGTGCGGCTTCGAGTGTGCTCGAGCCGTGCGCTCTCGTCGGCGTGTACTGTTTCATGTTGGAGCGTGGTGTTCAGATCCCGGCACTCATGTCTTGAGTGTCGGTTTCGTGTCGGGGTCCGGACACTCGCGCTCCATGTTCTGTCTGTTGTGGGAGCGTGCGGTCTCGAGTTCGCTCGGCCGTGCGCTCTTCTGTCCACGTGTGTTGTGTTTTGTGAAGCACGCGGTTTGTGTTCAGCCGCGTGCTTTTCTTGTTGTCTTGTGTGAACACGCGGCTTATGAGTTTTCTCATTAGCTGCGTGTTCGTGTCTCCTGTTCTAGCACATGGCTTGTGATTTTGTTTTGCTGGCCATGTGCTTGTGTTTTTTTTTGTGTGAGCACATGGCTTTTTGTCTTTTGTCTTTTGTGCTCATGTCAATTGTCTTGACCCATCCCATCTTGTTACCTGATTATTAGTTAATTTGCCCCACATGTGCTCCCTCGTTACCCTCCTCATTTGCTCTCCATTTATTCTCCTTGTGTTTGCAGTCCTGCGTCCGTTCGTTGTCGTTATTTCCCCCTGGATGTCATCGTCAATCCCTGGATGTGTCCAGATCCTGCCTTGCCTTGCCTTGCCTTGTCTTGCCTTGCCTTGCCAGCCTGTTTTTCCCCCTCGGGGTAGTTTTTGTTGTTTGTTTTGTTTTATTACCAATTAAAAACCCATTTTCTGCAATACTGAGTCCTCGCTCCATCCCTCTACCCGGAACCCGTGACATATACATTCTGATTTAATGCTGATTCATTTTACAATTGATCTGAACAGTTATTAATGTCATATTTTCTAACAATTCTCTCAACTGTTGCTATAAACGACACAGGAGATCCTCAAACTTGGTATATTAATGTAAAATTTACCTTAAATTGCATTTAAAACTATTATACTATAAATTATAAATGTTTTATATGGGCTATATAAAGAGAGAGAGCTGCATATACATGTAACAGTGACAAATGATAATTCATGAGTTGGTCTTTCTAAATGACTCATTAAAAAATATAATCTGAAACATTTGTTCAAGAACTGAGCTGCAAAGTTTGATTCATTAAAACGAATCAGTTCATAAGACTCATTTGTTCACAAAGGTGAATATGGGTATTTATACAGATATAATTCAAATTAAGTTCACTTTTAACTGGAAAAAATCACTTTTTTCAATCTATGAAGCACCACACACAGGCGCACACAGCGTCTCACACACACCTCACCAGGGCTGCTACACACATCTCCACACTGACTCACACAGCATCAACTCAATCCCACAATCCCACGCAGCACATTTCTTAATCCTCACTGCAACAGAGATTAAACAGCACAGACGGAGAGCTAATGCCGCTAACACCTGAGGATTCACCTGAGTACGCGTTCTGCAGGTTCACAATCATGAACAAGAACTCCAGACCCCATGCAACAATACCCCCCGATCACTTCATATCTGAAGTAAATACAATACTCTGTACATAGACACCTTACAGTATATCTGACAGGACACACTGAATATTTTTCTTGCAAACTGAAAACACCCCGGGAAGACAAATGAAAGGCAACCAGCTGACATCAGCTTCCTGTCACAGTAACTTTACAGTTTGTATTCTAATACCACAACATAAAGAGGTGAAAGTGTGTATGTGTGTGTGTGTGAGTCCACATTCTTTCCAGCTGGCATCCGTCCTATCAGACCACAACAGCTTCCTTCCTATATGCTGGAATTCAGTCTTTTCCCCATTTTTTCGCCCCGTACGGACTAACGCATAATCCCGTCAGATATTTCTGGCAGCGTCAAGTGAAAGTTAATAACCACCTCTCTATTGACTCACAAGGATTAAAAGTCATCAGGACATGTTTGCTCTCCACGCACGTGGATTTTTCTGCCAGGGCTGCACCAAAGAATTTATGCTGAGATGTTTGCGACAACAAGCACGGATCCCCGGTGACATGTCAAAAACCGAACGGGAAGTAATTAGCATGTTCAGTGAAGTTTCCCATGCATTTGGCGTGAAGCGTCGGGGGGCATACATGCAGGATTCATGCCATGAAAAATGATATATTCATCCAGGTCTGTGCTCCAGATTTGCTCACATTTCAAAACACGTAGTGTACATATTTGTGCTTTTTTAAACAAAACAAGATCTAGACATTGGAAATCTGTAGGGCCTGAATTCCATTTGAATTCCTCCTTTAATCTCCCTGCATTATAGCAGAGCTAGAAAATAACATACATTTTCACCATTTTACAGAACATATAATAATCTTGTAATGGTACTCGACAATATCCACCCCGCCTCCCGCTGACAGACATTTTGAATATGTTTTGACTGCAGGGAAATCACATGGTCTTTAGTAAAAGCATTAAAGGCCGCCTAGTTTGCGCTGCTTAAGAGCATCTCACTCTCCGTCGGCCCCTGAGGGTCGCGAGACTCTCATGGTCCCCAGCCCTCCTCAGGTACGACTCACTACAGAAAACGGTAAGACTCGGAGGCAGCGCTATGGCAACAGCAGAGCCCGGCATTAAGATTCCGGTGGCGTTCCGATCGCGAGCATGCTAGTCGCAGGTTTCTCGGGGAATCTCCTCCAGGCTGTGCTTCCAAGGTGAGTGCGCACGCTCCTTAGGAGTTGGGAGCGAGAGATAGCGGACAGAAGCTATTAAAATATGGGCAGGAATTTCTGTTATCTGCCTGACGGGAGGCTGTGACGGCGGCTTTGTGTTATTACAGAGATAAAATGCACAGCCGCTTGGAGAGCACGGGGGAGCGAGAAAGGGAGGAGGAGGAGGAGGAAGAGGGTAGTGGTGGTAGAAGAGGAGGAAGGGAGGGTGTTGGAAGCTCAGATTTATAGAACTAGGAAAGCTTAAGGTTATTAAATCTGAAGATTACTAGAGTGCAAAATTGTTGGAGTTTTTTTTTTTGATGAGAACTTAAGGGATTTGGTCCAGTATTTAGCAGAGGGCTTTAACGTCCAATGATATAATTCACAATTATTTTCCCTTTTGTCTTTCTTGCTCCCTCTTTTGTCTATTTCTTTGTTCAATAATACTAGAATTAACCACTTATGAAACTGTTTCTCAATTCTCTCTGTTCTGCTGTAGGTCTTTCTGCAGTGACGGGACCACACCTGCAGCACGTACGTCACAGATACTGTAGATACAACAGAGATAACAGGTATAAATACACAAGTGTATCTCATGAATAATATCTCAGCTGTATCTCCTCGACTGCAATGTGAGAGTAAACGGTAAGCAAATAGACGCTTTTGCTTTGTGATGAAACATTAGTAGTGACAGATTCCTCCATATTGTTACTTACATCCAAGTGACATTTATTATCGTAAAGAAAAAAATAGGAACAGGGACTTGGTTCTGTCCATTGGTTGTTGATTGGATGGAAACTGAATGGCTGAATGTGAGCTTGTAGTTGATTGTAAGAAAGAAGCAAGGTTTAGGCTGATCAAATGATTTGAGAAGTACAACATAAGTCACCAGAGACAAGAAGATCACATTGTAACATTTTGATTAAGAATTATTATTCCTTTTTTTAGAGGGAATTTTCATTTCATGTTGACTTTTAAAGGTGATTTTTTTTAGCAAGTTAAATACTTTATCCTAGAGACAAATATAAGTAAGCCCTTCTTAGGTTAATTCACCCGAAAGGGTAAACACTGACTCATAGGTTCGAAAAATAGCATTTGGTGTTTATCTGACCAGTGGCAAAAAAAATGTAGCATTCATTCATTCATTCCTGTTTGGACTGGAACATACACACTTCACCTTCAGATCTCCTGCTTCTCATCTTTGTCCTCAGACCCTAGTAATCTCATGTCTCCTCTAGAGTTCAGATGGGGATCTTAACAATGCCACAAACTGCTCAGAGTTGCTAAGATACCAAAGTCATCAACAGTCAGAGTTTTTAATATGAACTCTCATCAAATTCTCTTCTCATCAAAGGCTATGCTACTCACTCATTTTATAGCTCTATGCTCCTGCTGAATGTCAACAGTTTCATCTGTGTCTATCTGATACTTAAGTGAAACATAATTAAGAGCTCCATTAAGTCCCCAGAGCACTTAAAGAGCAACCTATGAGAAATAAACACACTCTCATCTATCATTCTTCAGTTCCAGTTCTAGTGAAATCACAAATAAAATGGGACTGATATACATCCACTGTCATACAATAAATACATCCACGGATGTTTTATAAAATAAAAAGACAAATTAGATTTAATCCAATCAGAACTCATGTCAAACTTTACAATCAATGGCTGAAGGCAATCACAGATGTAGATGTAACGTTATCAAATTTAAAGTGTTTTGAAGAAGTGTATCATGAATTGTTTAGCAAGAATGACTGCTCTCTCAAAACACTGTGTAATAACACTTTTGTATTAACTATAAAACTTCATGTGCTACAGAAATAGTTGTTTAAATGATTTTTGGACTTTTCTAATCATAAATCCTTTTGGTTTTGATCACTTTAGACCTGATTTCTGGATCAATACACCACATGCACTAAACCAGGGCTTCCCAAACTGGGTTTCTTGAGCAACTTCAGAGAGTTTGTGAGTTGATGAAAAGCTAGTAATTAAACCATGCAAATGTACATTTTAAATACATTTATTTACCTGCATGTCACATGCCCATTTAACCAACATCAGCAAACTGTGAACGATTGTTCATTCAATGTTCACTCAATGTGAACGATGTGTTGATATATTAACTAATAACTTCATTTATTATTATTCATGTATTATTTAACTAATAAATTCCTTCAAGTAAATCTTTTACATCAAAGGAGTTTGGCTGGCAGAAAGGTTTGGCAAACTAAACAGTATAAGCACTAAAAAGTATAAGATCATGTTAAATTATTTGTGTAACCTAATTAATATTCATGAGCTAAGCCTCTGGCATTTTGTTACACCACAAGCCCAACAACCCAAACCATCTCCGCTAATTTTTAACACAAAAAGATGACCATGATTCACATAATTTCATTCAAAAACCTCCACAGAGTGCAGGTTTTCTTAATCTGTCAGTCATCTAGCCAAGGTCTTCAGAAATAGAGATACAGAATCTGAAATGACAGCAAACCCATCAGGAGGTTTTTGAGGTGGGGAATGGTGAGTAGGATCAGGTGCTTTCGTGACTGTTTACGAAGTCCCTGCTCCCACTCAAGCTCGTCACGGTGAATAGACGGACCCCCCACTGTGATCTAAGGAAAGGAACGCTCCTTTAAGCGAGACTGCTTATGCGTAAGTTTATGTGTGTGCGTGGACACGAGGATTCAGATGGCGTTTGTTTATACGTAAAAACCTCTCTCAGGCTGCCATCTCGAGATCCACTTGTTAATTTTTGGTGCCTTGCTGAAGAGAAAATTCATTAACCTCAGAGCCACACAGACATGTGGTGAAATGTGCATGTTTAATGTGCCTTAAAAGAGCTTTTTAAAGACGTAAACAGGCTAATTGGCAGGACTGTAGGCAACACGGCGCATCACACACACCAGCTCACTCCTAAAGAGCTATTCGTGTTCGCACTTCATTGGTACTTTGCCCTGAATGCATGCATGCACAACCCTGTATATACACCCTTGTGGGGGCTTGTTCCTAATATATGCTAATTATGATAACTATAGACTAACTACCACTAACCCTAAAATAAACAACAAACAATGAGGTTGTGCATTAAAGTCATTAGCTGTTATTATTATCAAACAGAATTTTAAATTTGAATTTACTTAATAATAGCAAAACCCAGACACACACAAATGTGTTCAATGTTGGTTGTATTTGTAATGTGTAACGTTCAATGTGTTGTAATTTGTTGATGTTTGTTTGTATTTGATAATTGTTGTTATTGATGATTGAAGGGTGCTACAGATGCAAATTTTTTCTGAAACAACAATAAACTAGACTAACTAATATGTAAAGCTCACAACCGCGCCATATTTATAATAAAGGCTGATACTGATGAGACAGATAATTATTTTTTTAATGTTAATCAATAAAAGCATGATATTAAAATTCTATTATAAAACGGATAGTTCCGGTCCTTGATTCTGATTGGCTGAGCCATGTTCGAAGCTGTTGTAAATTACTAAACAAACATACACCTTTGTTTACGTTTGTGTGTTGCTCGGCAACCACTTTGTTGCAACCACAACTGATTCTGAGCAACTACATTGTTTGGTTGAAGAACAATGTTTTTATTAATATCATTACATTTTATTTACTCTGTTTTATTTTGTGAAACCTTACTACGTATATGGAATAACCGTTTTATAAAAGCAATAAGCCCCGTGAAGCCGTGGTTTACAGTGAATTTATAACAGCTAAGGGGGTTTCTACAACGCCCCTTAGCTGTTATAAATTCACTGTAACCCACAGCTTCACAGGGTTTATTGCTTTTATAAAATATAAAAATTTTACTAATATTGTGGGTGTAATTATACTTACAAATGACACCCTAAAATAAAATCTCTTTTTAATTCTACAGTGATTTGGGCATACAATATAACTTACAGTATGAATGGAAATTGCCTTGTGTACAATTTGCTTAAAAGAGTGCTAAGGATTGTTAGTGTTTAAGATGAACTTTAATCTAAGCAATATACAACACAAAGGTAATCTAAATTAAAATAGTAAAGGAATGAGCATGCACAAATTAATTATATTAATGCAATGATGTATACAACAATCAAAAATATATTGATAGTAGATATTGTTTCTTGATTTTTTAAAATTATATTATTATTTTTAGTGTTATTATTAATGCTATTTAATCTCTAATACAATAAAATCTTTAATAATCAGACAATATATTATGCAACTCCACTATATGATGAAAATTAGGCATTTAGTAATGCCCATGGTCCTCCAGCAAAAGAATACAACAAAAGATTGTATAATGTGCATTCATTTAGCAGACAGGTTTATGCAAAACGACTTACAAATGAGGAACATTGCAAGTAATATACAGTAACTAATGCAACAGGTGTTTCAAGTAATCCCTGTTACTTTACTGCAATCATGTATTTTAGTTAACTTTAATGTAGTGGCCAATAAACAGGCACTGATAAAAAAAAAAGGATCTGATTCCCTCAAGGCTTTGGATTCGCTTCCATTCCATAAAGGTGGAGGTCAGGCGTGGCTGTTCCTGGTCCAAGCCTTGGAGGCTAAATCTCTCTAATGCACTTAGAATCTGGCACATACACCTTCCTCTCACACAGGAAGTCCTGATGGGGCAGAGAGCACACACTGCAAAGAAGAAAGAGGGGAGAGAGAGAGAATCCACTGGAGCATAAACCCCCTGGAGACTGACAGTACAGTGCATGTATCTGTGATGAGGGTGTGTATGTATGTGTGTGTGTGTGTGTGTGTGTGTGTGCGTGTGTGTGTGCACGCGTGTGTGGGTGTATTTCGGAGAGGAAAGGACATGTGGCAGATTTAAGAGCACTTGTGTGCAGCACGAAGGTGTTTTCCGCCAAGTCGGGAAAAAAAATTTGGTCAAAACACGGGCTGATTGCCATGGTTATAATTACACTAATGGCTTCATTACGGGCATTAATTCAGCCCTCATCAGTCTTTTGCCAGTGATTAGTTCAAAGTGGAGGAGGGGTGAAACGTAGAGTTCTCAAAAGAAATTATTTTCCTAAACAGGCAGAATCTACCGGATCAAGATGTCCTCCCACAATCCCTCATGGTTTTGTAACACACAGAGACTGCGGCGCCAATATCATCAGATGGAGTTTGTCAGATGGAAACTGATATAATCCTGATTTACTGTTATGACACCAACTGAAGGTGCACTCGAAAGAAGAATTCTTCAGCTGAACTTAATTCAATTGTGGACAGCACTTCCACACGTTGGAAATGGGTTTTCCTGACATTAAATTAAACTGTGAACCTTGTGAAGTGGAAACCTAACAGAATTGAGTAAACGCAATAAAATTAGACATATCAAATTAGACCAACCAAGGAAGTATTTACATCAGACTCCATGCATTTTTATCATCAGGTAACTATGAGATCAGATTTCCATGAAGAGGAAACTAGCTGATATCTGGACCAGCAACATGTTTTTTTTTTTAATGCAAACAATGGCCCCTTTTCACATTTCCAAGTTTCAAAAGTCATCATAGTTGCATAAACTTCTATAGTTTATATGGTGAATGGTAACTACAACAAATCAATGTTTATGTTACCATTTGAGCCAATATCAAAAATAAGTAAATAAATAATCCATGATACAGTGTTTCTATGACTTTCCAAAAAGTAAAAACAATATTAAATTAATAATTACAGTAGTCAGAAGCGAGAACAATGTCAAATTTGCTGTCACTCCCTCAGCTGAACTGGCAAGGTAATATAATACAAACTTTAGTGTTATAAATGTACACAATTTTTGTAAATATACACAAAAAAAGAATGTTAATGTTAATAACCTTGCAAATGCATCTGAACTCCAACCAGGGTTATAGTTAACTAAAACTGAAAATAAAACTAATACCTTTAAAAAAAAAATTGTTACTTGAAACAAATTTAACAAAATCACTTTAACAAAAATTGAAATATGATATAAAAAATAATGATTAAACATATTAATAAAAACTTATCTTAATGATATTGAAATAGCACTGATCCCCACATAATGAACACTAAAAACCAGCAAATGTTTCTCTTTTTTCACTTTTTGTGCAAAAATGCATATAACACTTAATTTCAACATTCAGGCCTACTCTCTAGGGCTGTCGAAATGGCTGGAAAACGAAATTCGAATTTTATACTTAAATATTATCAAAATTCTAATTATATTTGAATTTAAAATGCATAATTCCAGTTAGGGTGAAGAAAAGCTTTTGGCTTGTCTCCTGAGGCCACAAGAGGGCGCATCGAGCAAAATAATCCACATTTATTCAAAGCATAAAATAACATGACTGAGAAAAAAAGAGCATAATGTTTAAAATAATGTTTATAAACCAATTATAATTAATTAAGTTGCTTAAACAACTATAAACAAAACAGCATCATGTATGTATGCATAGTTTAATACAAAGGGCAGAAAGCCAATCTCACAGAGTACATTTCTCATTTAAAAACATGAGATGCAGTGGGATGGGGAAAAAACCCGCCATAAAGTCTCAATATGTTTTTTTCAAAGTTAAACTTGCATTAATTTGACATAGCTTTCTAAACACGCAGCTCCTTTGTGCGAGATGCGAGTGCAACAGTAATAGACGTCCCTCTAGAAAATGCATGAAATATGTGTTCTGTGTGAACAGCTTGGTTTCAGTTTTGATGTAAACAAGATCTTCTCCGCATTGATGTTCTCTTTTGTTCGCAATTTTTTTAATGAACAACGCAGCAGCGCCGCATCTAGTGGCTTCAACTTGATAGGCTAACAAAAACATTATAATGCTACATCGTCATCATGTCTCGTGCGCCACTGATAAGGCTGCCTCCTTAACGCACACCTAAAATTCGAATGCAATGTTTTTGCATTCGAATGTGGATTTTTATTTTAAATTCGACGAATATTTGAAATTCGAATTTTTTTGACAGCCCTACTACTCTACCTATGCTAGGTTAACACCAGTAGAAATTATTCATGTGGTCCTAATGCGAATGGATTTAAGTAAACTTCTATTTTACAAATAATGGATTGCACTCAATTAAATTAAATTGTGACAAAATCTCCATGAATTGTGATGTATTAGCTCACTTTAATTACTTAAATTAAGCAAGCTGCAGAATTATTTTTGACTGTGTGTTCTAATGAGTGCATGATATCCACATGCTAACTGAGTTTCCTTCCAGCGTTACTGCTTCCCATTTATGATAGGAAGAGAACATGTGATCAGCCTAAGGGCCGTCAGTATGTTTTGAATTCCCTGTGGTCTTTCTCATGAAATGTAAGATTTGAAAGGAGAAAACACACACACATAAAGTGGTGTTTTGAAGCGTGGCCATCACAGCGCCACTCGTCAAATGAAGCAGTGTCTCACAGGCGCTTTTGTCTGGTCATTTCTTCTTCTTAGAATCCTCTACATTAAAGCTGTGGAGGGAACCAGCTGAATGTATCTGTTCAGAAACAAACACACAGACAGAACATCAAAGCGTGTGGACTGCAGTCAGAGTGGACAGTGAGTGACCTGTTCAGATGCTGAGTGCAGAACAAGATTACATGAAAGACCACAGGAAATCTAAATTAGAGTTGTATGGCTTTTAGTCCATGTGTGTTAGCTTTGAGGCCATCTATATGCTAGACCTTTGACAAAATTCGCTTTTAGCAGATATTTAAAAATAAAATGTTTAATAAATTAAATTACATAAAAAACAATTATAAAAATAATTAATAATTAAATTAATACAAATTTGATGCAACGATTTTGCTGGCCACATACCGGCTGATTCAATATCATTTCTAAACCTCTAGAAGCAATGGGAAATATGTCACCACCAAAAAATAGTGTCAAGAAAATCATGGGGACTACTACATGTAGATAACAGAACAAATGCTCCATAAACAGTCATTTCATAACAGAGAAATATGTTCTCTGTTCTCTCTGTCAGCAGATGCCAGTACTCGAGCGCAAAAGATTCATGCAATAGATGATATTTATTTAAACTATGAATTTATTTTGCTCTTACACACATACACCTCATGCATCTCTACTTCTGAGAATGTGACTATTACATAATATACACAACAGTCAAAAGTTTGAACTGCTAAAAATAAATAAATAGATGAATAACTTTTAGATGAATAATATATTTAGACATAAATTATATTTATACATTAGCCACAGTTATCCACAGAACCCATCCAAAGCAGTGTCAACTCATAATAAATGACCACTCTATCTTCATCATATTTCATCAGATGCTGTTGAATCATCTTTACCAAACATGAAGAGCTCCCTCTAAAGGTCTGAAGACCTACTGCAAGGTATCACTAATGTCCGTTTTCAAAGCCCAACCTCTAATACACACACATCCCCTTAAACTCAACTTACTCTCTCCTCACACACTCTCCTTCAAATCGCGATCCATCATTGTCCTCTAAATCAATAATCAATCTGCAGTCTTGTCCTCTCACCCCATCTGTCTCCATTGGCCGGAGCGTTGCTCTCTGCCTGTATAGATCATCATTTGGGTCCCTGTAATTGCTGGTCAGAGGGAGAGAGGCCATTAAAGACAGTATGGCCACTGGCTCTTTCTTTTCCCCTCTCTTTGACCCAGTTCAGACACTTCTTGGCTTCTCTCACACCACTTTTCCCCACTCTCACTGGCCAGAAAACTCTAACAAATCTATAGATGAAGATGTCAGCAAAGGTACTAAAATAAGATCTGTACTTTGTTTAGAGGGGACTATCAATATTAACAATTTCATTTAATTTTTAATGCATTTAATTTCATTTTACATTTATTTTATGTTTATGCTTTGCTATTTTAGAATTGATTTGAAGTGATAGTCAAGATTGTTGTAAAAAACTGATAAGAAAAATGAAATGTCCAACATAGGCTCACTGGAAAAACCACTTCTGCAAAATAATATTGCATTGTTTCTTGCACAATTCACAACACTTTTTGCATTGAAATGTCCAGTGAGTGGCGCTAAAAGTGCATCTAGTTTTATCCAGCTTTATCCAATCTGGTAACATTTTATGATGTTGATTTTTGCACGTATTGCATCATTTCGGAAATGAAATGTCTGGTGACTGGAGCTAAAATGTTAACTCTCTGTTATCTTTGAAAATAATATTCCACCTACACTAAACCCTAAACTGACAGTGTTAACAAAACCAAACAAAAGACAGAAACACATTTACTGAAACAACTGACATTTTAGCTCACTTCTCCAAGTCTTTCAGCACTTCTATTATGACTCATGTTTAACAGGATTCGTACCCGAGTCCTTCGCATCTCAAGTGCAATGCTGTAACAGGTGGGCTACCAAGCAAGTTTAGCACATCAGAAAAGCATACATATGTAGCTCGTTATGTGATGCGAATTTCAAATTGTTCTAGTAACAAATATGGTAAAAGTGTTTTGAGGTCATAACACAGTATTGTGCAAGGTATCATGCAAACATAAGTCTTTATTAATTGTAATATGCCCCATAATCATAATTTGTGTGAAGAGCAATAAAAGCTGATGTTGTTTTACTGCCTTAAGTGTCAGTATGTATGTATAGGTATTAGGGGTGTGCGATATATGATAGTATATGATAGTTCTTTATAATATGGTATTGTTTTTGAATGATATGCGATTTGACATTATCGAGTATATTGCAAAAAAACTAAATAAAACACACCCAGAGAGTGCATGCATACACTATGAGATATAGGTTATACTGCGTGAGCACATTTAGAGTTCACGCTTTACTGGCATGATTTTCTCTTAGAATTTTTATATGTATTTTATATTTATATCATCTGCTATATTTATTCCCACGAAGAGCACAGTTTTTTCTCCAAATATTAGGACTATTGCAGATTGAACGAATCGGTTGAACGAATGACTCAATGACTCACTCATGCAGTGATTTGCCCCCACCTACTGGAGTTTTTAATTTTATATTTAAAGTATATGTTTTTTTCCATGTTTTTTTCCAAATTACTTTCAATATTGGCATTCAACATTTGTTTAAAACAAAGCATTATTTATGCATTTGTAATTGCAGTTTAAATGCATTCATGTCCTGCATTAAAAAGACTGTGTAAATGCATCTAGACACCACTTTAGATGCAGATTCTGTGCCACCTCTGCACTGCAAACAAATTCTGTTGAAACCGATTTAATTTCATTGGTAACAGACTTTTGGTGTCTTACTATTTGAATTTATTGATTACATTTAAGAATTTGACACAAAAGATGATGCATACATTTAATTAGGTTAAAAAAACTGACTTACAAAGGTAAAAATGCTCATAAAAGGTAAAAATAAATGTAAACTTATTGGAAAATATTAATTTCTGTTTATTCCTGCCAATAATTTATGAACAATATGCATATCAAACGCTGGGATCGGCTGTCCAAGCGTCCCTAAACCCCCAATTACCAGCACAATAAGCCCAAATAGTGTCTAATATCGTTATCAACAAAATTCCATAAATATTGAGATAACATTTTTTGGTCATTTTCGCACACCCCCTAATCGGTAGTTTTTGAGGGTGGGGGGGGTGTGGGGGGGGGGGGGGGGGGGGGGGGGGGGGGGGGATGGGGGGGGGGGGTTGCAAAATGTAGGTCTAGGCAATTGTTTTTCTGATGAGATTATGTTGGATATACCACTCTGATTGCTTATTACCCCGTCAATGTGTTAACGCCCGTCTATTATGTTCACAACTAGGCCTGAATGGGTTAAACTTGTAAAAACAGATGTGCTAATTAAAGAGAAAACAACTAACCCAGTAAGTCATCACAACTTTTGATTACATCCAAATCAAAATGAACTTAAAATTCCTTGTGAGATTTGAACTAGGTTAAATTAAATCTGCAGTGATTTTACTTCTAGCCATGGTTGCTAGTATTTACTAATTAGTGCAAACAACATCCGCTATTAGGTTCACAATGAGAGTCAGTCCACAGGGTGATTCACTCGACCGATTTAAATATGTTTATATATTTATAGCAAAAATATGGGCTGCTGAAATGTCATGCATCAGATTCGACGGTGACCAAAGCAGGATATGAATATATTTACCATCCTAATCAAGGGCAAATTCAAAGAAAGACACAACCAGGTGACATATTTTCCATATTTTCCATATTTTTTTTCTTCTTCTCCAGCACCTGTACTCCCCCTAGTTTGTTTTGTGCTGTGTCGTACCTGTGACCCTCTGTACCATCTCAGAAACCTTACAGTACATATCTACCTAATTCTAGGCTACGTTTCCCATCTCCTTCTGTGCTCCCAAGTAACTGGGATTTGCTTTTTCTGGCTTAATTAAAGCAGCAGGGGGGGGCATACATTCCTGACATCCATCACACATTAGCTACTAAATTATTGCAGTGTCACAACATGCTCCAACATTGTTTCATAACATCAAATAACAGGTTATAACATCAAGTCTTTCGATGCTGCTCACATCCAGCTCCAAGTCGATCAGAAGCGTTCGACTAGCCGTCAAAGGGTGGTAGCCGAAGAGGCGTGTCTTTAAACAAAAGTATTGAGTGCTGAGTTGTCTGTACTGCAGGCTATTATGGATTCACAGCATTTCCCTTCAGAGATGTGTGTGTATTTTCTCCCCATTTTTCCCTCCACCATCAGGGGAACCAGAATCTGTACGCAACTCGGTGGGTTAGCAGAGCATTCAGCTGCGTCCACTGCTTCAACAGAGTGATACGCTGTTAATTAATTTACACTGAGTCCCAGCACTATGCTAACCATTGTTTGTGCCTGCTGCAATTCCCCATTCCAAACACACGGGCGTTCGTTCACGTATGTGCCGCGTGTGGGGTGCGATTATCCATTCAACAATGCGGGTCACTGCAGGCCAAAGAGGAGCTGGGGAGCGTTGGAAGTGAGCATCTTAAATGGGCTTTATAACTAATTTACCATAAGTAGGATTCATGTTTTCCCAACTGGCTTTGGTCAAACAGACACCAGGGTCTCATGAAGCGTCCACACACAACAGCTGTCCCTTCCAAAACCGTAAGGCCGCTAATTTACAGTCAACGACGAGGAGCGGCGCCGGCCTCCGCGATTCCTCCGACGCTAATTGGCTGCTTGTAAAAGATCGCCCTGGAGGAAAACAAAGGGCTCTTGAAATATTAATGCCCTTAACAACTTTGGAAGAGTGCCCACTCCAAAAGCCCCTGCTGTGCGACTCCTACTTGTTGTTGTTTTTTTTTCTATTTCTTTTAAAACTCTCCCACTCTCTCGCACAGCAATGCCGAAGAAGGCCTGTGAGTCACAATGCATTTGTGATGGGCTGCTTACAGCACTGGCAGACCAACATATGCCTTGTCAGGGCACAAACTGCCCCCTTCAGTAAGTCTGCTATCTGCTATCTAATGGTGAAGAGAGTAACTGACAATGGCTATACAAGAAGCTGTCTGTACAAGAGAAAACCTGTTAGCAGCTTATCTCTGTCCAAGAAACTGACATGGCAAACTCAGTTTTGAACTTATATTTTTTGTGTAGGGATGTCAAATGTACCGGTACTTTGGCGCCAAGTGAATAATAAAATAAAAAGGGAAAAAGTACTAGATTTTTCGTCGTATAGTACAGAGTACTGACTCATCTCGATAACTGTGCAATCTGACTGATTAATATTATTTAATCAACAACATTGACAAGAAAAATAGGAAAACACCAACTGTTCTTAATTTTTTTCTTCCTGAATATTTTTTTTGAATAATTAAAATAATTAATAAATGATGAAGTATAAAAAACTTCATTACGTCATTAAGAATAATTGAAGGGTATATTACACTATTTTAATTTGATTTTATAATATCAATGTGTATATCAATTATTAATCATTATTAATATGTATATACATTTCAATAATGATAATAACTATTAGTAGTTGTAATAGTAGTAGTATTATGACATGATTTGATTAAATATATATTTTCTATAAAACTACCAAAATATAGATAATAATAGGACAATATAGATAATATTACGAATACATAAATATGATTTACTATTATTGTTGTTGTTGTGTTGTTGCTGTATATATTTATTATTATTACTTTATTATTATTGTAATATTTGTGTTATAAATAAAAAAAACTATTATTAACTAAAGCAACATTCATATTTGCTGTGGTAATAACACTGGTATCTAATTATGAAATTTCACCCATACTAGCACTGACTACAATGCTTTGTATAGCATACTGTTAAACGCAAGAGACAACTGATGGTATCCCTGGTCAGCTAAACACTATAGTCTCTCAATCCCTTCAGTGGGTGCCTATAACTTCAAATTATGAATTCAGGCACGTAACCAAATGGTGAGAGCTTCAATTCTTTTTTTCATTCTTGCTGTTCCTCATCAGCACTTTCTGCTGAAACGTACTGTTTGCAATATGCAATTAATGAGTTGTTCAATGCTTTGAACGAATCCATTTTAAATGTAATTGTCTCTGTTCCCTAGAGGCGTAAGGACAGGCCCAGAGACGGAGCTGTCAGAGAAACAGGGCTGTCTTTAATCTTCATTTGATGACTCTCATACTTGTACGCTGTGCTATAATTTAACATGAGAGAGAATGAAAGTGTGTATGAGGTAGTAAGTGACAGAGGGAAAAAAAGTGGGTGAGTGCATGCTTGTGTGTGAGAAAGATATCAAGAAGGTACAACATAGCAGACTCAACGTTTCAGACAGACCTACTTCTGCCAATCAGACGTCGATTGTCTCTCATCTTAGGTACAGAGACGAAGCGATTGCTTTGAAAGCGTCCGACGCTACAATGGACTGAGACGGGGGAGTGTTGTGGAGGGTAATAGAAGAGTTGGCACAGTCATACTTAGAGAGCACTTTGTGTCTCATCTTTTATGTTTAAAAACATCAAAGCTGCTCACAATGACGCATATCAAACTGATCTAACAATCACACACTGTGAGTGAGAAGAATGTCTGCTATGTGTCTGCTAAATCTGAGAATATTTGAGGGAATACAGAGCGGAGTAACAGGAAGGAACTACAGGAACTACAAAGTTGGTGAAATGTGCATGTAGTTCAACAGAGATACCAAAAGTGGTTCAGGTGGCTGCCTTAGCAAACTTTCAAGGGGCCTGCAAAATGATTTCAAATGATTTTAAAAAAGCAAAACAAGTTTTAAAAAAAGATCAAATTCACAGTCAAGATATTTCTTATTTTAATTCATCCCTTCATATTCACTTAAGAATAAGATTCCTAAGCTGACAAACCACAGATATATGAGGGAATTTCAAAAGTGTGATTCATTTATTTCATATATTCTTAAATGATTATAATATTTGTGAAAAATCCTTATCCAGTCAAGTTCATTGGTCATAAATCAGTGTTCTTGAAACTTCTGGAATCACAAAATAAACAATGTTTAATGTTTCTTAAATTAAGTTTTTTACTTTGAAAACATCATTACAGCAGTAACAGCAGAAATTCTGTATGTTGACCTACGTGCTGAAAAAAAGGTTGAGAACCCCCGCTCTACATAATATTACTGTCCATTCTCCAAACTTTCCTGTCCAACCAAATGATACAATGATGATGCATAAAATGTGACACCGAGGTTCTGCTTCCACTGGTAAAAAATGCCTTACTTCACTGAAAACCTGGCCAGCTCTTCTGAAGCCAACTACCAGACATCCTTCAGGGAATTATTACCACCAGCGCTCCTACCGAATCACGGCCACAGCATCTCTGTTACTACATCAACATGCCAAGTCATAGTAATTACATCATCAATCTTAGTTGGACTTTTTGTGTCAGTTTTTTGGGAGCAACACCCCCCGGTGTTTATGTATGAAAGATTCAAGAGCAATAGCAAGCAGTGCTTCCTGCTCCACAAATTCTGACAGAAAAATGCAGTGAATAGACTGCGAATCGTTCAGGTAAAACTGAGTGGGAGAAGTGAATTGTGTTCCTCCCGCTGAGATTCTGACACTTCAAACCCAGAAAACGGATCACACCATAGAAACGCCACCAAAAAGCACACCACTGTTCACATATATTTTATATTTTATCTTTTTTCACCACTTTTGCTTTGTTGAGTCGTTTTGGTTTAACATTATTTATTGTGTATTAACAAAAATATGCTTTATATATATTATATATATATATATATATATGATATAGATATATATATATATATATATATATATATATTATATACACACACACAAACAAAACTAGTCCATAATTTCATTAGCAATCTAACGTACATTAATGAAAAACATTATTAGAATTAAAAAAAATATACAAAATAATTACCATAAATACAGTCAATAAATTATAATCTTTGTGTAATTATTTCTTTAAATGTACATATAAAATAACTACATCTGAATTATACTATCCCTCATATATTATAATTCAAATGACATATACAAAAATATTATACCTAAATCTTTCAAATTCCATTATATTAATGTGTATTTTGTATAAATATAAATATCTATCATCATATAAGTAAAATGTCAATATATACATCATATTTATATATCAATATAAAATATTTAATATTTCGTTCACATTTACATATATAAAATTTACATACATGTATATCCAATATATTGAGCAAACATTAGTAATAATAGTCAAATAAAAAAATTGAAGTATTACTGTTACATACGTATTATATATCTTAAAAAGTTTTCTATATACAAAAGATGGTTATAATATATGAGAGTTTTCTTTACAATATTTACTTTTTACATATATCAGGAATTATATAATTATTAATATATTTCAAATTCACACAATCACGCACGTAATAAAGTTAAGAACAAACAAATATTATTTTAGATTTTAAACTGTATTTTAATTTTATATACACACATATAAAAAGTAAATGAATTCTATGTACACAGTATATTGGACTGCACATGATTGAAAATTGATGTTGTGGGCAATCACACAATCAAAACTGGCCTTTGCCTACAATGTCCTGACATTTAATCCCACTAGACACAGGACAGCAGGTTGGCTGTGATATGACACTGACCACGTGGGTCATGAATAGGGCCTGAAAGGGCCGATGCCAAGGTCACATGGTGACATAAGCCCTCTGCAAACCTTCCCCTCTACAAACCCGCATTCAATTACTCTTAAATCAATGTATGAAATGACGCCCCTAAATCAATAATCCTCAAGGTGTTCCTTGAAAAAATGCACAGTTTACTGACCTCCGCCTGCCTCTGATCTCCAATCCACTCCTGCTGGCTCGGGTCAGACCCCTTACCTTGACCCCCGCATAGGTAATGCACAGAAAGCCATCAACCCAATGCTAAAGTGTGTCACCCTTCCACCCCCCGTGAGACTGCATCCCCTCTTAACCGAACACCATCCTCGCACCCCGGAGACAAGGAGCGTTCACCAGCGTTCTCTATTGAGCGGAAAAGTAATTGCCTTTCTTTTGTTTGTTTATGCACTTTCTATTTGTTATTCAGCATGGACAGTAAAGGCAGCTCTTAGAGTGAAAATGAGTTTTATGTAAGGAGTAATAACCTAAATGGATTTCCTCAGTAGCAGGAAGCCCCATGGCTATTTATCTTCTCCCTCCACTAATTATTCATTACAGCTCAGCCAGAGGAAACTCGCAAAAACACACAGTCAGATAACGGCGGCGAAGCGCTCGCAAAATTACTTTCTGCTTTCGCCTCTTAAAAGATTCTCGCACTTCAATGCGTTTCATTCCAGCCGAGCTTCTGGAGGAGACGCCCACCGTAAGCAGCTGATAGCTGGGAAAATATTCAGAAACACTGATTTGTAAACGCACAAACAGCATCAAGGAGGAAGCGATGAACTGAATGTTTTTCATCACAGGTGGAGGTTGAACTTGTGCATTTTGAGAGAAGCGCGTCTCCTGCAGTGTGCTAAAGCATCTGCATGTTCTGTAATCACTGCTGTCCGTCTCGTATTTGTGATTCCCAAGCAGAGGACTACTTACCGTTGACCTCATATTCATAATTAGCCTTCACCTTTACCTGACTGATGTCACAGCGGTGACATTTGTGTCCAGTCGTGCCCTTTAGTGACTCCACTGTGACTCTCTCTAATCGCATGGGCCCCAACTCATCACACAAACCTATCAGCTCACTGCAGGATAGCTGTCACGCTGACAACAACACAATTGAGGCTAAGCACTGTGAGGTAGTAGAGGGAGAAACAGACACATTTCACTGAATAAAGAAAAAAAAGAGCAGCCACATTGTCATGTTTCTAATTTGAATTCATTAAATGTGTTTGGAAGTTTGGAAACATTAAAATAATTAGAAAATAATTTTGGGGAAATGGCATAGTAATAAGTAAGACTATTCAGCAAAGGTAATTTTTCACATACTCATGAATAAAGCAAAATACTGACATTTTATATATATATTAAAAGTAAAAAAAAATTATTGTAAAACCCTGCTAATTTGTTAAGTGTACTTTACCTTACAATACATTAAAAACATGTAATTTAACTGCAAAAACAAAACAAAAAAGCCTGTTCAGAGGCTTGGGGATCAGTAAAATATTTTAATGTTGTCTCTTATGCGTACCAAGGCTGCATTTATTTGATCAGAAATACAGTAAAATACTGTAATATTGTGAAATATGTTTACAATTTAAAATAAATATTTTGTATTTTTTATATATTTTACAATGTAATTTCATTCCTGTGATGGCAAAGCTGAATGTTTTCAGCAGCCTTTACTTGAGTCCTTCAGTGTCACATATACTTCAGAAATCATTCTAATATTTTGATTTTGTTCATCAAGAGACATTTCTTATTATTATCAATGCTGAACACAGTTGAGCTGCACAATATTTCTGTGGAAACCGTGATACATTTTTTCAGCATTATTTGATGAATAGAAAGAAGACTATTTATTTGATATAGATTTTTTTGGAACAATGTGAAAGTCTTTATTGTCACTTTTGATCATTTTAAAGGGGTCATATGATGCGATTTCATTTTTCCTTTCACTTTGGAGTGTTACAAGCTCATGGTGCATGAAGATCTGTAAAGTTGCAAAGACTAAATCCAAAAGAGATATTCTTTATAAATTTAAGTCAACCACGCCTACCTAAAACCTCGTTCTAACACGCCCCTTATGTGTGGGAAGATTTGCATAACCGCCCAAATGTTCACACAAAGAAAGAGGCGTAACTTTTATTCTCGCTGTAGTGTTGTTGCTGCCGCCATGTCGTGAAGTTGCTGTGTGTTTTGTTGTGAAAGCGAACTACTTTGGTTGGCCTTGCAAAGAAGATGATATCCGCTTCGTCATGCCTGGAGCTGATCCGGGCTGTTTGCTGAGGAAATACTACAACTTCGCGCTTTGGATCTCCGGATCGGTTTCACTGTGGACGAAGCGGAGTCCAGCCCGGGCCGTCACATGTGGTTGCTGCAAGCCCGCTGGATGCTCCTTCGTCGAATCTGCCGGCTGTGCCGTTCTCAAGCCCGCCGGCCGTACCTCGTTCCTCACTCAGACTACAATGCCGGCTGTTCTTACTCACAGACTGCAAGTACGTTTTGATGATATTTAAAGATTTGCCACTGACGATTCAAACGCAAGTTTGAGCAGTGAAGAGTAGCACTTGTTGTTTGTCATTTCTCCAATCACAAATGCAGAAATGGTTTTATGATTACACGGCGCGATGCAACAGATCAAAGACTATAATTCATATCATCCCTTGTTTTGGTTTTTGTAATTATATCTCCACTGGATGCAACAAATGCCTAATTTGTAATGGTTTTAATGTTTTTGTCTCGTCTCTCTGGCCAGACAGGGCATCACAGTATGGTAAGGGGCGTAACATTTCCGTCACACGCTTGAGGTATTCGGCCAATCACAACGCACTGGATAGCTGGCCAATCAGAGCACACCTTGCTTTTCAGACCGATGAGCTTTGTAAAAATCGACACGTTTCAGGAAGGTGGGGCTTAGAGGAGAAACAATCATGTACAGTATATGTGGAAAATAATGTGTTTTCTGAAACTTAAACCGCATAAACACATTTAATTAAACCAAGACATCAATGACCTCCCACTTTTTTTGTATTACTGATCCCAAACTTTAGAAAGGTACTGCATAGCCATATAAAGATTCATTAAAAAAATATACAAAAATGCATGATTGCTTTTTAATTAAGAAGTAGACTATGAAATATTTTATAATTTAATGCAACATACAAAAATTTAAATATTGCTTTTTATAACAAAATAATGAAATAAATAGGCTTTCCAAGTTATATTAACATTACATAATTTCATTAACATGTACAGTTAGGAACTTAAATGCCACTATGCGAAACCTGAAACAGCATCACTGTATTTTTTACAACAACAGCACCCTTTTTATTTTTTTTAACAACAAAATACAGTCTTCTTCACACAGCACCTAAAAGCCTGTTAAAATTACAACTGGCTAATACATACTCGCATGCATCAAATTTCGAAAGTCAACAAAAACAAGCGATTTTTATTTTGCTTCTCTGATCGGTCCAACAGGATCAGAGAAACACTGCAGCAGAACAGCTTGACCTTGTAACAGTGCTATGAGCATCATGGGAAACATATGTGTGGTAAGACTGCCATCTAGTGTAAAAGACCACCTGATACACAACCTAAACCTCTGAACTCCAGCTACATGGTCTTTACAGGGTCTCTTAGCAAGCTAACACTGCTAGCCAGGCCAAATGAATATCAATGCTTGCTTTCGAACCTAACCTAAAATATATTAACACTTAGAAACACTGATTTCACCTTCGAGTTCAGAGGAATGTTGTAGTAAATTCTACTCTGTGCTTCCTGAGATAGCAAAGACTGGGTGAATGGATGCAGTGTACTGAATAAACAAGTTACGCCTAATTAATTTGACAAGTGATTAATACACACTCAGACAACAAAAACAAATGGTTGCTGCTCCCTGGGTCTACATAACCAACAAAGAGCCAAGCAAATAATTCATAGGAAGGAAAAGGTTTTACAAAGAGTGCAGGTGTAACAGAGCAATAACCCTGCAACACAGCCCAAAAGCCCTCCAGAGACAAACAAAAATGAACACAAGCATCCATTACGCATTTGCTTTCAGGCTATAATTCAGTCATTTCAACAAATGAATGAGTATTATCCTCTTCTTCTGAATAGGCCACAGAGGGCAGACCCTATGACCAAATTGCTTTTGAATAGTGTCATTATTCACATACATACATGCATGCATTCATTTAAGAAAGAGTTCACCCAAGAATAAAAATTTCCTGAAAATGTACTCACAAACTCGTGCCTCCAAATTAGAGTCGTTTTTTTCTTCTTCATCAGAACAGATTTGGAGAAATTTAGCATTACATCACTTGACCACCAATGGATCCTCTGCTGTGAATGGGTGCCGTTAGAATGAGAGTCCAAACAGCTGATAAAAACATCATAGCAAGCCACAATTAATCCACATGACTCCAGTCCATCAATTAATGTCTTGTGAAGTGAAAAACTGCATATTTTAAGAAGTTTTTATTTTTATTTTTAACCATCACTTTTGGCCAGAGTCCATAATCCATAAAAACACTTCTCCCAGTGGAAAAAGTCCATCCCTGTTGTCCTCTCAAATCAAAATCCACAGACATATTTGTTTAAAACAGTTTTAGACTGTTTTCACTTGTAAACAGTGCTCGATCTGTGCATATTTCTCTCCTAATTCAGACAAGACAACTTTTTCACTGGAGAGGACTCACAAAGAACTCATGTTTAAAATTCATATATAACAGTTTGTTAAAACATCTTATTTGGACTTGTGGGTTCTAAATATGCAGCTTTTCACGTCACAAGACATTAACTGATAGACTGGAGTCATATGGATTACTTGTGAATTATTGTGATGCTTTTATCAGCTGTTTGAACTCTCATTCTGATGGCACCTATTCACTGCAGAGGATCCTTTGGTGAGGAAGTGATGTACTGTAATGCTAAATTTCTCCAAATCTGTTCAGATGAAGAAACAAACATTTTCATTTTTGGGTTAACTACTCCTTTAGGAAAACACATTCTTGTTACTTGTTACTAATCTTAATGTGGTACAAGACGATACACATAAGGATATTAAAGCCCTACAGGTGCATCTCAATAAATTAGAAGGTCATGGAAAAGTTCATTTATTTCAGTAATTTCAACTCAAATTGTGAACTTGTGTATTAAATAAATTCAGTGCACACAGACTGAAGTATTTTAAGTCTTTGGTTATTTTAATTGTGATTTTGGCTCACATTTAACAAAAACCCACCAATTTCCTATCTCAACAAATTAGAATACGTCATAAGACCAATAAAAAAAACATTTTTAGTGAATTGTTGGCATTCTGGAAAGTATGTTCATTTACTGTACACTGCAAAAACAGATGTGTCAAAAACAACACACATGGTTGTGTTGACAGCATTCTGACACATGTTGTGTAGGATATTAACACACAATGTGTAATTTAAAAAAAAAAAGCCTTTGGACAGATTGACACAATAAATGTGTTATCTCCTGGGCCGTCACTTTGTGCTTATGGAAATAAATACAATAAATATATTTCATATGGTAGCACATAAAAATCTCTAAAAATGACTAAAAATCATTAATAAAATAAATATACAATATATACATCTCAATTTATTAAACTTAAAATATTAACGGCTATTTTTTGTCGGCCAATCACGTCGTGCCTCTCGCCTTTTTAAACTGCGGCGGATCCCGCTCTTTTCACTCTGGCTGGTCTGGTTTGAGGGGGATCACTATGCTGTCGGACTCACATCTATCCGTAAGTTACAGCAGATACTCTTAAAAATGCATAGTGCTGCAAAAATCGACCATGGAAATAGTTAGCTACCAAACATTGTTAATTAGTTGGAAAGTGGCGACGTGCACTCGTGAAAAGTGTTAGCGAGGCAGAGCGCATAACTGGAAAAAAGAAGAAGAGACGCTGAAACAGGAAACCATGACCAAACAAGTTGTCTAGAACACCAGATCATTTTATAAACACCTAAAAGAGGATTATAAGTGAACAATTTAAGGTGGAGCGTTTGCTTCGCTGCATCAGGTGCGTTCACAGTGCTTGTGCTGTTTGATGCGGCTGACACGGCGTGAATGTTGTTTCTTCTCTTCGCATTACTCTACGGTATGAGTAACACTGGGCCTTATTTTCAAGAATTTGCGGATGTTGACAGAAGTGAAGAATTTTGACCGATTTCAAGTCTTCACCTCAAGCACAGGAGCCCTACACCAAACGAATGCTGGAGAGATAACGTTAATCCAGGTATTTTGTTTTTGTTCTCATCCCTCTGCTATATGTGATTATTATGTGCATAATAGCGTTTAAAAGGTCAAACTCACGGCCATCATGTCATGTAATGTAGCATGTTCCAGTGCCAAATGAACAGGGAGGCCTGCACTCTCTACTTCAAAGCAAAGCAGCAGTGTTAAGTTACCTGAGGAACACAGGATCATTTCAAGTCCAGGAGACTGCTTGTCAAAGTTTGTGTCAGTCACTTGGTGGAGAAGGGTGAATTGTAAGTATATAAATTCAAAAACATATTCGACCACACTGAATTTTACTCAGTGGTGTTTGCCTTGTCAGATAAGTGTTTTAATATTGTGCATGCTCTGTTTTCAGTTACCCATCAAGTGCTGAAAAGCTTGTTTTTGTCACTACTTTCACATCTTTGCCGGGTCGGATTAAAGGAAAAGGAGATGGATTTGTAAGTAATATGTAATTAATGTCAAAAACAGCCAAATGTGTTTTTTTTACTCTCAGGGTCAAACATTTTGGTTGTTGCATTCCTTGACTGTTGTCAGTTGGCCTTTAAGTTTCTCATGATAAACTAACTTACAGTTTACTACATCATCTGACTCTTTGATAGATATTAGAAATTAATTAAAAGGTATATTGTTGAGATCAATACTTTGTTCTTCAATTCTTCGTATCTTTTATTAAACCAGCAGTGGAGATGAAGATCAGGCATAGGTCGTGGATATCGAAGGGGACTTCTACAATCTGAGTACCCATGCTTCTTGAATATGCCAAGTGTGGTAGGTCTCATTGCAGTTCAGTCTTTACTTATTTTCTTCCGTTACTTAAAAGGGATAGTTCAACCAAAAATGACAATTCTGTCATCATTTACTTCCCTTCATGTTGTTCCAAACCTGTACGAGTTTTTCTTCTGCTGAACACAAAAGAAGATATTCTAAAGAATGCTGGTAATCAGACAGTTGACGTGGTAGCCACTACTTCCAAGTATGTTTTTTTTCTTGCAACTATGAAGTCCAGGCTCCGTCAACTGTCTGCTTACCAGCATTCTTTAAAATATATTTATGCTCAGCAGAAGGAAGAACTCATACAGGTTTGGAACAACATGAGGGGGAGTAACAATAACATCATTTTCATTTTTTTGTGAAATATCCCTTTAAGATATTTTAACAGACAATGCAAAAGTTCTGATATTGTTAGTAACACTGTTTTTTATATAAATATATATAGAAAGATTGAGAAATTGAAAGCTGAAGCTACCATGGAAAGGAATGACTTTGCATCTCTTATAGAGGGAATGGTATGTATGTGTGAACTCTTTACTTACACACGTCTCTTGTGTATAATTTATTATAACAAATATTCATTAATATATGACTTGACGTGAAGAAGGACAGATGCAGGTAATTGCACATGTTGATATCTGACTGTTTAGGTTTCTTTAGTGCAGATCTATGGAGCCACTGTAAATAATCACAATGGTACACAAAGTCTTAAAGGAAAAAAACACTCTTCACTCTTATTAACTCATTTAACATTAAAAATTTTGTATAAAATGTAATTAGTGTAAAATGAGAAGGGCTTAGCCTTAAAGAAAAGTATTTGCCATCCTGTGCAGCTGGTTTGTCAGTATTGTGGTATTGCAATATTGTGGTTATCACAACGACCCTACTTAGGCTGCTCTTAATCCTGCACTTAAACATTTATTGTATTTCTAATCTTTTTTCATTAATTTTCAGATACTTACTGTGTTGCCTCTTTTGTGGCCCAAATGTATTCTTCATCAAATACAACTAGTGGATGTAACAAGATGTATTACTTCACAATTAGCACACTTACAATTTTACAATATTTACAACATTGATTGTCATTGAGAACAATTTCAAAATATGTGCCTGAATGTTTGTCTGAACTAAAATGTTTATATTTATGTATCAAAAAGTATCTGACTTTCTTATGAGATTAAGTTGATCTTGTTTTATGAGATGTTATCCTCTGGTCTTGTTTCTGTTAACCGTAAGTGTAATTGATGTTGGCAACACTTTTTAATGAATACTGTGGTTAATAGCTAGTGCATTACAAATGCTTTTGTATTATGAAGAAAAATGACAAACATACTATAGATTTATAAAATTAACTGTCATTGACCAATTTAAAATGTTTATTTGTTGTCCGATTTGGACATTTTTATCTTGTACCTTACATTTTATGTTACATGTTAATCTTATGTTATGAGAAATGTTATCTGCTAATCTTGACTGTGTGATTTTCAATCATCCAAGGTGTAGTTGATGTTGGTAACACTGTTTAATGTATACTGTATTGTAGCTAATAGTTGTAGTGCATTACAAGGCATTTGTGTCATCTAATCTAAATTAAATTTATGAAATTGAGATTTAGAACATTTTGTTGTGCCTCTGTGCATGCATTGTTCTCTACCCTGAACGTTTTTGACATTAAATTGCTAACATTTTTACATCTGTCTCGTTTTATTTCAATTTTGTAGAATTACAAATTGATGGCAATGCTTATTTTTGTCATATTAACACATTAATTAACAGTTTCTGATAATTTTCAGTTACACACAAATGTGTTTAAATGACACGTTGTGTGTTAAATTACATTACACAGTAGATGTGTGATCCATCTTTACACACAAATTGTGTTAACTTTGACACAACGTGTTGTCCCTGAGCACACTCACCACATGTGTCATTTTTAACACATCTCTTTTTGCAGTGTACATGTACTCAATACTTGGTAGGGGCTCCTTTTGCTTTAATTACTGCCTCAATTCGGCTTGGCATGTAGGTGATCAGTTTGTGGCACTGCTGAGGTGGTGTGGAGGTGGGTGTTTCTTTGACAGTGGCCTTCAGCTCTCCTTTTTTTTTTTGGTCTCTTGTTTCTCATTTTTCCTCTTGACAATACCCCATAGATTCTCTATTGGGTTCAGTTCTGGTGAGTTTGCTGGCCAATCAAGCACAGTAGCACCATGGTCATTGAACCAGCTTTTGTTTTTTTTGGCAGTGTGGGCAGGTGCCAAATACTGCTGGAAAATGAAATCAGCATCTTCAAAATGCTGGTCAGCAGAAGGAAGCATAAAGTGCTCCAAATTTTCTTGGTAAATGGGTGCAGTGACGTTTGTTTTCAAAAACACAATGGACCAACACCAGCAGATGACTTTGCACCCCAAATCATTACAGACTTTGGAAACTTAACACTGGACTTCAAGCAACTTGGTCTATGAGCTTCTCCACCCTTCCTCCAGTCTCTAGGACCTTGGTTTCCAAATGAAATGTAAAACTTGCTCTCATCTGAAAAGAGGTTTTTGGACCACTGGGCAACAGTCCAGTTCTTCTCCTTACCCCAGGTAAGACGCCTCTGATGTTGTCTTTGGTTCAGGAGTGGCTTAACAAGAGAATACGACAACTGTAGCCAAATTCATTGACAAGTCTGTGTGTGGTGGCTCTTGACGCCTTGACCCCAGCCTCAGTCCATTCCTTTGTGAAGGTCACAAAGTCAAATTCTTGAATCGATTTTTTGCTTGACAATCCTCATAAGGCTGCGTTTCTCTTGGTTGGTTGTGCATCTTTTCTTCCACACTTTTTCCTTCCACTCAACTTTTTATGAATATGCTTGGATACAGCACTCTTTGAACAGCTAGCTTCTTTGGCAATGATTGTTTGTGGCTTATCCTCCTTGTGAAGGGTGTCAGTGATTTTCTTCTGGACAACTGTCAGATCAGCATCTTCCCCATGATTGTGTAGCCTAGTGAACCAAACGGAGGCCCTTTTGAAGGCTCAGGAAAACCTTTGCAGGTGTTTTGAGTTGTTAGCTGATTGGCATGGTCACCATATTCTAATTTGTTGAGATAATGAATTGGTGGGTTGTTGTTAAATGTGAGCAAATCATCACATTAAAAGAACCAAAGACTTAAATAAACTACGTCATTGCTGTGTGGATTGAATTTATTTTACACACTAGGTGTTAATTTAGAAAATTGAATACGAAATAAATAAAATAGCACGTTTCCACAACATTCTAATTTATTGAGATGCACCTGTAATACAATAATAATAATAATAAGCTCTCAGTCCACATGTAGCCACCAGATTATGTCAAAGATGTTTTCAAAGCATTGCAACAGGGGAATTTTTTGCCTCATGCCCTCCGACACAATACCTCTTTCTCCTCCAGCAATGTCTGCCTTCATAATTATTTCTGGTTACCACTCAGTAGTACTTTCAGGCTAATTTACTTGAAATCAATTTATAGCTGGTTTTAGTTTTCTCATGAACAATCACCCCATATTATCTATGCATCCAAAAACACTCACCTGAGAGACAGCGAAGGAGGATATTCCACAGCTAGAGGTTACTATAGAGTCTGGAAAGGCACCAAATCCATTTGTAGATAAGCCTAGAAAAAAATATGATAAAATATAACAAACGTTAGATAACTAACACAAGAAGAAGAAAAAGATTAACAATACAGCTTGTTTTACACAATAGTTTTGGGCCATTTGTATAAGTTTTATTGCATTTTTGCAACAAGCCCCAGTTATTTTCTGAGTCTGCTCAAGTAACAGCATTGCATATATGTGCACAGTTACCATTTCATTGTGCTCATAATCTATTTTAGCACTTTTAATGGTTTAACCCTATAAATCCTACTGTATCATATTTGATACACAAATTTCTAAGGCCTCTAAATTATCAACATGATTAAACCTTCAGGCTCTGTTCTTTGTGTCTATGTCTTTTCGATGTGAAATCTTAAAAAATGTATATTGTGAGTCATATTTCGATATACTGGACAGCAGCAACATATTTGGTCTTCTTGATTTTCCACACATCACTTTTTCAGTAAAATCATGTTAAAATGTGAGTATCATAAATATGATATATCAGGCTTGTAAGACCATTTATTGTCCATCTCGCCATCCCCCCCCCACCCCCCCCCCCCCCGCCCCATATTCATAGTCGTACTACTGTTATGAAGTATAAATTATATAATTGATTTAGGCTACATTACAAGCTGAATTTCACCTTACTTTCTGACTATAAAAATATCTGCAACTGTACACAATCACATTGCATATTTTTGCTGAATAAAACACATGCAATCCCTTTTTTTTTAGATTTTGTTTAAATTTTCAATAAACTGGTCCATTTCAAGAAAACAGACTATTATATAATATGTTGGGCTTTACAGGTTTAACCATTGTAGTAATCCATATAGACAGCAAATGTTGTATTGCACTACTGGTTTGCTCTGTAAACTTTTACTGTGTATAAGCATCATTATCTTTGTCACTGTTCAACACAAACAAGACAAAGAAAGAAGCAGTAAGATGGAATCAAAAAAGGCAAAATAATATTATATCAGTAACAGTCCAGTAGATGGTGCTACAGATCTGTCTTATTGCAAATTCGTACCTGATAAACATTGTAAAAATGAAAAAAGGTTTCTATAAATGATACAACAGAATGAAACAATACGTATACACACAAATAATCTCTACACTTACACCTGTCACTTTACTTGTTTCACCATTTCTCAAAGAGAAGCTGCTAGAGTTAACATCTAATCTTATAGTAGATGCATTTGATCTTACATTAGATTTTATATTAATTAAATAAGAGCTCACGTACAATTTCCATGCTAATAATAATAAATCCTGACAGGGTAATCAGGACCCATACATGACTTGCCTTAAATGGGGACCGATGTGCTTCTGGCCATTTTGAAAACGTTTATGCTCACAATAAAATGAATCTTAATTTGACGTTTTTATTAGTCTGTAGCAGCACGATTTGTTTCTAAGCAAAAACATCAATGCACGTGTGTCCAAAACTGCACTCTATGGCGCAAATCACTTGATAGACGCTTGTCAAATTAGCATTGTAGTACACTTAAACGTCTCTTCAAGTGATGTTAACTATACATAAGCCTCCCTTCTTTTAACCCTAAATTGTAGTAGAACTCCATCATAAATTCCCGCGTGCGTACCAGGCCATTTATGGTTGTAAAGTTCACATTGTTCAATAAAGTAAAAAATAAATAAATAAAATAAAAATTCCTGCGTGAACTCGAGAAACGGTCTTCCGGTTTGGCCTACTAATTGACTTCACGACGCCTCTGTGTATGCTCTTCATACATTTCACCGCAAGGTGGCGACATAATCAAAGACAAAACTATTAGACGAGTCACCTGTGAATCCACTGACCGTCTCCGTTTATTTCCACATTCTACCATAAGAGGGCGACATACTCTCGCATTGAAGGTCAGAATTTTAACATGATTGCCAAATTCTGAAACAATTTCAAGACGAGGGAATTTCAGCAGACAGTTTGTCAATAGTGTTATTTGTATTGGCGCTTTTAATGACTCTTTATATTAGTAATTGGTGTTCATTTTATTCTATTCTTTATTTTTAGAATCGTAATATTCTTCAAACTCTTTTCGCTTGATATCTGTAGCCTAACGGGTTTTGTTCTGTAAGGACAAATAGAACCAAAACAAACGGTATCATATTTGTTTGTTTGTTTTATCATTTTGAAAATAATCAACTTTGCATTTTAGAAGCAGCCTTGCGTTACCTCTAGGACAATTTGAAATAGCCTATTCATAATAAGAAAAATATATAAATGGAGCTACCACATTCCTGTCTGTTCTCTTTCTGAAGAAGAGTAGCCTAAATGTAAAATTAAAAAGACAAACAGGCGTATGCTATGCATTTCAGTTATTCTTGTGCAATGTAAAAATAGATAGAAATAATAATAATAAAAAATAGATTGAAACTAAGATTAAACATGCTTGGCATCTGAACACGCACAAACAAAATCTGTCTAATAACATGTTTTTTCCATTTCAAAATGCAACGCTTTTTGTTAAACGTAGCAGCAAAAAAAAAATAAGCACACCTTTTGAATGTATTTTAGCATAGGCCTATGTAGGCTATTAGGCTTTTTTATTTAGATGAATAAACTTGATAGTTTAAAAACATTTTGTCGTAAATCGTTTGACCTTCGATTTCATTACTTTAAAAAAAATAGACTAGGCTATAACATAGTAACACAGTATAGTATTTTTATTCGATTTACAATTAGGCCTACCGAAATTGTAATAATTATGTAGACTGTACAATAAATAAAATCACTGAACTAAATAAAAACTGAGTAGAAAAGAAAGCACCCGGGCAGAGGAATTTATCTAAAATGTATTAAAACACTATTGTAAATATCAAACAAACCGAGAGAAGGGTCTGTGTTATCATGCACCTCATCAAATGTGCATTATGAACATTGGAGTGCTCGGTTTCTCCGTTAAATGAAGGCACACTGTCAGTCCGACACTGCTGTTTACACGGTTTTATCTGCGGGGAGAAAGTAAACACTTGAGCTCTGGCGAGGGGGATTATGTCTCCATGGCATCGCGTTTCAGTAGTGCAGCTATACACTCCTCGTGCGAATATACAGTGGGCTCCTGCTTTGAGACTGTCTCTGTTGAGAGGCTTTCACAATCTTTTAAAAGAAGAGAAGAGCTTATAATATCATCTCTCTTTAACTTGGACTGTCTATACGAAAAATAATAACTAGACATAGGCCTATTGTAATGAAAGAATTAAATGTACTTTCTAAAATGTTTAGCAATTCGTTTTTTTGGAAAATACATACGGTAAAAAAAAAAGCTTTGTATTAAAATACATTAAGCGTATTAATTTTGTTAAACATATTGAAAATATGGAATTGTTTTATTTTTTAAAGTTTGTATTATATGCAAAATGTGTTTTGAAATAAGTCACAATGCGCCAGATGATAGAATATGGATAAACAAAACAAACAAAAACTTTAATGCACAAAACAAGCAAAACGTAAGAATAAAATAACATTTATTTCTTTTGCAAAATTTACACAGAGAAATGTACACTTCGCAACGCAGCAAAATTTCATTCAACAAACAATCGTTTTACATCTTTTTTTTTTAGATCCCTTTTGATGTTTTTTGAGAAAATGACTTTGACAAATATGACTATCATCAAGAAATGCAATATACATAATTTAGTCGTGTAACACAATATATCACTCACAAAGGGAACACAAATGTCTACTTGAGCCAGTAACCATATTAAATCCAAAGAACTTCTGTTCTGTTGAATGAACATGGCACGATTTAACAGACACCGAGCAGAAAAAGAGTGAATAATAGACGTTCCACAATAACAATAATGCTAGAATATTCCCTTTTTTTTTAATGATGAAGCAAATTATTATTCTAGGGATTGCACTATTATCACACGGGGGCTTAATCCGTTTGGCAAATAATCTAAATGGATTGTAACAAACGTGAAGGATTTTAAAATGCACAATTTACATTACTCGAAAATACTATGGTTACCCAGCTAAAGGTCTAAAATAATTCACCTCTGGCTCGTTTTGCGCTGAGGCAGTGTCAGTGTCAGTAACGCCATCCTGCAGTAAGATGGGTAAAAACTACTTTAACCTTAACGCGTAACCATTTCTTGTTGATTAATCACAACTCAACACGAAGGCCAACGGGACGCAACTGCACCACACATTTTCGTTCCATCAACCCCAGTCCTGGTGATTAAACTAGACATATTTTATATACAGAAACACAAGGCCCGCGGGTCTTTAGGGATGAGGAATCTTTAAGCATACGAATCTTTAAAGACAAGAAACACTTTTGTCTACATTTGGGAAACACTATCTCACTGTTTCTCTGGAGTGTTGTTCACCAGAGGACCATAGAGTCCATTGGTGTAGCTCTGATCTTTATGCAAGAGAGTCCTGTCTCTGATCAAGTCACTGAAGGCATATTCCATTGGCGGCCGGAAGCCCAATGTTGGCATCAGACCCGTGGTGGAGTATGGAGCCATGAAGGCCAGGCCTCTGCTGTGAGCCGAGTACGCCAGCCGGAGTGGGTTCAAGCCCAAATGCGTACTGAGAGGATACGTGCTCGGGTCGGAACCAAAGTGTGGCGCGTTGGGTTGCAAAGGAGAGAAGGCAGATCTATTGCTGAGCGTCATGGTTCCAGGTAACATAGGCCGCGGGGTGGAGGACATGGGCGGCTGTGCGCTCTGCAGCATCCGATCCGCCGTCCAGGACTCATCTGGGCCCTTGGCTTGACCGCTGTTGTTGAGGATTTGCTCTATGGCTTGCACCACATTTTTGCCGCATCCCTGCAGCACAAGCTCCAGGACGCTGCGCTTGTGGTTGGGGAAAACCCTCGTTAGGATGTCGATGGCGTTCATCTGTCGCGATGCTGCGGAGGAGGGCGAGGGCTCCTGATCGTCTTTATCCGTATCCGAGCCGGAGTCTGAGCCGAGCGGACTGATGGAGCCTGGCGTCTCATCGCCGTCTTTTAATGGTTTGGCTATAGGGGAGCTCACGATGGACTCGCGGTCACCGTTCTCCGAACCCGAGCCGTGACGCATATCTGGAGACGACATTCCTGGAACGGATTCGGTGTCTGTGGATACGGACTTTCCAGGCGCCTGATGTGGGGTCATCGATCCAGATAAAGGTGTCTTGGAGAACAACTCGAACTTTTGGATGTTCGATTCACCTGAAACAGATTGATGCACGTCAATAATTCCCATCAGCTAACATGCCTTATTTTTTCTTGGACTGTATGAGAGTGAAACTTGGATTTCAACTTGAAAGTAGTCCAATACGATATTGTTCTTTGTATAATAACATACACTAGCTAAATATGCCATTCTTTTAAAATAATTAAGTTTTCCATATGGTTCTTTGGATATTCAAAAAGTTTTTGGTGTTTCATTAGAGATTCTTTGGATTTAGTATAAGAGCGTGTATAAAAAAACGTGCGTAAATGTTTTCTAGAGAATTAATTTGTATTTACAATTCTTTAAATATAACTGAAACTTTTATTTTTAAGAATTTATATAGCAGTTATACGAGTATAATTTATCCACCTACCAGAGTTTGTTTCGGTGTTAACTGGGCCAAAGATCTCGTAGTGTTGCCGGGGAGGTATGATGCCGTTGGCAGCGGCCAAGGCCAGACCCTCTGCTGTGCCGTAGAGCAGCTGAAGTTCTCTCGCCTCGTTCTCCTCCTGCGCCTGCTGTCTGCGGAGCGCAACCTGAGCGGCCATGACGCGCTGTCTCTCGGCGATCAGAGTGCATTTGGCACACATGCAGTCCTTCCATCTGCAGTAGCGCTTATGCCCCTTCAGCGCGGACACCACGCCGTGATTCCTGCACCGGGCGCACTTGGGCGTTCGTGGATACTTCTCCGTAGCTCGAAGCAACAGCGGGGGGCCCCTTAAGAGGTTACCGGCCATGGAAACCGGGATGGAGGCGGCAGCGGCCGCGGCCGCAGCTGCAGCAGCGGCGCCAGGATGAATCTGCGACCCTGCCTGGGAGACGGGTGGGATCTCTGGACGAAGATCCATGTTCTCCGAATCAACAAACAACCGATCGATAGGTTAAAAAAACGTGCGCAACCGAAGCCTTCGATCGGAGACGTTTCATAAGCATTGAGCAGAATCGATACACGGAGAATTTCTTCAGCACAGCACTTGAGGAAGAACACCGCCCGAATGCCAGCGTCCAGAGAAGAGATCAGAAAATACTTGAAGTGATTGCTTATGAAAGTCCTCTTTCCGGTGAGATCTTCAACTTGTTGCGCGCTGTCCACAAGCAGCCCAATAAACTCTCTTAGAAATTAAACATACGTTTAAAACGAATAAAATCAATTTTAAAAACACAAAAATCCATCGAAGGTAATGCAAAACTATCTTTAAACTCAATGATCAGTCGACAGTCTGAGAGAGAGCAGAGTTTGCTGCTGGAGCCAGTGTGAGACACTAACTTCCTCGAGAGATCTTGAGTGGATACAGATCCCTCTCGATCTATTGTTGCGCCCACGTTTTCATTAGACAAATTTGACAACAATGTGGCGCCTGTCATTGGCCAAAGGGGGAAGGAGCGATCTGATTGGCTTGTCTCCTTTTCAACTGTGTCCACCTGCGTTCTTTTCTCAAATAACAAGCATCACGCAGAGCTAAAACATAAAACTTTTATCATAAGAAATGATTTACTAAAATACAGGCAAACGATCCTGTAAGACAATTGACTATTGATACTATCATCTTTAAACGCATTGTTTTACGATTTGGCATCATTAACTGCTGTTTAGACAAAATAGGCTAGCTGTTAAAAAGTTGATTAAGTTACTTTTTTTTGCATATATATGTATTTTTTATTTACAAATAATTATTAGCCAAAATAAGTTTCGTAATTAATTTATCTTTTAAAAGAAGATTTTGTTCTAGGGTTTTGCTGTAGTGAAGAGCCAATTCCTCGTAGAATGACGTCAATATCGATAAAGGCAAAACGGTAAGTTGTTACGCTAGACTTTAAGGGCAGTTCGTTGTTCGTTGTCCGTAATTGTTTACTGCATGTTTGTAATTGTTTGCGTCGTTTGAAAATGACATTCATTTGTAGCATTATACTGATTTAAACGCCGGCTATTACAGTCAAAAAGGTTCGACGTGCTTGCCATTTATCATCGATATAAACAAATTTATCATTGATTAATCGAATTATTTAAGATGAACTGAATGAACACTGTACTGATTGATATGGTATTTGTGTGGTTTAGCGCCATAGGAATAGTTATATCATTCTAGCCTTTGCAAGACAAACTATCGCTTCTGTTTCTCTGTATCTGTCGAATATTTATACTATTAAAACACTATATTTCTCACCGGCATTGTATTGTTTATTGTAAGCGTTGTTCTCGTTGCTTAACTAACAGTCTTCTTGTTTGTTTGTTTTTTCTCGAACACATTTCATGTGACTATTTGAATATATTTTTTAGCGCTCTTCATACTTTTAAATTGTTCAAAATACGAACTTCAACAGAAAGTGCTATTATTACTACTACTACTACTATTATTATTATTGCTAAATTATTTTAGAATTACACGCAAGTGTTTTGTTATGATTCGACACGTTCACAAATTAAAAGCGAGGATTATTATTGTAAAACTAGTCAGGTTTGAAAATGTCAGTGCAGTTGCCTAAAATTATTTTTTGCTTCAATGCTTCAGTTTTTTTAAAACAACGTACATATTTTTCTTTAGCCTACATAATTATCCAATATTTCAAGATTGTGGTGTCATAATACTAAAACGGTAAGTAATTGAATTTTCTGAGCACGTTTGAAATATGTTCTGGTAAAATACGAAAATACGAGTTTCTGGAAGCCTAGATAGGCTACAGGATTACTGAATGTATTCCTATATTGCTTACTTATTAAAGCATGCATTGTACATGATTACAAAAATAAAAAATGCAGTTTATCAGCTAAAAATGAAATGTTTGCTTGCATCTGCTAAACAAATCTGCTAGACAACAACAGACTTAAATCTGAACATTATTTCTTGTTCGTTCGGATTATTTTTCAAAGAATAAAGCAGATCGCCGTGGTTCTCTTTGGTACCTGGACTTTGAATTTCTCGCCCCCTTCGATAAAGTGATATGGGCCTGTACTGTTTCCCTGTCGCTCGGTTTCTTATTGTTTACACACTCAATCACAGTAAGCAAATGCCATCTGTCCCCCCCGCCGCTCTCATCTGCACCTTTAATTACCCAACCAGCACACTAATAGAGACGATATTAAACTAAAGCTTTTTGACATTCAAAGTCATTATCTCGGCAGCGATCTCACGCGACTGAAAATAGACATCCCGAGATCATTACAAAACCGCAAGCAAGCGTTGATTGTTCATAAACTGAGAGATGATGAGAGCACAACTCTGAACAATTGTGATCTTTTGACAGATATGAGAACTAAGCCGGTTTTATGTAAGCTGTTCTGTCGAAGACAGCCATATAGACACACCTTTCGGAATGTAACTAACTCAAAGTAAACGACTTTTATACAACCCACTTATTCAACGCAAAACATTTAGTGTATGCAGAATATCAAATGTATTTTAAACATAATGTAAAGCTCATTATTTCTAATAAACTTGGTTTTCACAATTACTTTCTATCCATTCGAGAAAACGTTTCGAAACCAATGCACAGCTAAGTGTAGCTAAACGTTAAAAACTTTTTGAAGTCTCAGAATAGCCACAGAGCAAACTTCGGGAAGAAAAAGGTTCTACTCTGAAACCAAGACGCGCTAAAACCCCTTTGTCTTTAAGAGAGTACGCAACATTGACAGATTCTGTTCAGGCAGAACCTATATATATTTTATGAAGTTTAAATAATGAATCCGGCCCTCTACACACTTTAGTTGAAAAAGAAAATCTCTCCATTGAATGGGCGTCTCTGTGAATTCCAATTAAATGCCCCCGGGCAATTAAAACTGACTGTGGGCACTTAGGAAATTCAACATTATTTCAACAGTTCATCAGACCTATGCATCAAAACCCCATACAAGGCTTTCACTCCCTTTAGAATCTCCACCGCTGACTGAGTTTTACACCTTTTTAAAGCAGCACAAAAGAGATGCTTGACCCGACATATGTAACAGCATGTCTCTGTTCCTCCAGCACCCCGGAGCGCTATTGTACGGATCTTTCTCTCCGCTGATACCCGGCCGGAGCGCGACTGGATCCGAACTGCCTCTCTGCGGAACTCCTGCTGGAATGGTTTGAGTGCGCAGAGCGCAGCAGAGGTTAGAGTAGCAGATAAAAAAGGGGAATGAGGGTGCCGAGCGCGCGGTTTTTTTTAGAAAAACCAGTGTATTTACACGCTTCATCTCGTCTCCAAGTCCTCATTAGGTTGCTAACCTCTTGTTCACATGAAAAGCTGCCGCGCCGCGCAGGACCCTTGAGCGCAGCAACGGCATTCCCCTAAAGGCACAGAACAAAGCGCTTAAAATAACTGCGTTAAATTAAGCTTTTATTGGCTTACTTAGGATGGACGCTCGATGTGGCTGGCTTAAGTTATTTATCTAAAAAATATATATTTTTAATATTTATTCATTTAGCGTAGCCTATTATGTAATTAGGCTATTAATTATCGCTTATTTATCCATCCGTATACTTATTTTAATTTACAAAATTAAACAACCCTCACATACACTTTCAGAAAAAAGGCACAAAAACTGTCACTGGAGTGGTACCTTTTCAATAGGTAAACTTTAGTACCTTATTTAGCCCTAAATATAGCACATTTATACCTGAAAGGTACATATTTTACCCTAAGTGTACTTAACACTTTTATTTTGGAAAGCTATAGTGACCGATTTTGTACCTTTTTCCTCTGAGAGTGAGCAGTAGGCTACTTTGTACCTTTCGGTGCCTTTTTGTTTTAATCAAACAAATTAGTTCGAGAATCATATAGCCTAGGTTTCATGTTACAAAAGAAGTCTCTTAAATCTTGATGGAAACGGAAACTTTGAAACGTTTCTGTCAACCTACTTTAAAATCATAATGCAATCTATTCTTGGTCTGATGCTTAAAATATAGTCTACACTATAATATTGCGGTCTTCCTTTCTGGTTCTGCAAACTTTAAAATTGCAAGATGGGAAATAACTTTATTAAGACGTCCAGTCTATATTGGGGGGAAATATACAAGACCACAATATAAAAACAACTTATTACTGTAATTTTACTCTGTAGACTCACTTCCACTTTTTACACCAAGGATGCACAATGCCGATGACAGATGAAATGATGTGAGTGTGTGCTCGGGCAGCAGCCAATTAAAATGCGGCCCCCATCCCTCCACATCTGCCTCCCTTTACAAACGAATCAAACAGAAAAGCAGGAGCCCAGTGAAAGAGCGCTCATTGAGATCACAGATGGAGTATAGGTTTTTGCAAGAAATTTGAGAAACACCATTGTCCCAAATCCAAACTCAATGTGGTCCCTCACAATGGTTGGGGCTTTGAGCTGCGCCGACTCAATTGGCCTTGTTTTTTAAACTTGAAGTGTTGAGCACAAAGACCGGCCTCCTAAATGTCACAACCGCTCCAAGTGGGGCTCTGCAGCGCGATGCTGTCTGAAAAAAAGAAAAAGAACACAATTATGAAGCAATAATTACTCTGCTTCTCTTCGCACGCCACTGCGTCTATTCAGGCCCCTTTAGCCCCATTTAATGCTTTATTCTCGTCCACGATAATCCGAATACCACAGCTTTATTATTTTTTCTTCTCCCTTGCAGAATTTTCTTATGAGACGGGGATTGTGCTAACCTGGACAATGGCCGTGTTAACTTGCTTTCTGGACAACTTTTTAATATCGAAAGATTAATGCTTAGTGTCACAGCTGAGAGCTGCTGAACGATACTAGATATATATTAATAAGTTCATCAGTTTACTTTTTTTTTTTAATTAGCCTTCTGCTACAAGTAGCACCGTTACTCACAAAAATAAATAAAAGTAGTGTCTTAATTAAAAGTGTGTTTTAAAGAGGGGGCAAATTAAATTTCTAGGCTACATTTTTTAACGATATTAAATAAACGATAATAAATAAATAAATCACATTTTTAAAAAGTATATTATGCCTCTAAGCTATATTATTAATATAGCCCAGCAAAAGTTTAAAACACAAATTTTAATGCAATGTAAAAAAGATGGGGAAAAACATTTTATTTTATTCAAGTTCTGACTATAGGCCTACGTTTAATTTAATAAATGCATTGTAGGCCTGTGTTAGGCAAAAGGGTCAAATGCACTACAGTTCTCATAAAAGAGCTTCCTTCATTGTCTTGAAGATTTGCCTCATTGCTTTGCTGAGTAAAATATTTTTGTGCGATCAGCGAAAGATTCGACCTGGTCTCTAACATAATTGATCACGTCTGTAGATCATGTAGCACAATCACCTTAATATAAGAACCCACGGTAAGGTTGTTTGGCAGTGCGCTGGACTAAGCTTGGCGGGTGTTTGTGGGTGGTGGCTTATTGTACAAGAAAGATACAAAAAGTTGTGTACGTCGTGTATGTTCTTTTATTCATCCGGTTATTCTCAGACACTAGCATACCCGGTTGATAGCCATTGCCAATAAAGTTTAAAGTAAGTTACCTTTGTCCATTCTTGGAGATCCAAGTGCATGTATTCTAGGCGAGAGGAACGTCACTCCATCCATAAGCTGCCTGGCATCAGCGGACTAAACTAGTACACACCGTAAAATCCTCACACCCCGACGCGGGAATACTCCATCTATACTGACGACACCGCGTGGCGCAACAGATTCGAACAACCTGGGTACTACTCATAGCGCCCGACGCGAGTAGCAGGACGCCGATCCTCGCTACCCCCGACACTGCACTGCTTAATCGACGTTTTGCACCAACACATAAACACACCTAGAAACGCCTTAGACCCAGTCTGTACTTTGGCAGAACAGCTTCTACAGACACGCTTCTCTGGACCACCTTGTTACTAAGCAGCCATGTAGTCTCTTTCCCAGCTCCACACTCTTCCAAAACACGATACCCCAATCTACTGACACTCCCCACCGTGCTGATTCTCAACACTGCTTAAAGTCTTGCTTGCCTATCCGGTCTGTCTCGCTCGATCAAATTTAAATCAATTATAAAGACACATTTTAAAATCTATTTAAACTTCGAAAACTACTAAAAACAAACAAGCCAAAACCAATCATTAAAAAAACAGGGTAAATTTCCTTAATTGAAGAAACATCCATAAATAGTCAAAAAGTAAGTTCCACCTACAGTAAACTTCAGGGCTCCATACCTAATGAAATGAAAACTCTATTGAAAACTCCTGGAGATCTGTCAGGATGACTAAAGCATTCCTTTTGGAAACAGCCAATAAAACAATTTCTGTTCACACCAACCCCTCCCGTCTCACTCACTCCATTCGCACACATTGCCCACCACAAATGAGCCTCTTTTTCGGGCGACTCTTTAAGCCGCATAGATTCTGTTTCTCTAGCGTCTCTGAGAAAGTAAACTTTGAGTGACCCTCCAGGTTAGTTTAGTCTGGGATTTCAGCATCGTTGGGTGAGTGGATGCTGTGGGATCAGGAACTGCTTCAAAGAAGAGATCACTTGCGTCAGGAATTCTCTTCTCTCACCAAGGGCCAGCAGCATTCTTGACCCTTAAAGACTAGTCAAACATTATTGAACGCTTCCCTTTTGTCATTGAAGAATCGAGCCACCACCTGATGTTGCCAGAGCAGAATCTGTGTCACAAGAAGCCACAAAATAACTCTATTGTCCCTAAATAAAGAGTTTGGGATCAAACCATGATGGCATTGGAAAATCGGATTCTTGACTGACAGCAGCTACAATTCAGGGTCACGGATTGAGATGTCACAGATCTGACAAATGGGCAACAAAAAGAAAATCACATTGACAAATGCAAAACTCAATATTACTAATAAAACTTTTAAAAATGCCGATATTAAATATAAATAATACAAAATATATATGTAACCCACCACAATCCCCACACACACACAAATGAAAATGAAGTGTTTACGGTTTTGCATTATTACACTATTTTTCCTATTGAATACTGTAAAGCTGCTTTGACAGTCTGTATTTGTTAAAACCACTATATAAATAAATATAAACATGTAATATACACACAGGATGATAATATATTATTGTATACAACACTTAACGTTAAAGTCACTTGAACATTTGTCAAGTTGTGCGTGTATGTAGTATATATATAGCTATAGATCTATCTATACACAACACAATGCATATACACGATAAAAATATTACTTCCGTTTTTTTCCACAAGTTGTCCTTTTTAAAACATATAAATAACAACATAGTATAAGTATAAAATAAATAATATTTAATGAAATAGCATGTGTGTTTGTAACACATACCACCCATTTATGAATAATACGGGCACAGTCATCGAAATTCAAAAGAAAATTGTTCAATGTTTGATAGTCTTTAAGCATCAGGATAGTTAAAGACACAAAAAAGTATATTTAAAATATAACATATGTGCAAGGTTGTTTTTTTACTAATATAATTTTTAAGGCTAATCCTTTTTCAAGCTTTGTCCCTTTTTTTAAATTTAACTGTTTCACTACTTGGCCTAATCCTTTTACAGTGTCAAGAATATATATTATATATATATTACACATAAACACCCACACCATTCTTGACCCTTAAAGACAAGGTAAAAAAAAGTTTATACAAGGTAAAAAAAAAAAAAAAAGGATGAATTTTGAAATTAGATTAAATTACTTACAAATTACATTAAATTATAATAAACTGGCTTAAAATGAGTTGAACCTTGTACAACTGATCAATTTGAAGATTAAAAAGTTGAAATCTGCTTAACTTATTTTGACGAGTTAATGTAAAAACACGTCATAAATTATTGGTCATCTTTTTTTTTTTACAGTCTATAAAGTCTAAAAGCTAATAAAAATGTTTAAAATGGGAGGAAAATAAAAAAAAAACATTATGTCCTTTGATAGAGGATTAGTTTTTTCCAAACAAGAGGATTACGGTTTCAATTGTAGGCATTGTTGTGCTCTTCTCAAATTGCTCAGAACACACCTGCCAAAAGAACGCCGATAACGAAGTGTAGACAAGCCGGATCAAGCTAAAAGAAATATCAGTTCACTGCTTAAAATGATAGCATTTCCGACCTGCTCATCACTGCTGTCTGTGTCAGTACAAAGTCAATGTCTGCATGCATTAACCAATCATTCAGTCATTGAAACAGTAATATCACACGCACACAGGAGCTGCATAACCAGCATTTCTCCCTCGGGCTGGATTTACCAGTCTTTCACACCTGATCGAGCATGATGAAAACAAAGAAAATCTTACCTTTCACTGCTTGCTCTTTCTTGAAAACACGGGAGAGCAGACTACGCCAAACTTAGGAGAACAGCTATCTGCAGATTCTGAAACGCATTCAAAGTCCAATTTACACAGGCATTACTCATATTTGACAACATTAAATTGCACAGCAGAAGTGAGCATATAAACCATAAGAAGGAAGAAACATTCACATTTTGCGAATGCTCATTTTGGGGCTGACGAACACGAGCCGATTTCAGAGAATTGTTACCCAACAACACATTTAGTTTGTTGTTGTCACTTTGAATAAGGCTGCTTTCTCCTTTGTCTGAAATGAATAATGAACTCACTGGCCAGAACACCACAATGCTTGAGTTAGTTTAACATACTAAACTCATTCTCACCAAACAGTGTGTGTGAGAAACCGAATGATTCATGTCTTCTCAGGGCACATCACCTACAGTGGAAGTATGACTGGATGCACACATTAAACGTTCGGATTCCTTGCGTGAGAAGGCAGACAACACAAATGAAACAGCCTGCAGGTTAGACTCCTTCTATCCAAAAGGTCAAGTGCGCATGAGGAACTGTACTTTACATAAAACACATTCTGTTCACTACTTATAGTTTAGCAGATCATTTCATTAGCTTTCAATACATCGACCAAAATCCACAAAGAATCAGGATGAACCATCATATATCATATTTTGACAAATTATTTAACTTGATCAATCCCAAACAAGAGCACAGTCTTGCTTGTCTCTCATTAAAATATGTGGAGCTGCAGAGATTACAATAAGCATTTCATTTCAAGGTTCAACGGGGAAAATAGCCATAATGGCTAATAATACTCATCAGATATGTCTGAAAACCTCAAGGAAAACAAAAAACAAACTCTACAACATCTACTGTCAGTACTTCAGTGTCTCTGCACGTCATGCAGCATCCAGACAGTTCCTCAAAGTGATCAGTGGAGATTCTTTGAGTCCTTTTATAATACATGATCAGTCATGTGACCGCCACTGGCTACAGTCTCATGCACAATAATAAATAAAAAAAAAGAGCCACAAGCTCCAGTGAATTACAATGTTAACCCCTAAGTAGTTCACATCAGCAGTGAAGATATTTGTGGCACTCCCAGGGTAAATTCCTCACTGAATCAAAATATTTCAAATAATAACTTGTAACAATCCTGACTGCAGTAATCTGGAAAATAACTGGGTAGAAATAAATTGGTGCGATGTTATTTTACTTCTGTCATAGGATGTTAAAAGAACAGTTTAAAGCAAAAAATGAAAACCCTGTCATTTGCTTACCCACATATTGTTCCAAACCTCAATGACTTTAATAAAAAGATAATTTTTTGCTCAGTCCGATTCATTAACAAATCCAAAATGATTCAAACATTGCTATACCCCACCAAGATTGGTATTAAAAAATGACTTCGATTTCTACCTTCAGATGTCTATAGAAAACTTGCTGTATTGCACACAAATCATATAGACCATGTTTATGATGCTTGTGTCATTTTTGAAGATCTAATCCTCATTCAGATGTTCCTCGGAACAGTGTTTCATAATTTCTGTTTGGAAAACACTCATGCAACTTTGGAAGGACATGCGAGTTCATAAATAGTGTAAGAATCCTTTAAATTTACCTTAGCAGTCATGTATTAAAAATGCAGAACTTCAATGCGAGGAGGCCATGTGCTGGTTTGATGATGTTATGATGATATAGTCACCCACACATGAAGGTAAAAATAAATTTAGAGTGGCAAGACACATGCATGTTCATATATTCTTTATATAATGTATATTAACCTAAATCTAATACAGCATCAAACTAAAAAATGGGGGGAAAGTGAGAAAAATAAACGAGTATTAAACCAAATATAATCATTCTGGGTATAAGGAAGAAGCCAGGATGATGGGCTGTCCAGGGCTGTGCTGAGAATCGGGGACTCTGAGAACCTTGGGAAAGGAAATGGTCCGGCGTTCTCCAGGAAATGTCTCTTTGTATGACTTTTATTTATTTGTCATTTTTTTAAATTGATATTTTTTGTCTCATTTCAACACAAAACATGTCTAAAAAGCAGCCGCAGTGAGAAGTCCTTGTCTGTGAGGCTGGCTGTTTTAGACTTCCAAACCTCTGCTTGTTTTTTTTCTTTTCGGTTACCTTACGTTTTGGGTGGAAAAAGAACATTACACTGCAGTTATGGGGGGAGAGTGATCGTTTATCCATGTGCTTGTGAAGGCCTCCCTGTGCATAAAATGTACACTCAGCATTCATATACAACGCACTGTGTGATAGTGTGTGACGGCTTGTGTGTGTGTGTGTGGGTGTGTGTCTGGTCGCTGTGGACATCATGCTAAAAGTTCTTTGCTTATTCTTCTTGTTCGCCTCAGGACATCTCAGATCAGTCCTACTCTTTGGCCTCCAGGAACAGGGTCTCCTGAGGGAAGAGTTTAGCCTCCACCAGACTCCAAGCCGGGTCTATCTGCGTTATCTGGGAAGAGATGAAGAAAAAAAAGCAAATTTGAGATGTTTTTCAATGCTCAAGGAATAAAAAAAATTGTGCCAATTTTAAGACCAAGGAGGATGACTATAACGACATATCTGTGGGGTATTTTGAGCTAAAACTTCACATACACACTCTGGGGACATCAGAGACTTATTTTACATCTTGTAAAAAGGGGCATAATAGGTCACTTTTAAAAGAATAACAATAAATAAAAATGCATTTTATTCAATGGCGCCTTGTAAACACCCAAGGTCACCTTACAGCAAGCAAAATAGTAAAAATAAAATACAAAAAAGTCACAATAGACAAACAAATCCTGGCAGCATTACAAAGTTCAACAGCACAACTGCATACATACATCATAACTACAAGTAAATAGTATGGAAGCCTGTTTGAAAAATGTAATTGTAACTTTTTAGCTCACTATTTTGACTTTCAATTCTGAGAAAAAAAAGTTAGAATTGACTCTGAAAAAGTGTCCAAAATGCAATATATAAACTCAGAACCTTCTTTTTCGCAATTGAGTTTTTTTTTCACAGAATTCTGAGTTTATATCTCACAATTCTGACTTTTTGGTTCTGCTACGGAATAAAAAAAATGGTTAATTGCAACTTTTAAATCACACAACTCTGATATATTTTCTTGCAAATGTGAGTTTATATCTCACAATTCTAACTTTATTCTCAAAAATGCAAGTCAGCTCGCAACTGTGACTTTTTTCAGTTTATATCTTGCAATTCTATCTTTCCTTCGTTTATATCTCGCAATTCTGAGAAAAAAAAGTCACAATTACCTTTTTAATGTGTTTTAATATAAATCTTATGGTGGAAACAAGCTTCCATAGACTAGCAAAGTCCACATCAAAACTGTAACAATAACAGCACAGATGAATGATATAGTTGGAATCACTTTCAGAATGACTTTTTTCCAGCTGATGAATGCTAAAAACACTGACAGCCGAACAGAATCCATCTTTTTTTAAAGAGCTCAAGCGTTTCAAGCGGCAGACGACAGAACTGCAGGATGCACTTACAATAAACCGAACGCTTTATGGATGCTAATATAGTTATTATAGTAATCTTTCGTTCTTGTTATGAACTGGCCATTATTGCAATATTAAGATTGTAAAAAAGCTGTTCATGAGGTGTGCAGGTTAAGTCTGGCCATTCCTCCTAAACTAAGCGATGTGTGGGGTCTAGCCTTCTGATGTCATTGGTTAGCGCCATAATGCGATAATGTCCCCGTGTGAGGTACGTGTCCTGTTTCCCTTTGGGATAGTAGCTGTTTGTTATCGCAAATGGACCGATCCAAACCAAACACGATAGCAATGGGGTGAGAACTCGTCAGCCACTAATAATCTCCATGAGTGAAGCCCGACTTCATTATCCAAGAGCAATGCAATCACTGGCCACACTTTTAACAGCAAACTAACTGACATTTGTGCTGACATGACCGTCATCCACATCTCGGTTCAGGGATTTTCCCAGCTGATGAGGAGTGACTAGCACTTGTGAAAGAGGCTTGCGATCCTGCGCAGAGAGAGAAAAGGAAAGCGGGAGATGATGGCTGCATTGTAGTGAGCTAATAGCAGAGCGTTCTCTTGTTACACGGGGCCTTTGCTCACACCTGGGTGTCTACACCTCGTACGGCCACAGTGCTCAGGACAGGGGCTTAACTGCAGCCTGGTGACAGGGCTCTGATTAAGGCCTATTCTCGCCTTCGAAGACCCCTCCAGCTCTACGTGTTTGTAATTAAAACACAAGAGCTGAAAGCAGCTGGACTGGAAGGTCACGGGGTCAGAGAATAAAGCTGTGTATAGTGTAATTTCTGTTAAAGCAGACAGGACATTGGACAATATTACAAAGCTGATGGAATAAAAAGAATATATGCCACATACTGAAAAAAAAAAAATCTCAAAAACCATTCCATATTTCATGGTTTCTAAGGTGTCATGGGTGCTTTTCTTACTGGCCCAAATCAAAATGCCTACTCATTTTTGCCACAATAATGAGAAAAAGCTCTGTAAAGTCCTTTTTGAGAAACTAAGGAATAATTAAAATAATTTTCTGTGGTAACTGGCAGCATGCCACATTATAGATATCACAGAATGAATGCATTATATCATGAAATCATGAATAGCAATTTGTATAGCATTTACAGCACAGATTAACCTTAATAATAATTATACTATTGTTCATTAATGTTAATTTACATAACTTAAATAGCTAAAAATGTATGTAGTACTGTTCAAAATTTTGGGGGACTTTTGCCAGCTCTCTTACACTCACAAAGGCTACATTTATTTGATCAAAAATACTGTAAAAACAGTAACATTGTGAAATAATATTACAATTTAAAATAACAGTTTTAGATTTTAATATATTTTAAAATATTATTTATTCCAGTGATGACAAAGCTGAATTTTAAGCAGCCATTATTCCAGGCTTCAGTGTCACATGACTCTTTAGAAATCATTCTAATATGCTGATTCTGTGCTTAAGATATATTTCTTAATGTTATAACTATATGTAATTTTGAAAAAAGCTGTGCTGCCTAATATTTTTTGTGGAAACTGCAACAGATTTTTTTCCAGGACTCTTTGATAAACAGAACATTTATAAAATAAAAAGCATTTATTTGAGATTTTTTTTGTAGCAATTTAAAAGTCTTTACTGTCACTTTTGTTAAAATTAATACTTTCTTGCTGAAAAAAGTATTCATTAAAAAATCCAACTTTCAATCATTAGTATATGTAGAAATTAACAATCAAGATTAATAAAAAGTACTTTTCATTGTTAATTTTTTATATCTAATTACACACATGTTGTCAATTAATTTTATTTAACTTGAAATATACTTTAAAGGCAGAATTCTGCTCCATAACAAAAACAATAATTCTAATGTCCAAAAAACTAATTTTACATAAAAAAAGAACTGTTTTGATGTAAAGGCCTCGTTGGGACACACCTGACGTGAAGCACTGCACAGACAACAGTAAGTTCAAAGTGACAGCGTATTATCGGCGGGTTTGGCATCTCGAAGGGGGGTAAGTACAGATATCACACCCGCTTCAGCACATTAGCTGTGTTGCCCCAAACCTCATTTTAGCGTGTGACTTATGCCTTTTGTTTTTCAATCTGACCTGAGGGCACAGGAGGGGGTAGTAAGATGTCGTAAAAACACGTCGCTCCCACCAGGATGTTTTCCCTTTCTTTCATACGAGAGCTTTAAGAAAAATTTCAAATGGAAATGAACCCGAAAACCTGCTATAACACCACAGCATCAGGTAGAAGTAAATGAGGTTCTAGGGTGGCGCAGATGTGTGCGCGTGTTTGTGTTGATGACTGTTCTCTTTTAAAGGGGAATGAGAGAAACAAGGTGGCACTCCAATGGCAGGAGACAGATGCCATGGATGATTGTTTACATTGTTATCCAATTAACAGACCATAAGAGGAGAAGCATCTGTCAACAAACAAAGCTGTTGTTTTCCTCCACTCTCCTTGTCTTTCGCGCTTTTTCTTCCTCTCACTCCCTCCCTCTTTTCCCAGCACTTGTTAGTTTCTTCAGAAACCTTCTGTTTGGCCCTTCTGAATGAAATTAGACTTCGCTGTGCAACAGCGACTGCACTTGTGCTTTTAACACCTCGACTGACACACAAACGCACACTCACACAGAGTCATAAAATGAAAGTATGATTACAACCCCCTGACTGACAACCTTAACCCGCAATGCACCGACGGGGGATGTTAAGACCAAATGAATTCAAACGTGAGATCTCCACTCCAGAACAATACGTTCTCCGACGGCCAAAGTAAACAGAAGAAGAAAAGAGATCATTTGAAGGGTGTGGAGACTCATATCACCGTAATCCTGAAGAGGTTTATTAAAGCAAGAAGTGGCTGTGCAATGGAGGAGAGGCCCGGGCGGCTGTTTTCTTTGGGCCTTGATGATGTTGATGGCAGGTAATCCTGTTAAACCTTTAACACACTCATCTTCAACGGCCCCACACAGTCACCAAACAAACACAGGACAGCCGCCCAGATGACCACAGGAAAAGGGGCACGAGAGAGAGAGAGGGAATCCTGCTCTCCAAAAGTAGAGTGATACTCAACTTCTGAGCCCTAAATGGAACGATGACCATTTACAAGCCATTGAAAAGGAGCAAAAAAAGGTAACAAAAAAAGTTGAATGTATACTACCGTTCAAAAGTTTGGTGTCTGTTTTTGAAAGAAAGGCTCATATGCTTACCAAGACTGCCCCTTATTTGATCAATACATTCAGTAAATATTGTAAAATATTATTACAAAAGTTTTCTATTTTTAATAAATTTACAATGTAATTCATTCCTGTGATGGCAAAGCTGAATTTTCATCAGCCATTACTCCAGCATTGTGTCACATGATCCTTCGGAATCATTCTATTCTGATTTGGTTTTAATCAATTTATTAAAACAAAATGTAACTACTGTAGACAGCTATTTGTATTAATCTGTCTGTTGGACTGTAAATGTTTTTTTTTTTTAATCCTCACTTTATAAGTTATTAGATTATTTTTTAATAATTATATATAAAAATACATTGGGTCAATAAGATTTTTCTCTTATGCTCACTAAGGCTGCAATTATTTGCCTTGCTGAGGCATTAAAAACCTTAATCGAGTGAGAATCACGATGATTAGAGACTGTTCCATTATATTTTAAAATCGAATTTATTCCTGTGATGGCAAAGCTGAATTTTCAGCAGCATACTCCAGTTTTTAGTGTCACACAAATTCTTCAGAAATTATTCCAATATGCTGATTTAGTACTCAAGAACCATTTTGTTTTCTCAGTGTTGAAAGCAATGTCATGCATCTATGAAAACCATGCTAAATTTTTTTTTCAGGATTCTATGATTAATAGAAAGTTCAAAAGAACAACAATTATTTGAAATGGAAATCATATAACTTGTAAATGTCTTCAGTTTTTACTTTTTTATCGATTTACTGCATCCTTGCTGAATTAAAGCATTATTATTATTATTTAAAAAATAAAATCTTACTCAAACTTTTGATTTGTAGTGTACAAAAAAATATTAATTAATAAAAATAAGCAAATGCAACTAAAGGCTAAATGTAAAGATTTAGGCCCAAATATTGTGGAACTTATAATAAATAGTATATCAATGCTTCTAAATTATATACAATAATATATATATAAAAAAAGTGCAGCTGAAGGGAAAATTTACCAGCACTGTTAGTGTAAATGTCTTCATGTGAAATTTGAGCAGTACTTTTAGATTAAAAAGAAAAAGAACACCAAGAAAATTCATTTGCATCACTGACTGTACTGTGTACATTTCTACAACCAGACTATTTGAAAAGTCCTGAGGGAATCAATACGGAGTTCACCGGAAAACAAAATAAAAGCTGAATGTCTCAGAGCATTATTAACTGATGTCACTTGCAGCTGCCAGTTCAGTTTAATTAATTTCATTATTAGTATACTTAAGGATTAACCTGATCAATAACACAGTAAAAACTCATTAAAATGTCAATACAGAGTTTCATCATAAAGCAGGTGTATGTTACCAGGCCGCTGCAAAGTAAACTACGTGAAGGCATTACTATAAATTAAGAACACACAGGTTTTAAGAAAGGTCTGGCTTCCGAATCACGTACTCAAAACATTTAAAGCAAATTAGTAATAAGCTGAAAGCCAGTCTTCCCTGATTCGTAGCGAGATTTGTTTAAACTGAACATCTCCACTTTAAAAGCCAGGCAAATAAATATTGCCATTCATTAGCACTAATAAAAGGACCTGCAATAAGCAGCTAAGAGAGAAGGAAAATAAAGACCAGACACGCGAGATGTGGTTTTCCAAACAGAAGGAAAAAAGAAAAGGGAAAAAAGCAAACCAACAAAAAAAGAAAAAGAAAAACAAAAAAACAGCTGAAACAACAGTTCTAATGAAGCCATTTAGGGTCCTCCACCATTAATTAAAACGCAATAGCCAGGTCTGTGTTAGCGCTGTGTTGTAGAGTGTTTATTTGGCCAATTAGGAAAGCGGTGGGAGATCATTATCTGCCTGCAGGAGCGGTGAGGGCGTCAGCGTTCACAGTGTTGGAGTAAGACTCTGTTAAGGGCCGGCCGAGGGTGGAGACGGAGGGGGGAAGGAGGGTTACCACCTCTGGGGAGAAGTCAGTTCTGGCTCCCTGCTTGTCTTTAGCATGACCACGGGATGCTAAGGGGGGTCTAAAGGCAAGAAGCCAACTCAAATGCACATACATGCCAAGGGCTGGACGTAGCGAGATGTGAAACTACACATCCAATGACTAGCTGAGGGTAGAAAGAACAGATGTTTTATCAAGCAGTGGTTTTGCAACTGGTTTGGTCTGGTGACCCAGACTTGGGACATCACATGATGACCCCAAAAGATTTAGTGAAGTGAAAGTGAAGTGACATGTGGCCAAGTATGGTGACCCATACTCGGAATTAGTGCTCTGCATTTATCCCATCCAAAGTGCACCACACAGCAGTGAACACACACACACCCGAAGCAGTTATATAACAAAATGATTTATAAAGAGAATAATAACAAGTGGACCTATAGCCACACGTATACATATATATACTATATTTTTATATTATTTTTTACTATTAGAAATTATAATATTGCAATCATGTAAAGCTGACACGTTGACAATTATAAATATGCAATAATGTAAAGCCTGACTACGCAAAAAATATTGCTATATATATATATATATAGTATATGTATAAACAATCTATATACCTACCCACACACACACCATATATATATATAATATATAGATATATGTATTAGTAACACATATACTACCATCCAAAAGTTGAGATATTAAGACGTATGTTTTTGAAAGAAGTCTCTCATGCTCACTAAGGCTGCGTTTATTTGATCAAAATACAGAAAAAAAACAGTAATCTTGCAAAATGTTGTTACAACATAAGGTTTCTATTTTATTATCCTTTAAAATATAATTAATTCTGTGATGCAAAACTGGTGAATTTCCATCACCATTCTCCAGTATAAAGTATCACATGATCTATCTATCTAATCCACACACCTGCATGTTAATTGTCATATTACAATATTCATATTATCTTTATATTTCAATTTGAAAATCGCATTTTGTCTTATTCTAAGTGATGCTATATTATATTATATCGATATATATATATATAATATATTAAACACACATTTATATAGATAGATAGATGCGATTATATTATATACATTGATATTTGTAAGATTACAATTATAAATATTCTGCATATCCTCAGCCTTTCGGTCTCATTGTTTAATTAGTGCTATATATTGTATATTTCAATTATAAACAATTATAAAACCACTTATGAATTTTTCATGAATTTTTATAGAAAAAGTTGCCAAGCTCATTCATCTCCATTTCATGGTTAGTTTCATCTTATTATTTGCATTTAGCTTTGTTTTCTCTATTCCGAACAGACCTGTTACTAATTTTTGGGTCAGAACCCACCAGCGGAGAAGCACCGTTCTACAAGCAACACACATGAGATTAGATTACTCATCCAAGAGATCCTCACGTATCCCGAGTTGGATAACTTTAAAAAACAACAGAAAACAAAAAGAACTCGTCAGATGATTGGAGGGCCGCGGAGCGCTGGTGTGAGTGGCAATGTGACTGTGCCATGACATTAATGAGTGTTATGAATAGAAAGGGAATCCTGAGGCTGCTTTTCTAATCCTTCCTCACACTCTCGCTCAGAAGAGTGCAGGTGCATTGGATCTGTCCATCAAAGAGAAGAAAAGAACAAACAAACTGACAAACACAACCCTCGCAGGCCGCAAATGAAACAAAAGCCTTCAGACACTTTTCCATCTCTCTCTTTGTAAACTCCTCTGTTTAATCACTCTCTTATTGCTGGCAATTATCTTGGTTTTGGATGCGGAGAGGAGAGGAGAGGAGGGGGGAGAGAAAAAGAGAGAGAGAGATGAAGTTTAAACATTTGTGCAGAATTACAAATGCAATAGTGCTCATGGCCTAATCCTGTGGGAGGGATAGAGCGAGTCTGTGGCAGAGATGATTTTAATTAGAAGAGGCAGAGAGAGAGAGAAAGAGAGAGAGGATTAAACTCAAGCACTGTAGTCACAGTCACAAACACAGCCTGTTTTTCCTGCTTTTGCTTCCCTCCTTTTGCTGGATACACATTTCACCCTCTGCAGAAACACGCAACTCGATTCTCTTTTGATTTCCAAACAGAGACTGTGAATAAATGCAATACAACGTGTGAAATGCTGTTTGTTGGGTGTGAGGCTGCCCGAGTAGCAGTGTTTAAGGTGGACGTTGAGTGTTTATGAGCATGATAAGGCATTTTGTGCACGTTTAAAATTGTGAGTTTGTTGGGGCCCTTAACGCTCGTCCCCAAAGGGTTTGGATGGCATGCTGTCTGGGCAGGCCTGCGCACATCTCTTGATTAATGGAAAGCCCATTTCTGTTTCCATGCTGTTAATTAGTCAGGTCGTTAAGAGCAGAGCTTGTTATCTACCTGCTGCAGAGTGCACAAACGCAGCACTTTAACGACACAAACACACTCACACACAGGAAAAAGAACTGCTGACTGTATCTGAAGTAGCCAGTGCACCTTTCTGCTTCTGAGGACCGCAATTAATATTCCGTAAATTATTTATGCACTTGTGGATAGATCTAAAAAAAATATAAATAAATTAAGGAAAAATAAAATACACAAGAGGAAAAGAAATACTAATTAACCAGGCATGGCTTTTAATTAATGTGCAGGTGTGTGACTATCTGTGGACTTGTACAGTACACACACACACACACAGACTAAGATGAGCAACAAACTTCTGCCACACGCTGGGATTAACTAGCCAATTATACACACTATTTTTCCTGCTGAGCTGTAACACTCACACACACTCTTCGCACACACACACACACAGTTATTAGTGCACCGCAGATGGACAGGAATTAAAAGATATTCACCATCAGTGGGGCTCTAGACTAATATCAGTCATGTTCCAGCATGGGGAAAGTTGCCCACAGAAAATATATTAAACAGGAAGGAGGAGGGTGTTCCAGGACTATGTGCGCACTTGGGTACTTATAATAGCTGTTATGAGTGGGGTAATGGTCATGACCGATATCATTATGATATACATGTGTTACTCTAGTTATTTGCACCCAAATTTGCAGAAAAATGTCTTCAGTAGTTAAAAACAATAACTAAAAATATATAAACAATGCTTCCTTTTTTTGAGAATATCCTTAAATATCCTTTAAAGAAAAAAAGTGATTCATAAATACACAATAATAATAATAATAAATACATTAGTGATATACACACTTTATATAAAATGTATTAAACAATTTATTATATAATAATAAAAATAATATTATTCATCATTTTAATATTCAAGTTATATATACACACACATATACAGTTAAAATAAACAAAATTACTTAATTATAATTTAAATATATAATACAAAATGTATCCATTGTGTCTTATATATAGCACTAATATGTCATTTTAAGAAACTATAAGTGTATATTTATGCATTTATTCATATTTATTTATACTGTATTTTAAAAAGTGTAAAAAGTTTTAGTGCAAGTTTAAGGATTATTTTAGGGTCAAAATGCATATAAATTCGAAGACATTTATTTGAAAACTACATAAATCTATAGTAAATGTTTGTGTGCATGTGTGAACTTACATTTCTGCGTGGAAAGGTGGTGAGCAGTTTGAACTCATCGGATGGGTAGCCCTTGGAGGCGACGAAGTCAAACAGGACCTGGAGTTTACAGCTGCCCAGGAACTGCCTTTCCAAAAACTTGCCGCTTGGCGTCCGGATGCGCAGTTTGCTGATTGGCTCTCCGCCCTCCTCTTTGGGCTCTGGTGGCAGGGCCTGCTCCAATGAGAGACGGATAGCCTGCGCAGGGGACAGCAAAACGGTAACATTATGGCAAAACAATCGTATCTCATGAACTAACCACTTCATAAATCTTCTGTTTGGAATGTGAATGTTTAAAGCTCATTTAATATTAAAATGACTATAAAACCACACTACTGTACCACATAACATATATATGCATGGATCTTATTAAATAGCAGCACGAAAGTCATGCGTCAAAGGTCCTAAATTTAGCGCTCCATCACAGCTTGAACGTGCCACACAAAAAAAATCTTTCCATTTTGCACGTCATAGAAATATCACACTGTAAAAAAAAAAAAAACCGAGACAAAAGTGAGGGACGGGGAGGCAAACAGCGAGAAGTCGCATACACATTTAAAGAGAACAAGCGCGAAAGCGAGAGGGAGAGGTGAGGGAATTGCGCCGTCTCTAGTGACACGGAGCACGACCTGCCGCTCCTCTGGGCTTTTCAACTCCAGCTTGTTGTTCCTGTTGTGACACTGGGCAGCATATGCTGTGACAAAACACGCAGGCTTTATTTACACACCATAATGCAATTATATTTCATCAAAGTGTACAACAGTAGCTCATTAGCAGCAGGTGGCTTGTGTGAGCGCGTGCCGGCCCCGCTCCCTTAGGTAGGGGCCGCGTGTAAAAAGCCCTCTGGGGGGCGAACAGCGTTTCTCCCCAGCCCTGCTCGGGATGTGTGTGCGCACTGTGTGTTTCCTGGTCCCTGCGCACAAAGGGCACTGAGGAGCATCCTTTTCACTGCGCTAAACAAACAGAGTGTGTGTGTAGCACCTGACGGCAGAGAATAATGACATCACCACTCCCCCTCGGCCTTTCGTGCGCTGTCTGGGTCACAAAAGAGTCCAAATCACAGAGCATTTCCCCTCTCTACTTCTCTATACACTTCTGCTGATTGTTTCCCTCCAGTGCGCCTATTGTGGCCACAGACCCACCGAGGTGCTGTGGTTTGGGCGTGTGCGAGGGTGCGTGCGTGCTTGGATAGACTCCAGGTGGAGAGCATCTTACTGCCTTGTTTACACAAACACAATGTCACAAAAATGACGCACGGGAAAAAGCGTAGATACACACATGCCACAAACGTCCAAACTGTAACAGCTGCTGAAAATCACAGAAATGAATGTATGCCATTTGAATCTAATCTTTCCCTTCAAGAGCAAGAGGTTAATTACGATTGTGTGCGAATCCAAACGATGTCATGAAACGTAACAGGTGACCTCTAAGGTGCAGGAATCAAAGACATGTCACCCGTTTCACAGCTTGGAGATTCACGTCCAAAGGCGTGAAGTTTCAGCATGGAAGGGGGAAAAAAGCAAAAACGGTCATTTGAAGTTTAGTGCAGGTGACTTTATCCGTTTAAACGTGTGTGTGTGTTTCAAGCCTCTTCTCCCCTTGGGTTCATTACAGACAGCAGGTGAACAACTTTAGACCCTGCTCTCATTAAAACAAGGCTGCTGCTGAGTTAACAGCTCACACACACACACACACACACAGGACTGACACAATTACTTTGCCTCCAGGCCGTCTTTGTGTTTACCTCTCCACAATATTCCTCATATTAAAAGCTTTGTCCAAGACAAGCATTAAATGAAGCTAAAGTGAGCTATTGTAGGGTATCGTATGTTTGAAGGTCTATACTGTAGCCTACACACCACGTCCTGACAAGAATGGTACCATGGCAATAGGAGATTTAACTAATTATGTGCTTTTGTTGAAGCCTAAAAGTGACAAATGATCTCATATAGCAGTTTCACCTGAGCTGGTCCGGTTAGTATTTACTGCTGAATAAACAGACGATAATCTGGCGACACTGGTGTGGTGGCTATTTTGTGTTTTTGGTGAGCAAATATCTTATTAAAAAGAGTGTGTGTTGAACTTGTAAGCACACTAAATTAACAAGTACACTTTGTGCCACAAACTGTCTTTAGAAAGGAGCTCTAAACCACACCATCTGTAATAAATTTTAATGTTAATACGGTGGTATTGTATTCGGCTGATCAGCTGATAGGGAAGGGGAAATATTTGCTTACTCCTACATCTACAGGTGAGATTTAACTTTCCGTGACACTTTTTGATGCCGTCTTTTGTGAGAGTGTCAGTGCTTTGACGTGCACCTGTCGTTTTGTACAGCTCGTATACGGGGCAATAGCGCAAACACTGCAGGAGTACGCGGGCGGATTGCAAATAAGTATGTGATATGTGCAACAACGTAAACTGTGTGTTTGATGAAAGTGGTTATGACAGGACATGAAGCTTTATGGCTGTCACTGCTATTTGTCATCTTATGAGGCGTGAAATCCCATTTAAGTTACATGTTTAGAATATCCATAAACACATTAAATGTCAATGTGAGTGAAACTGTCAGGTTTAAATTTGGACTTAAAGCACGGGTGTCATTTTTGTGCTAATTTTTTTCGGCTTCAATGGATCAGAAAGAGTGGTTTTAAAGATTTAAGATGTTTTCAAAAGCATTAATGGCTCTTTTGAACCAATTAACCGGAACTAACTGGTAACGCAGAGTAATAGTAACATAATGCAGGAAATCAGTCATATTTGGCAAGGAAACAAAGCTTCGCTGGGCTCTACGTAGAATAAAACAAGGAAACTAGTACATTTCTGTGAATTCCAGTTCTTTTACAAGGAAGGATCATGATTACATCGCCTGTATCATGCTACTTTTAAGGTGAATTATTTAGGGTCATTCTGAAATTTTCTTCTTTTCACCAACCTTTGAGAGCTTGTCATATAAACCGTGTTATTGAAACAGTCACCAAACCGGTGAAACTCAAAGTAAACCTCACCTCTCGTTCTTCCTCCTGCTCTTTCCTGATTCGCTCCTGACGGACTTGCTCTGCCTCTTCTCGCTCTTGCGCTTCTCTCTGAAAAAAAAATAAAAATCACATTAACTAGCAACATACTATACTAAAATACCTCAATAAGAATTTTACACAATCATTCAGCAATTATACTTCTAAATTCAACGAAAATAAATATAAATAAATAGATAACTTGAAATAAATAAAAACAAACAAACAAACCAAAAAAGGAAATCTGAGCAAAAAAGGACATTTAATATCTTGCCAAACCTTTTTACGGTCAGCCTCCAGAGACAAACGATAAGCTTCATCCTGCTCTCTTTTGACCATTTCTCTGGCTTCACGTTCATCCTGAAAGAAAAATGAGGGTGAATAAAATTAATGTCATGAACTAATCATCTAAAATTAGAACAACAATTTTTAATTTCTGAAATGAATATGAACATTAATATTGACTTTTTTATATACAGGGGGATCCAAAAGTAAAAAATAAAATAAAATAAAATAAATTCAAATAACGTGGAAGTAAACAATAAAAGATTTGTCTAATTGAAAGACTAACTAATAATATAATAATTATTATTATTATATTATTAATATAATAATAAATCTTATTCTTAATATAATAATAATAACCAAACATTTTATTATTAATAATATAATAAATATAACACTAATTTTGAAATGAATATGAATCATTAATATTTACTTTTTTATTACAGGGGATCAAAGTAAAAATAAAATAAAAAAAATCATTCAAATAAACTTGGAATAAACAATAAAAGATTTGTCTAAATGAATACTAATCCTAATATAATAATTATTAGTATATTAATAATAATACTATATTATTATTATTTTAATACATAATATATTTTATTATTGTAATATAATACAAAACATTATTAATTTAATCTAATAATAACAACAAATAATTTTTCTGAAAGAATATGAACATTATATTTACTTTTTTAATATGCAGGGGGATCCAAAGTAAAAAATAAATAAAATAATTAAAATAAACTTTGTAGAGAACAATAAAAGAGTTGTCTAAATTGAGACCTAATAATAAAATAATAATTAGTAGAGTAGTAATACTACAAAAACATTACTAATAATAAGATAATAATAATAATAATAATAAAATAATATAATAAGGATTTCTGAAATGAATATAACATAATATTACTTTTTTATATGCAGGGGTATCCAAAGTGAAAAAATTAAATAAGTTAAAATAACCTTGACGAAAACAATAAACATTTTGTCTAATTGAAGACTACTAATAATAATAATAAAATATATAAGAATTATTATTATTATATTAATAATTATTTAAGACAAAAGCTTACTAATATTTAATATTAAATAAGCGTCCTTTCTGAAATGAAATATGAACATTAATTATTTACTTTTTTTATATGCATCCAAAAGTAAAAATTAAATAAATTAAAATAAACTTGAAGTAGTAAACAATAATAGATTTTTCTAAATTGAAGCATAAAATATCTTATTATTACCAATATTTCATAAAAAACCATTAATAAAATAATAATTTAAATAACGTATAAATTAACTATAATAATTAAAGTTTTAGGTCTATTTTTAGGTCACTGATTGGAAAAGCAAGTAGATACTGACCATGTGAACTAACTTGTCCAAAAGACTTTTAACTACTTACTAAAACTGTTTAGCTGATAATATAATTAGGAAAAAGGCATTTTATCTAGTAGTCTCAGAATTTATTTATTTTATCACTAGATTTCTATTATCTACATCCTATACCAGGCTAGCCAATAAGAGCATGTCTATCCAGATAACAATCCCACTGGATCTTTTACGTATGAGATGGTTCCTCGTCATTGTCAACAGTAATGGCCACATACTGAATACTATTGTATTGTCGGACACACTAACTGGGGACGACTGAAAGAGTATCTTATAGAAGTGAATGCATGGAGTTCCTCTACATACAATGGACGGGTTCTTTTATTATTGTGAGTGTGTGTGTGTGGATCCTGTTTGTTAAAACCCAGCTGCAGGTCTACCTGCTGAGACTGAAGACTGTGAATAACTACTGTTGCTTTTGTGCAGTCAGGCTCGTGCGATTGTCTGCGGCCGCTTTTAAGACTAAGGGTCTTTTCTCCTGGCTGGACTTTGTGTGGAAATGTGAAAAAGAGTTGTGACTACACAGAGCAGAGGAGAAGAAAAGGAAGGATAGAGAAGAGAAAGGAGCGATAGAGCACAGAGGCTGATCAAAGGAGAGATACATCTTCAAATTCTATTCAAACGAGCTGTAAAAGAGTGTGTGAAATCCATGTTGTGGTATAGGAAGAGTTTGTGGGCTGTGTGTGGGTCTCTATTCGTAAAGTCAGAACACTGAAACAACTCAGGTGTATCGGGATTACAAACAACTGGATCTTTTATCTGAGGGCTGGAAATAAGAACAAATCGTACAAGGCAAAATCTTTCAAAAGGACTTTCAAAAGCCACTGTTATAATAAAGCAATTAGTCATGAGAGGCCATGTTTTACACTGAATTCGCCATAGATAAGTGTTGTTAGAAACAAGGCATGTCAATAAAAACTTAAGGTTAAAAAAAAAACTAATGGCCTCTCACAGCTTACTGGGTTTACGAAATGGTGACAACAACCTTATTATGAAAGAATAATTAAATTTATATTTACTAAACAACATTAATAGTAGCCATTTTTCCACCAAGTAGTATAGTAGTATAGTTAATTATCCAAACGGCAACCTAGAGCAACAAAACAAAACAAAAACACAGCCAAAAAGAAAAAAAAAAACAACAAAAAACAAAACAAAAAAAAAAAAATAGATTAAAAAAAAAAAGAAAAAAAGTTTAGATGTTGTGACTGGTCATACCGTAGATATACAAATTTAAAATTCATAGTCAAATTAAAACAAAACAAACAAACAAATTTACAGTACAATTTACTAAATAACAACAATAATAATAATAATAATAAAATAAGGTTTAGGTGTTGTGACAGGTCATCAAAATGTCCAGAAAATGTATAGCCAGTCTCTTTTGGGAAAATCTAAAATGTAACATTCAAAATTATTTCTATAATGCCCTTGACTAGCAATATCAAGTAGCAAATCATAATTCATGGCTGTCATCCAAGCTAACATCTATTGGCCATTAAAAATATAGTAATGAATTTTAACATATAAAGTTAATGATTAAATTCATAAGTAGTCCAATTTGACCAATCTGATTATCCATTTACTCCACTTGTATCCTTCTACATGAACTAAGCAAAGCATTCTTTCAATGCTCTGTCAAAGAGAAAAAGAAAGTGTAAGTTGAAAATAATTAAACGGGGTGAGTAAAGAATGTGAAAGCTTTCTCCCATGTTTTTTTTTCTCTGTTACACTCTACATACAGTGAGTCAGTGCTGTGACCTGTACAAGAGCTAATGGAGAAAGCGTATAACTAACTATTTTACCCCTGACTGCACAACCCCAGGTCATGTCACTTACACAGAGAGGAATGCTGGTGTGATTTTGGTGGATGAGTGTGTGCTGTCTGGGTCTGCCTGTTGATCCAGACAGTGTATGTAAGGGGTGTATATCTGTCCATACAGATGGACAGACACACACAGGTCACTATGAGTCACCTGACTGTATGGGGCAGGAATGACACACACACAGGGACATTTCGGTTAAGGACTTTAAAGGGCAAACCTAAACTGCCTCAAATGGCAGGCTGTTAGTGGTGGCACAACAACAAATGCTTTCAAACACTCCCACACATTTCTAAGGTGGCTCACTCATTTGTGTACAAACACAAGGTTAACAAAAGATTTGGGTTCAAGCATCACACCCATGATTTGAAATGAGCTGTAATCACCAGCTGTACTTTAATCAACAAATTTAATTTAAAACTAAGTCAATGCTACAATACTTTGACCCTTCAAAACCATTCGTAGTCTGAATTTCTTTCCTTTCTAGTGAACGTAAAACATTCAGTGCAACCAGTATAGTCAAACTTGCAAACTGGTTCTTTTTGTTGAATCAAAAACATTTAATGCAACAGGTGTAGTTAAATATCAAACAATTAACCCTTTTTTTTTGTTGTTGACTCAAAGACGTTTACAGCAACCAGTGTAAATCCAATTCATGGAGACATGACTCTCTTGAACCTGTTCTTTTTGTTGAAATAAATATTTTTCATCCAACCCCCAGTGATGTCCAATTAATTAAAAAAGTATTCTTATGAATCGGTGGTTCTTGTTGAATCAAAACAAAAACAAAAAAAATCGGTGTCGCCAGTTTAGTCCAATTCATAAACAAAGGACTTTTATGAACTGGTTCTTTTTGCTGAATCAAAAACCTTTTGCACAACCAGTGTAGTCTAATTCAAGAAAAATGAAAGTTTTCTCTTTTTGAGTTAGTCCTTTTAATTAATCATTCAAAACTAATTTGAATAGTTTAGACATAACTCAAATAAAGAGCTGGTGAATCAAATTGAAATGTGTATTGATACCCAACCCTAGGGAGTAAATATTATAATTTTACATGTTTTAGGCAAACCTCATCTTTCATTTCTACCACATAAACTGTTTTTCAGTGAACAGAAAATGAATGGAAAACTTGTTGCTTTACTTTCTAGCTAAGGGCCAAATGTGTGAACAACATAAAACGCAAAATATCTCCTGCGTTTCCTCTGGCACCTCACTAAACCCGGCTCCCTGTTTGTGTCCGTTCACATCACATTTCCTTCACAGCCAAACAGATTACAGCCATTAATTGCCACGAGGAGCAAACCGTCAAGATACTTCCAGCAGAAATCCATCAATGTGTCAGAGTTATTCAAGCGCTCTGACTGAGGGAAGCAGAAATTTCACAGCCTAATGGTTCTAATGGAACAGATACAAATAACGTTTTTAACGGAACGTATTCACCGAGCCGGGAAACCGGCCTTATAGCAGATGGAGACTGAACAAATTACCTGGATTCTAGCAGAAATATTTTCACACTGAGACAATGGCAAGAAATATGACAATTATGACACAGCATAAATATTTTCTGTTGCTTTTCGTGATTGATAATTATTCAAAGCATCTCACGCAGGGGTGCGAACTGAAAAGAGAATGCTGGGACGAGGCATGAAATGTCATGACTTATCAAATCATGGAGTCAATGTGCCTCAGGGGGACAGTAACCTGTGTTTGCTGTCTGAATATTTCCCACCAAACCACAGACACGAACATTAACACACACAGGTGAAGAAAGATGACTAATTAGCTCAACTCAAAGAAGTGTGGACAGACCTGTCATGACATGTAACAAAACTTTAATAATTAGTGTTTTTAATTAGGCAGGAAGTTAATCTCCTCTTGAAAGTTGCCACAGAGCATAGAGATCCACTATTTGGAATAACCTTTCACTTAAAACCGTTTTCAATTGATTTGAACAGATGGACACATCTTGTTTGAGCTCTTTGTAAGTGTATTTGTTTGCAGACTGTTTGCATTGATTTAAACAATCTCATACCGCATGCAGACATGACACACCAAAATCGCATCCTGCCAGCATTGTGTCGACTTCACAAGCACAGGCCACCGCAAGCTTACATTACACAATTGTGCTTTTTCTTCCATGGCTTGTCTGAAACCCAGACAAACGCACAGACGCAGGCGGAGTGTCTATTCTTACCCCTGTGTGATGGGCCGACTCGTATGAGTCAGACAATGAGTGGTCATCTGCCCCAACATGCCCCTTTTTGTGGCCTAAAAATATGACTTTGAATCTGCCTAATAAAAAGCCTCTCTGTGCTAATCAGTGTCTGGTGTAGTGAATTACAAGTAGCGTGCATTGCAAAATTTTTGGAAGAACTGAGTTTATATTGTCACGATACAATGTGGAAGTGATTTTTCCACAAAGGATACATGCAGTGCTATCTTAGAATTTCGCCAAACAAAGTATCTTAGGGGGCAGAATAATTAAGTTGCCTATTTTTGTTTAAGAAATGAGACCTTAAAAAGCTGCCTATGAAGAGAGCTCATGTTTGATCTCACCTCATCTTTGATGTCTTCTTGCTGCTGTGCTGTGAAGATCTCCATGGCTCCCATGAGTCTCATCATAAGCTCATCCACTGTTGTGTTGCCTTCATCACACAAACAGAAAAACAACAACAATCAAACTGTAGCAGACTTATCTAATTTTGCAGTTCTTCATACTTTGAGATGCATGCAAAATGTTCCAAATGTAAAATAATTGCATACAGCATGACATGAGACACGTTGATCTACAATTTAATTTTATTGATTTTCTTATTTGAAAAATAAAATCGGAATTACTATGAATTATTAATATGAACGCAAATCGATGCGAAAAAGAAATTCAGTAGACATTTATTAATTTGTTTAAAGATTAAATAATTTTGATTTATGTTTTTATTAACAATTTCATTATGTATATAACAATTTATTTAAATATATTTGGAATAATTTGGCCCTCCAGAGACTAAATTGAGCCTAATGTAAACCTAAAAGTTTTATAATTTTGTACATTAAGATGTAAAATAAATACATTTCTTGATCACTAATGAGTAGGGATGTAACGATTCACTCAACTCACGATACAATGCGATTCACGATACTGATTTCACAATACAATTTTTTAACAAAATGAGATTTAAGACAAATTATAAATTAAATGTGTCCTTTTATTATTACTTGGACAAAATACTGTACGTTTCTTTGTGAAATTGAAATATAACACTATAATAATATACTAATATAGCACTTGTAAATTATTGCTCTTTTGTTGGTTTTGATTGCTTCTATTGTCCTCATTTGTTAGTCGCTTTGGATAAAAGCCTTTGCTAAATAACAAAATTTTAACAATGTAAATGTAAATAACAAAACTAAACTGAAATTTTAAAACAAGCGCCAAATTAAATAAATAAATACAAATAAAATAAATTTCTTCATATAAACAAAATAAGGCTTTTGTCTGTGCTCTTTCCATTTAAAAAATTAGAGGCAACCGCTCCATTTTAATCACGATACAAAGAAAGATGCTGCGTACATGCAACATGAGCAGTTTTTAATCTAAATTAGATTGTATAATTTCGAAATTTGAAGCAAAAACAGAATGGTTTGACTTCAGTTTTGTGAAACTATGCATAAAAAATATCTGCATGAAACAGAAACAGCAGACGAGCTGAATGAGACGCAGATTCACTCTCTGCAGGCAGGTGGCTCTTAAAGCCTTTCTGCTGTAAACAAAGCAGCGCTGCAATTATGAACTTTAATATGCTTTATACAGAGGCAAGATGAAGAGAAGAAATACCATCTAAACTTTTCTAAAGTCAGTAAGTTCCCCTCAGACATGCATTTATATAAACTCCTACCCCTAAATGAATTGCGATTTATTTGGCATCTCAACTGATTTGAATTGTCACATATTTGAATCAATTTTCAACTGGTTCGCGGTTAATCGTTACATCCCTACCAATGAAACAAGTACATTTGTGACAGGTTTTACACACATTTGTGGAGTTCAAGGCCACTCAAGCTGCTGCTATTATTAAACCAAAGGGAATCTTTCAATTCTACCTCAAATAGTTATGTTGACAGTATAATTTTTTTCTATCTATCCATCCATATATGGTCTCAGATTTTGTGATAGTACTAAGTAAGTTTAATTAATTGATGAAGTGTTATCTATAATTTTATTTGTAGTTCATTTAGATATATATTTTACCTTGAATGACATTTAAAACTTCATTTGATGTCCGTTTGCCCATGACAATTAAAAGTAATGGGAACTGGTCAGTCTTGTACGTCCGAATGGTCTGTGCAACAACACTGCCAAAGTGCCTTGTACACATCGTGAGTAGTCTAGAAAGAGAGTGAGAGAAAAGAGAGAGAGCCAGTAATTTAAGTGGACAGTGGACAGCCAGCCAGTGAAACTCCCCTGAACAATCACTGAGCTTAATAAGAGTACACAGCTCATCATATTAACAGACTTTAAAACCAATTCTGCTCTCCGCTCAGAGGATGGTCCTTCTCCCCCGGTCTGAATTAGTATTCAGCTCCCGCCGCACCAAATTTGATAGGGCAGAGAGGATTTCTTATTCCATTACAAAGACAGAACTTTAAATTAACGTTTCGCTGAAGGAAAAGGGTAGCAGGCAGACTCAGAGAGCTCGCAGTAAATGTCATAATATTAATGAATTGCTATAGAGCGAATGCAAATATAGATTAGCTTCTCTCTTCTTTTAATAACATCGGCTTTAATGACTGGAAAGTAAAATAGAGGAGAGATGGAACACACTAGAGTGAAAATTGAGGATTTTTTCACACCAAATTTCACCCTATTATCAGAGAGAGAACTATAAAAAAAAGTTGCATCAGAGGAGATGAGTGAGCACTTCTTGGACTCTGGGTATATTCAGATAGGCATACTACCTATAATTGATGAAATAGTATGTATACTGTGTGCAGTAATTATTCAGAATACACTACATGGAATAATGTATTTCTAATTAAATGCACTCCACCAGATAATAATGCACTCATCATTGGCTCTTTGAATTACTTGCAATTACTAGAGTTAGTTAAGTTAAAGTTGAGACGCAACATGGTTATTTAGCATTTTTATACAATGTTGTGACAATGTAGCATACTGCAAATGAATATTCCCTATATTTCAAATACCATTAGAAAACAAGGAAGTGAAAACGAGTGAAAATAAGAATGACACGAGTGAAAAAATTAAATTAAGTTAGCGTACTACATAGTTAACTAACAAGACAACAGGCGATCTATCTTCTGTGTAACTTGTACAGATGACTAGATTCCACAGAGCTGTTTCACTGCCAAAAAAAATTAAACATCATACAAATAACACTTGTGTTTCCAGAGGTCCCATCAGGCATTGCATTTGGCAGTTCATTGTCACATCAGTGATGCGTAAAGGAATCTTGAAGAATGTTAAGAGTTCTCAAAGGACCTCAGGGGAGTTATTTTTGATTTTCTAGTTAGTAACACCAGGTGTTTTAAGCATCTCATCAAGGACATCTTCGTAATTGGAGTGACACGCTCTCGTCTCCTTCTCAACCCTAGCTCGAGTGTGTGAACCGTAATATTTCCCCATCGCCTGAACCGACAGAGGTGTGGCACAGTATCAGACCATCTGCTGGGGCCACAGGGTGTGGACTGCTCTATGACTGTTTCCCTGAGAAAACAGTGTCTCGATCACAATTATCATGATACTTCTTAAACTATGCATTGATTTTCAATGACACAGTTGCACATCAACAACAAACAACAGAATTCCAAGAATTTTCCTGGAGTTTTTAAATACTTCTGTTGATTTACATGATATTAAAATTAGATTTTTTTTTTTTTACACTGTCTTCAGTCTAAGTCTACCGGATTTTTTCGCTTTTATCATCCACAAGCAAAATTCTCCAATAGCCCACCTGTCCTCAAAAAGTCAAACGATTTGAGGTATCATTTACACCTGTTGCAAAACAGGAAAAGACATTTTATACTTTGGATAAGGGATTTTGTTATTAAGTATATTGCTGGAAAAATAGCCTTGTGCACATCTCTTCAACATCTCCAGTTTGAGTCCTGGCTAGTGTTTCTTTCCTGATCCCTCTTCTCCTATCATATCCTGCCTCTTCTCAACTGTTCTTTAAACAAAGGCAAAAAGAAAAAAAAGGATGATCAATTGTAGCAATAATGCTTTAAATATTATCTTATGGCTATAATGATCTATAATGATTCAGTTTGATTCAGTACACAATTAAATTTTATTTAACAACAATTCGACTTACTATTTTTAAAAATGCATTTACATTATTCTTTAAATACTTTCCCCAATGTATCTCACAGATCAGAAAAAGGGACAAACTTTCTTCCGACTTTTTGCTGCAGGACAAGAAACTGCTGTGGCTGTTGGGAAAAAAAATTAAGTATTAAATGGCAATTATTTAGATTTTTAGCATTGTCAATAAATCAGCTATATGAATCATCAGGATTTAGGCCCCGTCCACACGGAGACGCGTTTAGCTGTATAGGCGTTTCGTCCAAATGGATCCGGCATTTTGGGAGAGTGAAACTGCTATTTTTTGAAACCGGGTCCCAGAGTGGATAAATCTGAAAAAGCCACCCTTGCGTTTTCATGTGGACAGCGAATCCATATATTTTCTAAAACGATGACGTCATCAGCCCACGTCTAGCCCCTAGTCAGACACCACTACGTCACGTAACAGCAACAAAAACATGAACAAACACTGAACGATTGTCTTTTTATTAACTAACATTAACACAGATTAATAAATGTATTGTTCCATGTTCGTTTGTATACCGCATGCAAGGTTTATGCGCATAGTCCAAGCCGTCTTCTCCCTTTTTTAGTGTATCTCTGTGGCAGAATTACAGTGCCACATGCTGGCCTGGCATGTATACTATATCGTTTTGTGTCGGGTTTCGTGGTTTTGTGTGGACGCAGATATTTCTTGAGACAAGGGGGAAAAAAAGGTCAGATAGGGAAAGCTCTGGCTTCGTGTGGACGTAGCCTAAATGGATTGAAGAAACTTTGTATCTGCTAGAATACACAGTCAAATTGTGTCCTGCAGCTTTTTCTTACTTATACCAGTAACAAAGAGCACCTGTAGCACCTGTGGGTGCTAATTACATTCACTCTAATTACATTTGGGCTCTGGATTAATGCACAATTATGCTGAAAGTCTATGTGATCGGTGTCAGAGATTAGCGATTCACAGGCTTCATTCACAGAGTTAGCTTTGAAAAACACTGCCAGTCACCATCCACAATCACCAATCAGTCAGGCCTGGCTCGGGAGCGTGAGAATGAGGTGTGTATGTGTGTACGAGTATGTCAGTGTATAAGGATGTGGGATTGTGTGTGTGTGTGTGTGTGTGTGTGTGTGTGTGTGTCTCTCTGTTCGCATTATGAATAGCCCCAGATGTTGTCCGCCTTTAATCTGTGGTAGAAAGGCTCAGCTGGGGCAAAAAGCAGAAGGGGAGGGAGAGGGGTATAGAGGCAAGGCTGGACTGAAGGAGCCCCTGCAGAAGCAGGTCACTAGCTGGTCTTTCTCTCCCCGTCCACTCCGGAGGGAGGCCTTTAGGGTGAAGCCTACTGGAAGGAAAAGTAGAGGCCTGCTCAGAAGTAAAGCCTGCTGGGACCAATGAAGAATCCATCTGCTGCCTGACCAGCTTCGCCCTTTTTCTCTCTCTGTTCGTTTCCTTTTCTGGCATTAAATTTTTATTTTGCATGCTCCGTTTCTACCTGAAGCAATCTGGGATCTTCGCTATTTTAGGTGCATGTTTCTCTTGCTTCTGAGGGCCAAAAGTTGCATTTGCCCAGTGACAAAATGTAAAACCTCTGTAATTGGCATCCTGAAATGAAGACATTCTGAGGAGTGTGCTCTATGATGGCTGTGTGTCTAACTGACCCTTTAGCGGGGCAGATTAGTGCAGATTGCCCTACCGGGGCCTCAGTGAGCAAACACGACATCTTTTGTTAAAGCCCTCTATGAGGAGAGAGTCAGAAAAGGAGAGGGGGGAAGGGAGGAATGCCTCTCATTAAGAGATCATCCATTTTGAGTGTGAAAATGCTTCCGATCCCCACCGTTCTGGATGGTTTGACTGCCATTGTGAGTGCATGCAATGAGAGAGATGAGAGGAAGGAACATGCTAAACAGTGTTACCTGGCTTTATTAGCTTCTTTAGTAACGTCCCAGGCCCATGTGATGAAGTTCTGGCTGAGATATGACACTATGGAGTCTGCGCACATCATCTGAGAGCAGAACACGTTACTGAGGACACTCTCGTCATTGTGGAGGTAGATGGCCAGCAGTTTTCTCTGAATGACAGAAGCACAACATATACAAACAGTTATACGGATCATATGAATTGCGATTATGGATATGATTCAAATTCATCTCGATGCTTGTGGTTCCTTAACAATTCATTTCATATTGATGTTTTAGTGATTTGAAAAGAAAATTTTTGGAAAACAGAAAAGCAACTGCTGCCCACAAGAGTCTGTAGCATAATGAAGAAATCATTTCAGAATAAATGAAAAAACAAATCAAATTAAATAAAAATAAAAAAATAGTTCCAAATAGGTGCTAATGGCCACACAAGTTATTCCATCCCCAACATCTAATTAGCAGAAAAAAACATGAAAATAAAACAATATAAACATTTTATTTTTATGTAAATTTTTTATGGTATTTATGTAAAACTACACTTGTGGTCAAAAATGTACATCTTGCAGAATTTGCAAAAATGTTAATAATTTTATCAAAATAATATGGATGTATGTAAACTTTTGAGCAACAACTGTATATTAGTTTTTTTTTGACCACAACTATATAAAAATTGTATATACACACACACACACACTAAATAGTTCAATTCACATCGGGGGAAGAACGCACACTTGACAAAAAAAAATAAAAAAATGTCCTAACCATTCAAATATCTGCACTGAATAAAGAGAGACATTCACCCATTTACAAACTAATACCCACATAAGTTATTCCATTCCCACATCCAATTTTCAGAAGAAAAAAAAAAAGCATGAAAACTGAAGCCTCAATGGCCAATTCACTACCTATGAAGCCAGAACCCATCTAATCCCGGCTCACTGATCCACCCTTATTTCATGATTCACCATCAGGCTTTCTGAGAGCTTTAAGGCCATTAATGCTTCAACTAGGGTTCACGAGTAGAAAAAGACAGCAAGTGCCCTCCCCGCAAACCCTGAGCAAAGCAAACATCCAAACCAAATCAAACTGATGCAGGCTAAATCAAACTTTCTCTGAAAAACAAAAACCAAACAAATCGCTTTATTTGTTTTGCATCAAATGCCAGTGCCCTCCTTCCATCATCGCAGGTTAGCACAGGAAGGCACCGCTGATGTCGACGCACATCCAAATCCACAGATATTTACGTCGTCAGATGGACGGCGCTCGCTCGCATAACCCAGCAACTAATTTTTTTAAAACGGACACCGCCACAAACATGAAAAGTTTCGCCAGACAAGGCAAGGGAATAAAACCCACCGAATTACAGAACAACTCTGAACGTTTCCTACAGCTCTGACCCCTGATGGTTCGTCGAATACAGCAGGAGGGATTTCTTAACAGTCCGACGGCGGAAAAACAGAAAGCAAAGCGGGGAGGAAAGTGAAGGAGGGCATCAACGGAGGAGAGAAAGTTGGGCTCTATGGAGGTGTATATGGAGGGAGCGCTGCTGTGTTTGCACAGTGATTGAAGCTCTCGAATGAGCCACACGGCCCCTGGCGGGAGAGAGCTCAGGCCTCTTTCTCTAGCCCAATTCAAGGCACTGAAAAGATTAAACACTCACGCTGGGTAGACAAGCAAATGGGACCTGGAGAGAGGGCGAGATTTTACTCGTCAAAAACTAGAAGGGGGGTGGATGAAAACGAGACATGAACTTTTCCACTCCTCTCTTGTAGTCTGTCCTAAAAATGACATGGCTGTTTCAGCACTGACTGAACGTATTCACTGCGAGCTGCGAAAACAATTTTGACCTTTTGAGGCCTCTAAGATTTCACTGAAGAGGTGGGGAGAAGCTATTCTCGCTAATAACAGTCTTTGGTCAGCTCCCTCGTTTCACGCCCCTCCATTACCCACAGTCACTCCTCTCTACTTTCATCCCATTGTTTTCTCCTCCTTTCTTTTCCTCATTTATGTGGGGCTTTTCTTAGCCTGCAGAAATCAGTGCTCAGTCCAAATTACTGGGTCTGTCCTGGGGAAGAAACTGACCCAAAAGCTCTTTCTGTCACCTTGAGCTGTCCCCCATCTGCTCGGGACGAGAATCCTGAAATGGTGAGGAGGAAAGGGTAGAGAGGAACATGGGAGGAGAGGACAGAGAGGGAGGTGGGTAGAAGGAGAGAGAAAGCTGATCTGTCCTGTGAGTGGGACAGTACTAGCTTTCACACAGTTGTCTGAAAGTGAGGAATTCCCAGGCTAACTTTGGACATGTGAGTCAGTGTGGCAGCAGCACAACTACAAAGCATGTTTATCTGCTAAATGACGGCCTATTCACACCAAGCATCATGGCTGTTTGGCATGAAAAACATGAATGAAACAATGTACCACTTTGTAGTCCTTTAAACAAATCAGTCATTATTTATTCATATACAAGTCATTAAAAAAAAATCATTCAGATATTGAAATATGGAGGATGATGAAAATTGAATGCAAAAAGACGCATTTTTCAAATTTTGTGTTATTTAGTTGCATTAAACTTGATGTGAACAGGCCTTGCGATTGAATTTACCTTATCAAGGACATGCTAACCACCTTGAACGGAGCATTTGCAATTAGTAAAAGTGTCTTCCAAATGTACAAATAATGGTTTGAAATGTAGTATTCCACCGTGCACTAAACAGGCAATGTTTCCAGCATTAATGTGACTATAAAAACTGAAGCAAAATGCTATGAAGCACAAATCAAAGAGAAGCAAGACACATTTAAACATTTGAAGTCAGCATGAAATGAATATTTTCTAAATGAAACTTATTGATCTTTTTGTGAATGATTCATCAAAGCATGTTTCATTTTTTGAGTTGGCAATTTTTGAATCAAAATGTTATAACTTGATCTTCCAGTTAAAAGACAGTCTTCGCCAGCCATTAAATCTTTTTATACAATCAATTGCAAGCTTGCATTTAAATCTGCCTCCATTCAATCAACAACCAAAGAACAGAACCAAGTCACTCATCCTACATTTCTTCTTTTTTAATAATCTACTTCACTTGGATGTACATCACAATGCAGTCTGCTACTACTTCCATTACATTGTGATTTTATTAATGCGCTATCAATAGAGATTTTGAACCAATGAGATTTCACTATGGGTGGAGCTACCAGTGTAACACTGCAGAAACAGAAATAAAGCGAGTGGCAAAATGTCCTGCTAATGATATTAACATCACGTTATTTCTCATGATGTAAGAAACAGCTAGTTTTTATCTAATGCTATTTACAGGGCCCGGCTGCATAAAAGGTTTAGACTAGTTTTATAAGTTAGTCATCTAATTTTTTTCTTTAAGAGTGGTCATATTTTTTTTAATTCAGTTCAATAAAAGCATAGATTAGTCTAAGTTGAATCCAAAAATAAGACTGATTACCCTTTGGTGAACTGCTAGTTGGTCAAACTCATACTTAAGGCAGTCTTAACATAAGTTTATGCAACTGGCCCCAGCAGGACTCCTGGAGTCTGTTCACACTTCTACTGACAGAAAAAAATCTTGATTTTTTTCAAATTATCGTAAGACATTCTGTTGATGGCTCCACATGCTCGACCGTGAGAGTAACGCTAGTTATACAGACAATCATCTTGTAAAAGTATGTTTTTAATTACAGGCATGTGTTGTGCTTGGAGGGGGGGGTGTGGGGCTGGGGGGGGACGGTGAAATTGATCATCCTCTTTTGCCTGTAGGAAAGCAAACAATGGGAAATGAGGAGTTCATATTACTGCACTCTCTTGACCTGTAGCGGACTGCTTTAACAGATGGCACTTACAATACTATAAGAGATTCTCCAACAAAAATTGAACAATAATCTAGTAATAATAATAATCTTGTTGCATAATTAGTTTAGCTTTAAGAGCTGCCTTGTATATGTAAAACAACTCTTAAAGGGCCAGTTCACACAGAAATGAAAATTCTGTAATTATTTAATCACCCATGTCACTCCAAAACCCAAATTAATTTCTTTCTTCCAGAGGACAAAAAACGATCATTTTTTAAAGAATGTTTTTTCTTACGTTTTGAAAAGGATGCAAAAGCACCATAAAAGTATCATAAAAGTGGTTCACATGACTCACGCACTATATTCCAAGTCCTCTTTGATGGCTATGAAACAAAACAGAATAATATGCCAGTAATTTGTATTTATTCAATTATAACAGCGATTATAATCTTCCTCTCCAGTGTGCTGTGAAACATTAGGATCATTTGCCTCACAAGAACGAGTCGCTCATGAATCAGACATTGTTACTTCTCCTGTGGATGTGCACGACTGACATTGTTACTTCTCCTGTGGATGTGCACGACTGACACATCAATAAATTATTTTGATCAGTGTATATAGACAAGAGTCAATTTTCATCAGTCCTCCTGTTAGAACAGCACTGTCAATAACAAGTCTTTCGGGTGTCAGAAAACTCATCTCTCTGTATCTCTTTTCTCACGGACTGAAAAATCACTTCGTCACAGAGGCTCCTCTATGAAACTCATACACGAAAAATCCATGAAGGGCGCGAAGGAGCTATGAATTTTGATGGCCGCCTTTGTGCGGGTGGCAGAGGAGGGTTAGCGTGATTAGCTGGATGTTAAGGGGATTTGTGATGAGGCCTGTGCTGATGGGTGGCCTGACTCAAGAGTCTTCCTCTGATCCTCCGGAGGAACTCCAGGGCCTCCAGCATTTTCATTAAGGATGGATTGGGAGCATCTCCCACTCCAGAAACACTTCATCACATGTAGTGTTTTACTTAGTGATTAGCCTCTCAGGCCTATGAGAGAGGGGCACAAGTGCCCTCAGAAAAATCCATCACACACATGCACACGTGCAAATGAAATGTACACAGTCGTGGCTAAAAAACCTACATGTAATGAGAAGACCGGCTGACTGAAAGGTGGTGAGCACAGTGGCTCGAGCAATGGCCTGAGCAGTTTGAAATGGGTTTCTTGAATGCTTCCCTTTGAGAATCCTATTTTACTAGTCTTTGTTTTTGCAGTTCAATATGGTGATGTTGGTGTGCAGAAATTTAATCAGTGTTTCCCATTACCTGCCTAGACTTTAGATTAACTGCCTGCCACAATCTAATCTGTCCTGCCACAGTTTTGTATTGAAAATATTTTGTACACTTTTGATAATTAAATAACACATTTTGCACTATTGCTTTGACAATGCATCTGTCAATGAAACCAAAATAAAAATAAGTTATTTAATTAAATATATAGTCTGTTGCACAGCACGTTTGAAAGAGAAGTGTACACATGATCAGCTCGTGATCTGATGTTTTTACCTTCACAGTGCATGTGATGTGAGTTTAACATGCATTTGGGAATGCAACGGGCACCAGTTATGCATTACTTTCACATTTGCATAATTTCCAACATATTTGTGGTCATATGATTAAAGCATTTCACAAGATTTGTTAATAGACCTGTTGTAAACCTATGTTCACTGAAACTGCAATTTTCCACCAAAATAAAAGCCTACAAGTGAAGATATTAAGACAAAATAAAAAATATATACGTTTTATGAAATTCTAATGAAATGTATTGTTCATTTACATTTATTTTACAGTGCAGTTTTATTACAATAGCAATATATTACTGTCTTATGGATAATAATAATAACAAAAGTATTATTATTATTATATTCTAATTGTTTGGCTTCCACTTTAACGTTAATGCAAATCAATGCAAGGTTTTTTATTCCGTTTAATTTGGACACTAAAAATGAGTTGGAGCTCTTAATTTTAATCTCTTAAAAAATCTTCATCTGGGGGTGGCTTCCCCTTGGTTCATCTCCCAGATTCTCACAATCAAACACGTTATGTCATAATTAACTAATACCACAATGTAGTGTTTATCGTACAATACGCTAAAAATATTTTCGGTAACACTTTAGAATAAGGAACACTTATTCACTATTAACTACGACTTTTCCCTCAATAAATTCCTAATTTGCTGCTTATTAATAGTTAGTAAGGTAGTTGTTAAATTCAGGTATTGGGTAGGATTAGGGATGCAGAATAAGGTCATGTAGAATAAGGCATTAATATGTGCTTAATTACTACTAATAAATGGCTAATATTCTAGTAATATGCATGCTAATAAGCAACTAATTAAGAGACCTTAAAATAAAGTGTTACCATATTTTCATAAGTCATTTGGGACTTTGTTGTACCAGAACAACATTCCAGTTCACGCTGATCCATTTTTAGAATTTTCTATTCATCTTTCATAATTTTTACTCAAAAATACTTTTTAATGACGCATACCTTAAATATGTCCTGTTAAATCCTTCCTAAAGATAAATCCTCTGGCTGAAGCCCAAAAGGAGAGCAACTGCAAATGGCATACTAGAGAAGCGCACATGGATAAAAGAGTGAAAATGTATGACCCGTGAAGAAAAACACTGACTGTCTGCAAGAGAGGAACACAGAAGGTCATCTCTTCTTCTTACATTAGTTTGTTTTTACTGACACACTGAACTGTCTCCTCGGGGGAGAGCGGCGGCCATATTGCGCCTGTGCTGAGTAGAGGAGGAGATCAGCTGGGCTGCAGGCAGGAAGCCATTCCAGCCCGCTCCTCATGCTCAAAAACCCCCTGAACATCTTGCTGCATCCTCCCAGTCTAATAAGACCGTAATCCACACAAGCTGTCAGTTGATACAAGCCTCCTTATGAGGACACAGCGGGAAAACCAGCGCAAAGCTGTTCTAAATAAAGCTTCAGCTGTTCAAATGGGAAACGGAAATTTGATGGGGATTTATCATGATGGGGGGGCAGTTCTGCCAATCAAACACTTAGCGTTGTTTATATACCTGAGCATATGACTTTCAAAAGAAATGTTAGAGACGTGACCTGGTAGTGCATATGCTTATATGTGGGCAACGTAGGTTTCTGGAATCTAGCTCTGGTTATTTCCTGATCCCACCACCCACTGTTTTCCCAATCATTTCCAGTACCACCTCCGACTGTCACCATTAATAATATTAAAATAAAATAAAATAAATCAACTTATATATTAAAAAAGTACAATTATTCATTAAAAAAATAAATTTTAAATTAAAATCATGATATAAATTACCAGTATTAATTGGTAAATTACGGAGGTTATACTCACATCTCTGGCTTTGCCGTAGAAGGCCTCTTGAGATGCTGCTTCCAAGGAGCCGATGTAGAACACAGGATGGCAATCGCCATATCTACAAAACATACATGCACAAACTGAGCAAATATCACACACAAATAAGCAAATACCAAATATCAGAGCAGCTATTTTCAAATATTAAAAACATCTTATTCAAAATCAGCAGTGCTGAAAAAAATGTGCACAAGACACCGCATACTGAGCTTCAAAGAAATGCAGTTTATGTTTGGTTTTCTTTAGTGAAATTGGATTAGAAATGTTACTTTGTCCAGGGATCTCACCTTCTAGAAAATTCAGCAGTAAAGTGCAGTAAGGCATCACCCTCATTTTCACTGTTCTCTGGCACTGAGGGAAGATGAAGGAATATATCAATACAGATAATCCAGTAAACACCATTCCTTCATGGTCAACCCCAGATGAAATGACACAGTATAACTTACTCATCGGAGACTTTCGACAACTTGAGCTTCCCATGCCAAAGATTTCAGATTCATCTACACCAAACTCAGGTGCATCCTCTAAATCCTCTCCCTCACTGTCACTGACCATGTGAACATCTGTGCACTGTAACACAGACACAAAGGCAATTTCTTAAAAAAAATTTTAAAAAAAATTATTGTGACAAAACTAGAGATGCACAATTTATCTGTGATCACACCAATGGGGATCTAATCCAAAACGTAGGAACTTGAACATTTCTAAAATAAATAAATAAAACTAATCTCTCTCTCACTCTACACTGCTTCAGTGTCAACTGTGGCATGAATGACTAAATTTGCCAATCCCTAGATTAGGCTAATATATTTAAGATGACAATAATATCGAAACCTATTATTACGTAAAAAAATAAATAATAATTGGGCGTTTTGTACACATACAAAACAAAATTTGATATTAAATCTATATACAAAAAAATAACCATTAGAAACAATTTTTGAACATAAATAAACGGAATATTAATTCAGCCATAAAAGGCCTCTTAAAGATTTGTTTCTATGAGAGGTTCTAAAACTTCAATAAATCTTTTCTACTGAATATATCAAAATCTAATTTCGAATCCTAATTTCACTGAGAGGTATTTGTGTTTATACGGGGGGGGGGGGGGGGTAATTGACCGCCCAATTCTTCCAATAAAAAGTATATAGTTCATAAAATAGCTCCCATTTAATTCTACATTGGGGACCAACCCTAATATGAATGGTGTGGAGAATGTAATAGTTGCCAATCTGTTGAAAGATTGCCATCAGACTTGAAACACAGGGGCAAGTCTGGCTGCAGTGTTACGCCTGGCAACTCAACAGCGATCCCTGTGCCCACTACAAATGATTTCATCAATTCAGAGGGGGACTGCATTTCTATTCCAAAAACGAGTTTCTCATTAAAGATAAAAATGGCAATCATTTATCCATTTTGGCTGAGCGGAGCAGTCTAATTAAAAATCCCACAAAACATTAGAATTGCCAAAACTGGCATCACATGCTGGCTTTCCATATGTTGAAAAATTAAAAAACAAAAACAGCAAAAATGAAATATATAAATGTAAAAATTATGAGAGAAACAGAACTTCTTTATGGTTCTCATCTACAGGTAAACGACAGCAGCTTTGACACTGTTTGTGCATTGTAGTGGTGTTGATGTGTGTTCTGCTTTACCTCGTCTGTCTGATCCACCGTGAGCGCAGGGGAAGATCTTCTGCACACAGTCAGGTGGTGGCAGGGGTAACTGATTCCACTGGAGGCCAGAGTCATCTGTGCAATCAAAAAATTTATTTATTAGACATTTTAGCATTGTTTTCCCAACCTTTTTGTTGTGTGTAAAATGAAACACGTCTTTTTGTTAAGGGAAAGTCATCATAGCTAACGTTTACAAAGTTATCATTTTGAGTTTGGAACATCATAAGGAGCCAGCAATGATAGAATTATTGGGTGAACTATTCCTTTAAGATAGCATTTCCCAGTAAAGTTTGCAGAGACCATCGGTATTCATCTACATAGGGTTTCTCTGGCTCATGATAGAGATAGACATGCAGCATACGGTGAGCTGCTGGTGAAGGCCTGAGTACCTCATTAACTCTCAGGCTAGAGTGGAAATGTCAGCAGCACTCCACACTACAGGGACTCATTACAGACCAGCCCCATACACACATACACACACACACACACACACACACACACACACACACACACACACACACACACACACACACACACACATACACACATACACACACACACTCATAACTCCGACAGAGGTCTATTCTCTCGACTCTTACCTGACATTACCAATTACACACTATAATCACAGTCTGTTTTTACATATTAATTTTCAATACCTAAATGACCACAGCGGTCTATACTTTATACCAACAGTAATGATAAACATTTTTCAGCTCTTAGCCTGTCTTAAACCTGCCTAAAGTAGCAAAACAGACACATCAGAAGAAACTAAAATACAAGGAGACAAAGAGAAAATGGATACCTGACTGCAGGGGGCTCTTGTGCTCTTTTACTTTCATGTGTTCTAGAGAGATTTTTGGTTCAATTCAAGCTATATTTATACCAGTTTATCACCTACTTAAGTTATTGGTTCTTCAATTTTAGATCTACTGATGAATTGCATCATTAGGTGGAACTCAAAACAAATTGCACATCACGTCTTGGTATTGATTAACAGACATAACAGATAAAGTGTAAAGAAGCTTTGGTTTAAGCACCATAATATCCCATAATGCAACTCCGAGAGGATTTCAGTGTCAAGTACCTCAACAGGGCGCTAACTCCCCCAAAACACACAAACACACAAGACACTCTCTCTTTCTTTGTGATGGCCCACACAGAGAGAAGAATCACAGTGTTTCTCTTCTACAAGGACTAATTAAAGACAGACTGTCTGTACACAGAGAGACAATGTACAGTACTGTTGGGTGACACAAACAAAAGCACTGTCCAAACATCAGACATGTTCTTTTTGCAGGAGGATCAGAGTGTTGGAGGCCAGAGAAAATGTAGAAATCATCGGGAAGAGAGGGTAACCTGTGCCACTAAATATTAAAGACTTCTATATGTAAATGACCTTTGTTATGCAAACCTCCACATACCAGGTAGGATCACTGGGTTGGTAAAGTTGTCTAATCCTGAATAGATGTTGATATCCAAATGGTTAGTTTGGAATATTTAAGGATAGTTCACCCAAAAATGAAATTTCTGTCATCATTTACTCAAGCTCATGTTGTTTTAAACCTATGACATTTTCATAGTCTCTGAATTCAAAAGAACCCTGATCTCGAATTACTTTTTATTAAACAAAAAAAAAAATCTATACAAAATAAAGTCAAAGGTTTTTAATTACATTAAATAAGCATGAATTTTCATGTTTAGGTGAATTATCCCTTTAATGTGCTCATAATGATATATTTTTTTCAGTTTAGTTCTCATAAATACTCAGGAATGTAAATATTACAGTACATCTACATAGTAAATAAATGTTATCTAACAAGGTAAATCCTGTTTTCCATGATTTAACACGTGAAGCAGGGTAGAATTAGGGCACTTAAAGTCACAGGTAAGTCGTGAAACTTCCATGTTCTGACCCCATTGCCTAACGGTATGAGTGTGTCTGAGTGTTCAAGTGTGTGCGTGTTCAGAGCCGCAGGCTACAGGGGAGAGGTCACCCCCTCATCTTTCCACACCTCCCTCTCCAACTCCAAACAAAGAACAAAATCCTCCTCTTTTGGACCCCTTTCATTAACACTTGCATTAAAGCCCCTAGCACTCAGCACCATGCAAAAGAGGAATTCCATTTCTTTTTCTCTGTTCTCATCTTAGAGGACTTCTCCATCTACTATCAACTAAACATTTCTTTGGCCAGCTTTTACTTCTCCTCTTGGTTGTTTTCATCTATTTGTTGTCATTCTCCATCGCTCAGGCTGTGAAGGAGATAATTACTGCTGACAGCTGCTCTAGTCGTCCGAAAGCCCCAAGCTGCACCTTGTGTCTGCCTTCTTTGATAGATGAGGACAAGAGAGCTACAGAGAGCGGAAAAAGTGAGAGTGTGTGGAGACCAGAAAAGAAAAGAAAAATAAGAAGCCCCACCCTAAACACCTGTTGGACACTTTCAGGTTGGGGTTTGAAGAGGTGTCAGTCTTGATTAAGATCTAGGGTCAAATACAGTGTTTAAAATGTCCAGTGAACCTTTCAGAACTAAGCCCTTCGAAAAAAAAAAGTGTGAATAGGCCAGGCGATGTTTTGTTTTCACCTGTTTAAGGTGTAATCTGTAACTGCTACGATTTTCCGGATGCCGGATGGCAGACAACAGCAAATGCATCTTACAATAATAAAATGTTATAATTCTGTAGTGCAAAACTCAGTGTCAAAATAGTGATACTTTAACACAGAATATTATTTGAAATACTTCATCTAAAAAAATAGTAACTGACATGTCCAAACTTTAATAAAAAAATAATAATAAATCAAAGCTGGTGATAAATTTATATGCATTAGGTTTACTTATTTATTTATTTTTTTGTATTTACTTACATAAATGTGTGTGCATATACGTACGTACATACACTTTTATATATATAACTTTAAAATAATACAAATAATAATTACAAAATTAATTAAAAACATTAAAAAAATGTATGTTTATTTACAGTTTTCTAAATTAAAATAGTTTCCAAATCATGCAGTGTGAAAAACTGAGAAACGCCTTTACTAAAACAGAGATGAATGAAAAAACCCTCCATTTCTAAATCAACCATTACAGATCCATTTCACCTGCATATGACAGATCACCACTACCCACTGCTAAATATGACACCGGCATAGTCAGCAGGGTGTTGATCTAAACATGTAAAGCATGATTTATGTCAGTCGGCCCCAGTAAGGGACAGGGAGTGGACATTCTGAAGACAGAAGATTGGCAATATAAGAGTGTATATACCTCTCTCTCGAAAACTTCACCTGCAGACAGCAATCTCACAAGGGGCTCTGTACGGGCTTAGAGCTGAGCCTCGTTGCTACGGCAACCAGCGGGCCCAATAAGCCGCCTCCGCAGGTCTGTGACGCTGAAAGCCCATAACAGCCGTGGGCCACGGAGACCCTCAGAGAGCAGCAGCAGTAATACATTAGCAAACACCAAGAAACACTGGATAAATGTCAGCAATTAAGGGGGAAAAGACTCTAATAAGGACGTTCCAGAAGTTGTCAATCATTCCCATAGGTGCTCCAAGAGGTTGGCAGTGAAATATGAAAAGAGCTCAAAAGAGTTTTGGCTCAGGATGTGTGTGTGTGTGAGAAAGGGAACTCAGAGGTGGGAAATGGACCAATTAGGAGCCTAAATTAAGAGAACAAATAAAATAAACAAGAACTTGAGCTACAATTTGATGCTGGGACATTTTTAATAATAGCGTCAAGGGAACAGTGCACAGTCAATCAATCTGGAACACAATACATTTTTTTCAGATTACTATAGTTACATAAGCCATGAAATACATCTTCACTAATAAAACAAAATGATGAACTGGCATTATTTACATAAATCATCAAAAATCTCCAGGACACAGTAGGATTCAACAAAAAATGTAGTGCAGCCCAAGTTCGGGCAGAAAAGATATCAAAGTTTGGGTGGTTAATGCCAAACACAGCCTGCAAACAGCAGTCCTCAAGTGGCCTGCCATATGAAGAAGCCTGTGTCAGCCCCTCAAACACACCACACGCATCCCGACTACACCCACTCAAACAAACAAGGGCTAAAACATTATTATGGTAAACAGCCTCCTTTGAATTTACAGACACTGCATAGGGACGTCAAGACAACCACTAAGATCCACCCCCAGATTCAAAAGGCATAAGAAGGTACGCTGATTTTTACATTGTAATCCCTTTCTCCCCGGAGACAAATTTACAATGCTAATCACAAATCCAGTTAAAACAACCGCACTGTTTAAATGTTAACTGGTTAAACAGTTTCACTGCATGAATGGATCAAAATCAAACCATATTTTCTTAATTTGACTCTCTGACAGTAAAACAAAACACAAATACAGAAGATGCACTGATAGCCAAGTATACGTTCTGACTTCCCTCTGAAACTGATTACTATATTAAGTTCAATCCATTTCAACAGTACAAGAAAAAAAAAAACTAAACAAACAAACCTGTCACTAGCTCCTTCAAAACCAATATGCTTAAAAGCTCAGTTGGCGAAATGTAAACTGACTACTGATCAGTTTTCCATTTTTCACCCTTATGAGCTGGAACGGAGCACAGAGAGACTCGCTCGCTGTATATGAGCAAGCCAAGGGTAATGAAAGCACAGCGGAGTAGGCATTGACTCAGATTGCTGCTAAATGTATTTCTAAGCCTGGGCTGTCATGTTTATTGGTACAAATCCCGGGAGATGAGGGAAGGTTAATGAGATACGCGCAAAAAACGGCCTGCCTGCCATGCGAGAGCTTTGCGTCTAATGCACGGCTAGGCATTTCAATAAGGGCCGGGGGCCATTATTAAGACTGGTGCTTTAATAATATGTCTCTCCCTATAAGCCAAGACGAGTTGAGGTGAAAAGCTGGTCTGTGGCCAAGTGCATGACGACCACATATAACCAATCACTGCTTGGGCATTAACGGTTAAATGTGCCTTAAAGAGTATTCATGAGCAGTGCCCTCTTCATAAAAAAAAAAAACAACAAGATTGTGGGTTGAGGTCTTCGGTGAGTGCACTTCAGCCCTGAAGTGGCCTGACTCAAGTGGGCAGTCTGTGGTGGGAGGGTGTAATTCAGTGACCTTGTGTCTGTTGTGCTTTTCGCTAAAGGACGAAACGATGTCTCCAACCACCCTTTTAGCAATATGAGCTAAATGCAATGGGTGAGATACATGAGCCTTACAAACGCACACTGAAAATAAACAATGCTGTCATTGTTAAAGAGCTCTGTGAAACACTGCTCATAAAGCTATTGACAATGGGGTCATAGTCTTTTGTTCTGGTACTCTCAAATACTAAGTAGTCAGAGGGTTTTATGTTTTATTTTGTTCTTTTAATAGTGGTAACCAAAACCATCTTAATAGCTTCAGAAAAAAAAAAGCAGTCAGATACATTTTACTCTTTTGAAAGATGACAATGCAAATTTGTCCCGGTGGCGCTGCTCTGCTTGCGACCCGGGCTCGTGCTCCACTACATCAGTCTGTTCGTACTTTGTTCTGTTTTTATTTATTTTATTGTTATTTTATCTTATTGTGACGAATCCGACGCTCATATGGCGAAGATCGTCCAACTTGCCTGTCTAGTAACAGTCATATGGGGATACTTGGCGCAGTGCACGGTATATGCAGGTGTGGAAACATGGACGCCTATTAGCTATACCCGAGATACTTTGCTCGCGCTTCGCCACATGGGACTATCTCCACCGAACCTACCTACCTGCGTGAGGGTGCAACCTGAGCGAAATAGAAGGCAAAGGAAAAGAGGCCGGAGGGGCGGAATACGGCAGCGTCTTCGACGACGAGGGAGTAGACCACCCTTACCGTCGATGATTCTGTGTAATGCTAGATCTCTGCATGGAAAGATGGGAGAACTTTGTGCGATCTCCAAAGCATGTTTTGAGTACCGCACTTCAAGTTTGATGGTGTTTACGGAAACATGGCTTCATCAGGATATCCCCGACGCGGCCATGGAGTTGGAAGGATTTACACTTGTGCGGGCGGATAGAAGTGTGCAATCGGGGAAATACAGAGGCGGTGGTATAGCTGTGTACGTGAGTAACAACTGGTGTAAACAGTACACAATCAAGGACACATTCTGCTGCCCCGATGTTGAAGTCTTGTGCTTAAAAATGAGACCCTTTTATCTACCGAGGGAATTCGGAAGCATTGTTGTTTGTGCGGCCTATGTACCTCCTAGTGGAAATGCGGCGAGAGCAGCAGAGTATATCGCGGATTGTGTTCATCAACAACTACAAGGCTCACCAGACGCTCCTGTATTTATTTTAGGTGATTTTAATCATTGCAAGCTGGAACTGTCCTTGCCTGGGTTTGAACAATACATAAAATGTGGAACATGTAAAGACAGAATCCTAGATAAGTGCTATGGAAATGTAAAAAAAGCTTATGAGGCCAGATCGAAACAACCGCTAGCCAACTCTGACCATTATACCATCCATTTAATCCCCACATATAGGACTATGCTTAAACGTAGTAAACCATATGTGAAGGAAGTAACGGTATGGTCGGATGATGCCATAGAAAGACTTAAAGGATGTTTCCTTTGCACAGACTGGGATGTTTTTAATGATGTGGACATTGATATAATGACAGAGACAATAACAGACTACATAAATTTTTGTGTGGACAGTGTACTCACTAAAAAGAATGTTACAATATATCCTAACAACAAACCATATATAACGAAAGAACTTAAGAATTGTATTAATAGGAAAAAGGTTGCGTTTAAGAATAAAGATCATGCGGGGCTGAAGATCATACAAAGAGAGCTTAACTATCAACTAAAGGAAGCTAGGGGACGACAGAAGGATGTTATTGAACAACAGTTTTTAACTTCAAATTCCAAAAAATTATGGAGTACAATGAAGGCTGTTACTAATATGGATTCAAGGAGATCACAGATAGATACAATTGATGATCTACAGAAAGCTAATGAACTGAACGACTTCTATTTCCGGTTCCAAACTCATGATTTCTCTGACAAATGTGAATCTGTTTTAGGTTCTTTGATATATGATATGGGTAATAGATTAGAGGTAGACTACTCTAAGGTGCATTCATTGTTCCAACAGTTATGTATAAATAAATCTACAGGACCTGATGGGATTTCTGCACGACTTTTAAAAACTTGTGCTGCAGAACTCACTCCGGTGTGGGTTACGCTCTTTCAGCATTCACTGGACTCGCAGAGAGTTCCTGCACTTTGGAAAAGATCAGTGATTACACCAATCCCAAAAAAGCCACATCCTTCTGAGAACAATGATTTTAGACCCATAGTACTAACTTCAATCGTAATGAAATGCTTCGAGAAATATATTGTGTCCATTTTGAAAAGTGAAGTATCCTCAAAACTAGATCCATGGCAGTTTGCTTATAAACAGGGCAGAAGTGCAGAAGATGCAGTTGGAAGTATTATCCATTTAGTCTCTAAACATCTGGAGGACCCAAAGGCATATACACGTCTTCTTCTTATTGATTTTAGCTCAGCTTTTAACACTGTGCAACCTTATTTATTATTAGAGAAATTGAAACACATGGATGTAAATCCTAATATTATAAGATGTTTTTTTTTCTTTCTTAACGGGTAGAACCCAACAGGTTAAGATCAATAAGACAATCTCTGACTTACAGTATATTAGTACAGGAGTACCTCAAGGATGTGTGAGTTCCTCAGTTCTCTTCACATTATATACAGATGGTTGTGTGAGCAAATATGATAACCACATTGTAAAATTTAGTGATGACACCGCTATTCTTAGTTTATTATATAAAGATCAAGACATATTGTCTTACTGCTCTGAAATCAAGCAATTTACTGAGTGGTGTGATGCTCACCACCTAATTGTGAATGTGAAGAAAACTGAGGAGATGATATTCGATCCGAAGTTAATTGGCGACCATAGCCCTGTTTATATTCATAATGTTCAAATCGCACAGGTGTCCTCATATAAATATCTTAAGTGTTTTTCTTGACTGCTCTCTTACATGGCATGTTCACGTTGAAAGCTTATGTACCAGGCTACAACAAAGAATGTATTTTTTGAGAAGGCTCAGATTTTATGGTGTCAGTAGCAAGATTATGATGTTGTTTTACCAAGCTGTACTAGAGAATGTGATCAGATACGGTATACACCTTTGGTATGGTAATCTGACGGTACAGCTGAAATCAAGGCTTGGACGTCTTATTCAAACAGCTATGAAAATCTTGGGCAGGATAGAACCTCTCTATCTCCAGACTCTTTATGAAAAGTCTATGCTGAGGGAGGCAGATAAGATTCTGCATGATATAACACACATTTTGAACTGTGAGTTTGTGATGCTGCCATCAGGTAGGAGATTTAGAATTCCAAGATGTAGATTGAATCGGTACAAGAATTAATTTATTCCTTCTGCAATTAAGTTATTAAATAAACATAGGTAAGGTATTATTTATTGATTGTTTATTTATTTTATTGTTTAAATGGTATGTTTTACTGTGTTGTGTGTGTATGTATGTATGTATGTATGTATGGATGTGCATGTGTATGTATATATATGTATGTGTATGTGTATATATGTATGTATGTGTGTATGTGTATATATATATAAAAATTAATTATCTTAATTTTTTTATTTTATTTAGGTATATATATATTTTTTTCCTTTACTACTATGTGTTGTATGTGATGTGGTGGTTGTATTTCTGAGCCTAAGACAAATTTCCCTCAGGGACAATAAAGTGTACCTAACCTAATCTAACCTAAATATGGAAGTCGAGGGGGGGACTTTCAACACCTGAAACAAACAGTGCTCACAAAACAGGTTTGTTCATCAGGCCACTCCCTTTGAAATCGTACTTGCCCGAAATAGGCAAACCTGACAGCAAATTGAAGACACAATGACAAGCACCTAAGAAACACATGGTTAAAAACACAAGGGCAATTTCCATGCTTAACTGGTCAGTTGCATAATGACTAGTGATAAGTAAAGAAAAAGTTCCTATGGTTATTGTACAGATGCTTATCATGGATGTCTAAGCTGGGAGGTGGGGTTCCTCAGGGTTCGGTGTTAGGGCCCTCTCTGATGACTGTGAACGAGTCGTACTGGGCGAGAAAGGTCACTGACCCCCCACTACATGAGCTGTAATGTCCACACAGAGAGGACAAGGGAGAGGAGCTGCTGTGTGACATCTTAATTAGTACCAACATCTTACTTTCACATTGGGTGATACTTAAACCACTACAGAAAAGAAGAAATTATTATATTCAATTTGTCTAAACTTCTATAAGAAACATGTTTTCTTACACTCCTAAGGCACAATTTTTTGTCATGTAATTTGTCATTTCACACAAAGTAAAAATGCAACAATTATAGAAAAGCAAAACATATTTGAAGTTAGAGTTATGCAGTGCAGGATTTGGGGCCAGTGAGATTTTGCTGTGGGAAGGGATATCAGAGTCTTGACAAAACCAAGTGACCAACAAGAAGGCTATCTTTGTCATCGAGGTAGGTAAAATCTCTTTTTTTAAGTTTAATTTGGCAAAAAAGCTTATAATTTTATCACACACACATACAGTATATATATATATATTATATATATAATATATATATATATGGAAGCTATATACGGATGAAGTTAGTGACAATTCTATTAATCTTAATTTACAACTTGTTCTCTATATTATAATTATTAAATCTGGGCAGTTTTATTTAAACTGGAGCAAAAGGCAGGTGCACAATTGTCACAGGGTTAAAAAAAAACAAAGAGAGAGTAAAAAAACATACCGAGTCATCTGAGGCAGAGGCAGGCCAGCCGTCCCACTGTTGATGCCGCACAGGGATGTTTGTCAGGTCTGAAATGTTCCTTTTCACCTGAGACATAAACATACAAAAATATTAGATAACAGGTACAAGAACACAACACAATCCACAAACACATTCAAGTTTATTTCACAAACACTACCAGACAACACTTTGTTTAGACACTATCAGAAGACGAAGTGTACCTACTATTTTCACTAAGATATAAGTGACTGTGATGGGAGGGAGACAAGGCAAGTAGTGGAAAAGAGCTCCGTGTTCTAAAAAATTCCACAGATGCCTGTCCTAATACCCAATGCCAACAGCCCTTCACTCGAAAAATGGACAGTATTTCCCTTCTGCTATTCACCCCTGTGTAACTGCACTTAATAACATTGCGTGCATTTAAACAGTTGATGCTGACCCCTGCTCCTATGCCGCTGTTGGTTTAAAGCCTAACGCCAAGCTGATGTGCGGAGGATGGGGGTGATCAAAGCAGGCGTCGCCCAAAGCTGGATGGGCCGCAGATTCTAGTGCATTATCCCCAGAGAATGCACTACCCTGCGGCGCTAGATACAGAGGCAGAGAAAACTAGCCATTGTGGCAGAAAGCCCTCATAGCGCATGGCCAAATCCCACCGCCAGCACACTGAGTGGACATGTATCCTCTGCCAGACTGAGGACTCGTGCCCACAGAGGCAGAAACGATGGCTGCAAGATGCTTGTGAAAACAAAGGACATGAAGCAGGGTTGAAAGAGATTTAAGGGTTAAGAATTCATTAACAGATACAATCATTACCTTTCTGTTGACAAAATATAACCACTAACAATATGAATATTTATGGATGGAATAATAAAGAGGTTCTTAACCGGAGGGTTGTGACATTACCCGTCAGCTGATTTTATATACTTTTATATTTTTTCAAGACTTCAGAAATTAAAATGATTAATACTCTTATGTGATTAATGCTTATCCTATGTCATGTCAATAATTACGCATATCGTTGGGCTTTCAGTTCATGATAATAATAATAACTGGATTTAATTACAAAGGCATTTGTTGACTCATGATCAATTTTGGTCAACTAAAAAAAAATAGGTAGAAACGATTTTCACTCAGAGACTGCTAATAAATGTTACAAAATCACAATAAAACAGCAAGTAACACATTAAATTAAACATGAAACTTTGAAGTAGAAAAAAATGAAAGTATTTTCTTGTAAAACAGTCTACTCCAATTTTTTTTTTTTTTACAACCTACAAAATGTAAAATCTGTGTTCTGAAGCAAAACAATTTAAGACCACTGCATTAATTTATAGAGGATTTTTAGGATGCAAGGATACAAGGATGATTTAAAGGCTTTCCATACAGATAGAAAAGTTTCTTTTTTATGTTTCAGTAATATAGACATATAAAGAACCATGGCTAAAGTGAGCTTCCTGACCATTTTGGTCAGGCACAAACTCAATAAAGGGAAACAAATTCAGATATTGACGACATCACCTTGGTCGGCTGAAGTCGGAGACTCTACCATCACACACACACACACACACACACACAACGACACACACACTCTCAAACATCAACAAGCCCACACACTGGGCTGTGCGTTTTTCTTATTGAAGCGAGCAAGGGTCAGCTGGGTTGGCCAATGTTATTACAGAGTGTAATATCTGTGTTTGACCAGAGGGCTACAGGGATTTGGCCGCCCAGGCCTGACCGGCAGGCTGCCGTAAACACCAGCTCTTGGCTGTAATGAACCGTTTAGGGTCAAATGGCACCACAGCCCAGGAGAAAGTAGAAAGTAGAAAGGAACTCCCATCATAGAGGCCCCCAGCTACATCAGAAGCATTTAGCTGCTATAACAAATCGGCCCTCTGCGAGAATCTGATATTTCACCGCTTTACTTCATTGGGCCTTTTTTATGAGCACTGCCCTACTGTCAATATACCTATACCACTCGGTACTTCAGCCAGACTTCATCCCCCACCCCCCCTCTTGACACAAAACATCCAACCCCCGACCCATAAGCTATTCACTGTTATTTGACGACAAAACCGATTTAGCTATATTGAAAGGTGAATTCAAAACGCTCTTGGAGAATAAGAAAAGAAAATAGCAAATAAAACCACACTGCAAACCTGTCAGTGAAAAAAGGTGGTATAAAAGTTCATTTATCAGAGGTGACTTGTTGAGTGAGGGGCTTTTTCTGCAACTACTGTGAATTATAATTGACTTAAAAGGAGAAAGCCCCATCCTGCTGCAATATTCACAAACACAAGTGTCATTACCTATTCATGAGCTACGAATTCCTCCTCTTAGCAGTCAGGGGTCTGCAAATTAAAGCCAACATTACCCAACTAAATGAGAGAAAAACACGAAAGGATAAACAAACAAATCCACCGAATAACAAGTTTATTTACCACTGATTTCCGAGAGAAAGTAAAGAGAGTTTGAAGATGTTCGGTAACGGCTGACATTTGTTCTGTCTTGCACAAACTGCTGCCCATAAGGAACAATGAGGTTTGATTAAACAACGAAGGAAAAGACTCAGTCCTATTAAACCCAGTTCCGCTGGCATTTCATTTTAAATGTCACAATACAGTTTTTAGCATCAGGGAACAGACTTCCACTGTGAAAAGGAGGAGGGAAAAAAAGCAGAAAATGTTGACATTATATCAGAAAATGCGGGAAGATCTCATGGATAAAGACATTTCAGCTGCCGGGATTATATTCTTAAGGACTACATTTAACAGCGCCTTTCATTTAAAAAGGTTTTCTTTTATTCATATATTCTCCAGTGTGGTTGTCATTTAAGATAAATATTATACATCTCATCTTCAGAACAAACATTTCCATGGTGTCAAAATAACATCCTGCTTAGTAGATGGACTGCACAAAATTTACAAAGATAAAGAATAGTATTTGAGATACAAAGAAATTAAAAGGCATCTGTGTATTGCTGCCCCCTTACTGACAGAACCTAAACTGCAGAGTTCAATTTGAAAATTAATCTAATCTTTATATATAAGAAAAATAGTTTTCCTATCGATTAACAATTTAGAATATTATTTGATTAAATTCAGTAATGTCATTAATATCTTCAGATAAAAAAAAAAGGATAAAAGTGCGCAAAAAAGTCGTACAAATTAAAAGACTTGGACGTCAATAAACACATACACTCTCCCAGACAAACATGCGAACACACACACACGCACATTAATGATCCAATCTTTCTAAATGCCAAGTACTGGTAATCCTTGACTGGAGAGAAATCAAAGAGAAGAAAAGGTTGCCATTAAACAGTCACAAGCTCTTCAGCACCAGATGCCTTTTATTCACACTCTTTTACGCTCCATCCTTCTTTTCTTCCTCTGCGTTCATCTCTCCAGCTGCGGAGAGAAACACTGTGGGGCAGGCAAAAATCCCTGGGACGAGTCGTCTGGTCACGGACGACAGAGCCCTATCGGACGGCCCTATTCTCCCTGCCACTTTCCTGACAAACATTTGCTCTGAGGCTTAAGCGTAGCCACGAACTCGGGTTTGGGAATGCCAATCAGAGGAGGAGAGCAGGGCCCGGGGCCGAATAGTGGAAGGGTACGTTCCCTGGGAGCCTGGAGGCAGAGCGAGAGCCTTTGGCAAAGACAAACAACGGGACATCACTGAGGGACTCTCTTCTCTCTCTCTTTTGCTGCTCCTATTGATATGCACATGCAGAAAAGCATCGGCTGGTCTTCAGCAAAGACAAAAGATGAGCAGAAAAAGAAAGGCTAGAGAGGAGTCCTCTCCATATGTGGCTGTGAGGGGGTGAATGGGGAAAAGAAGAGAGAGGGGAGACTGTGAGAGCTCTCTGTTGCTGTTTTGTTGCATTTTCACACAGGCCTTCAGTTTTAGGGCCCCAACTGTAAAACAAAAACCTTCCTCACATGTTAGTAACTTTTTCTCAACGAGACGTTTGTGAAGAAACGCGTTGGATCCCGCTGAGCTTTTGTTTCACGTTCACATGTTTATTTTCTGGCATTTTCGGGCACAAATTTCCCATCCCAAAAGAGGGAAACTCTTCCTGTGGAGCCAAAGTAACTAATGAACTCTCCAGCTAACTAAACCAACTCTGATAGAGAGACGTGCAACCAATAAGGTGTTCTCTTACAAAAAACGTTCGCATCGCACGCAATTTGTTTCTGCTTAGAAAACAAATCTTCTCCCTCTTCCCCTCGTTCTCCATCGTAGGAAGAAAGAAACAGAATGCCTGAGGATCAAGCCAATCGGGGCCACAGCGGCCCGTTTGATTCAGCTTTGTCCAGTCACTCGCTCCCCTACCAAGCCAACAGCTTCGCTTCCTGCTTCTCTTTTCTCTACCCTGCGGGCTCTACTCTCCAGTTGTTGTAATCCCGGCAGCAACACTTAAGGTTCACAGTAGGTGCTCATCAAAACCATCTGCTGAGGGAAAGAGAGCGCTCACCCATCTCACTTTAATCTCTTCAATTAGCACCATTACAAACCTGTCAAGTAGTCTGATTACTGTAATGGTGACCAGCGCCATCAAGGCGGCAGTTTCGCCGGGAAAGGGATTCTGGGATTGCGTGGACAAAGCTGAGGTGGGGAAAATCAGTTCTTTAGTTAAAAACAAAAGAACTAATTCTGACTTAAAAGTATATAGAGTATGAAACGTATGAACTACTAAAGGAAGCGCTTACTCAAAAATTAAACAAGAGGATCAGTAAATAAGGAAATCGTTTTAATTTTAATGGTACTTTTCCTTTAAGGAAGAACGTTCTGAAACAGTTTCTTACAAAATTCCTTGTGCTTCTCACAATTGATATTTACAAATAAATGGAATTTCAAAATGGAGCCTTTGGTGCACCGAGCTTATCAGACTTTCAAAAGAGGAAAAAAAAAAATCTTAAATATATTATCTAAATCTTAATATCTTAAGTTTTTTTTTTTTTGTTGTTGTTAAACGAAGACTATCCGTATAAACAAGTCTTAATATCTTATGCAGTGTTGGCACTCAAGTAAACTGAACTTGTTTCAAGGATTTTTAGAAAACTTAAGTAGAAAAGAAGACAAAATCTTTTCAAACATAAAGATAATTTCCCAGAAAACAAGTCTTAATATCTTATATATTGTTGCGGTAACACTTTGTTTTAAGGTGTCTTTGTTACATGTACTGCTACTAGATTAACCATACAATAAATTATGCATAATTACATGCAAGTAACCCTAAGCCAAACCCTAATTCTAACCATAACCATATAGTAAGTACATGTAGTTAATTAATATTACCCAGTACTTAAATGTACAATTACACTGTAACAAGGACACCTCAAAATAATGTATAACCATTGTTGCTTCTTAAACTGATTTTGTTTCAAGGATTTTCCTACATTTTAAATGGAAAATAAGACAAAACCATGTTAAGAATACGAGTTTTTGGAGTGCAGATTTAAAGTAAGAATCTGCACAAGTTAACTCAAGTTTAAAAAAAAAGAACATCACAGTCTGTTTCTTCAAAACGGCACTGCACTGGCCCAACATGACTCCCCCAGCACTGAAGGAGGGATTCAAGTGGCGCTGTCAGTCCACAGGGAGCTTGTTACACTTGACGTGGTGCGTGCTACCTGCTGTGAATAATTAATGGAGCCATTTCCAGAAAGCTGTGTGTAGGTTACTGGGGCAGGCTGAGGAGAATGTGAGGGACTCTGGGAGGGGTCGTGTGTGTACAGAATGGAGCGTTTGGGTTTTGTGTCCCACACAAACCAACCTTAAATACAACACAGTGTAGTTAAAAGAAAAGTGATGAAAAGAATGGCATCGCACAGGTCTGATGGGAGAGGGAAAGGAGCTGATGAGCCACAGGGGGGTTTATGCTGCTCAATACTGAGACAATGTGATGAGCAGAAAGACGCACAGCAGACAACAGTCTTCGAGAATATTAAACTTACCTGCTACAAAATATAATGTTATCAGAAAGAGGAAATAAGAAAACCCCTACTCCCTCAAGATTTCAGAGATTTCCATTCCACAGAACATGGGAGAGTGGGAAATTTAGCTGTAATAATTTTTACTCAAGTTGTACAATAGTCAACAAGAAATAAGAGGGGAAAAAAGACTTTAAAATGGTTATATTTCAGAATGTCTGCTATCAATGTAAATTAGAAGAAAACATACAATATCCCAAATAAAAATCTGTATCAAGTGGTATAATAAAGGGAAAATGTGTCAACGATTTACATTTAAAAATAAAAATAAAAAAATACTGTACTAAATATACTACTCATGTTCCAAAGTCTTATTGTGCTGCATGCTAAATAAAATTTAAGTTTAATATCTGAATGTTGTACTATATGTACAATACGTATTTGTAGATCTAAATAAAATTTGTTTTGAATAAATTACCATGCAAAAAATTGGCCTCGAAATGCAAAACAATGTGAATCTCTTAAACACAGGAAACTGTATATGATGGGCCCATTCTAAATGTATTGGTAACATGACAAAATTTACACTTAGGTTCACCCAAAACACACAGTTGTGACATTTTGAGGCAGTCCTGAAGTTAGCAGTTCCATGGGTATTCTGGAAAGGAAGAACTTTGACTGGGAGATAATTAGCTTTGGCTCAACACAGGCCTTAATCATCATCCTTAATCATTTCCAGCACAATGAGGACTATTATTTTAGCATGTAATAATTAAACTGACGCCCCACCAAAAAAAAGCTTGAGAGAACACGGGCAGAAACACAGTGGAGAGACAGAGAGACAGACAGACAGCAGGTGTAGACAGACAGACAGAGGGGCTAGGTGACAGACAGGTGTGCGGTTGTCTCACCTCCTGGATGGTTTTGCTGGCAGGGAAGTTGAGGTTGTAATCTCTCTGTGCTTCACGGTGGCTAATGACGAGCAGGTAGTTCTGACTTGACAACCCTTGCTGGGCACTGCTAAATGGCGGGAAGGGCAGAAGGGGGAAAAAGAGAGAGAGGGAGCATTAGAGTTCAGCAGTGGACGAGTCAGGGCTCGTCTATGTCTCCCCAGGGTCTCTGGGCTTCGACAAGCCTGTGCCACCCCACTGCTCTGCTTGCGTAGCGGGAGGCCAGGGCAGAGCCAAGGGCCACAGCATGGGCGCACACCAGCACCAAGGCCATCTGGAGGTATCGATTGGGGCTAAGAGGTGTAAACGTCACATAAAAGGACAAGAGGGCTTGTGCCGCTCATCCACTCCGCCGTCACACTGACCTCAGAGTGGGTTTGAGATTCATGGGAGCTGTGGTGCTGAGCTGTAGGAGAGAAGGCCTCATCTGATGACAAACGATGGGGGTTAAGTAGCGCTTTGAGCAAATGCTCCGTCTGTGTGTGTGAATATGAATCAACAGCTTAGAGGCGAGCCTGCCGGCTAATCAGGGTTCGAATGAAAGCAGTCAGGAAGAGGAGAGTCTGGGAATTAATATGTAACGCACACATTAATTATGCAACCAGCGCCTTAATCTGAGGAGCTTTGGACAAGCTTATGTTAACAGAGGACCAAATTTACTGTAATGGCAGCTTATTTACATTGACTAAAACTGCGAAATCAATATGTAAATGTAATGTTTGTTGTAGCTAGCGATGAAGATTGAAACGGTGGCCTAGGAGAGGAGGATGCATATGCGATGCTGTGGAGAGTGGAAAAACACAGAGTCATGAATACAAGTTGTAAAAGGGGGGGATGGGGGGTTAATTGGGGTATCAAGACACTCACCAAATAAGCCTGATTTGGAGACATTTTGCATTCTGATACAATATATTTGCATTGACTAATGCGCATAACTAAAGGTAAGGTATGGGTAAAAAAATATTGATTTGAAGATTAATAACAATCTAATATTGATTCTTAAAATCCCTCAAAATTAAAACCTTGTTTGATATATTGCTAACCGGTGTTTATTATCTGCTATATACTACTAGCTACATAAAAACAGCTTATTTAGTACTGTTCACATAATGTACTTCACATCAAAGCAAAATACACATTGTAACTGTACTATTTCTAACTTAAGTGATATTGAATTAAGTGAGAATCAGAATTGTGAACTTGCAAATCACAAATGAATTGAATAGAGTTTCAAAAGTATCCCTCTTCAAAAGTAGAATTGTATATTTTTAAAAAGTGTTTAAATTATTACAATTATACTAAATTTGAAAACACAAAATCTCATATAGATTCGTATAAAACAATACATTTGATATAAATTTGTAAATATTCATATAAAAAAAATCATCTTTTACACACAATTTTATATAAAAACACACATACACAAACACACTATTGTTCAAAAATACAGTAAAACTGTATTATGAAATATTATTACAATTTAAAGGTTCTGATTTTACCATGTTGTAAAATGTACTGCTGATTACAGATTATTACGCTACTATTTGGGTAGGAAACAAAATTTGGAAATGTAGGATTCCTTAAATATAGTTGAAAGACAAATATTAACATTATAAACGTCTTTAATGTCATTTTCGATTAATTTAATGTGCACTGCAACATTAAAGAATAAAAATAATTTGCAGTCAAAGAAAAAAAACATCAAAAAGCAAAACGCATTGTTATATAAAAAGAATATACATTTATCTGGAACTCTGGGTTTGTCCAGACATTAAGATGGGTATGAAACTGTGGGTTAAAATGTAAACTGCAAAGTAGAACTTTTCTCTCCAAGGAGGTAAAACTATGTGAAATTTCCTCTCACAACAGATCTACAGCATAAGGTTATCTGTGAGGGCTAACCAGGTCAGACCTCTGTTGTTTGGTCCCACAGACTGGAGCTGACCCCCCCCCCAAACTCACCCTTAAAGCTTCTCCACACCGTCGGAGGCCGGGAAATAGAATTCACTGGAGCTATAGACAAAAAATAAACCACTGTGTAAATGAAGAGCAGATTGGTTTCATTCAGAGATAAGTCTGCCATCTCAGAAACCCGCAAGACTGAGACTTTATTAAAGTCCTATGGTCTCATTCCGCCATACCAACCTCTTGCTCTAATTTCTTGTACGCACACTCTTAGGGTGACCTTGTACCAACACCCAAAAAACACAAACATACATACCCTTTCTTTCTTTCAAAATTTTATTTTTGCATCCGCCACTTACTCAAAATGTTCTTTCTGCACCGCCTGTTTAGCTTTGACAAGTCTAAGTACTAATTGCTGTAGTTTAAACTGTTTTTCCTTTCTGCCAAAACCAGCAGATTCCTCGGGCCCCCAAGTCTCACAGGAGATCAGATGCAGAAAATGAGATAAATACCAAATGCGCACGGACTCATTTGCTCATTTGTATTTGCAGAAGTTCAAATTAAAATAACCTTAAACACACACATCTCCTGGAAGCAACAGAAATAGATGATTCGTTTTAAATTATTCATAAAGTTCCATTATTTATGCTGGAGATTAGAGGTTTGGATACCTCCACGAGAGGGAGAGCGAGCGAAATGAGCTTGGCTCATCACTGGATTTCTGTAACTACCTTGGATGGAGTGTCTGTCTTGAAAGCTCCAAAGCCTGTGCCGTATTTGCATTCAAAACAGAGGGAAGAAAATGAGGCAGGCTGCGCAGTGTGAAGACGGGTTTGACTAATATGTTTGGATATGGTGTGCTGAGGTATGCTTTGCAGTAATTGCCTACAGTGGCTTTTATGTTGGTGTGAGTCGGTACCGATTGGTCACAGGCCTGCATCCTTAAACCTCACACCTTACTTTAAATTAAAAACAAGCTGATAGAGAACTTTTTAAATGATTTTTTAAGGAGCCTCTTGTGCTCACCAAGGCTGCATTTCTTTGATCAAATCATAAACAGTTAAAAAAAAAAATCTAAGATTTGGACAGTATTATTCAATTAGATATGGCATATAGATGTATTCCGGATGGAAAAGTTGAATTGCGATGCCGCCATAGCGAGTCTTCAGTGTAAAAGATCTCAGAAATCATTCTAATATGCAAAGTTGCTGCTTAAGAAACATTTGTCATTTTTATCAATGTTAAAAACACTTGTACTTTTTGTGGAAAAAGTGATTTTTTAAAGTTAAAAAGAAGAGCATTTAAATGAAATCATTTGTAATATTATAAATGTCATTTTTGATCAATTCAATGCATCATTGCTGAATAAAAGTATTAATTCTTTTTTTTTAAATAATAAAAAAAAAAAATCTTACTGACCCCAAACTCTGCAAGGCATGTTTTTGTTTGTTTTTGTTTTTTTGACCCAGTTCTCATTTCACACAGTTTCTTTCTATTAATTTGCTAAATCACAGAGAAACACTGACGTTCTGCTCAAGCCAGGTTTAAAATAAGTGTAAGTAAAGATGCCTGAGCAGATAAGAAAACAGCATCTGAACTGCCCCTTGAGAGATACAACCAAAGAACAGCAGTACAGCAGGAGCGAAGTCTGCTGAGGAGCACTTCACTCTCTCCCTGTCTCTCTGTGACAGCTATTTATAAAGGCAGTTAACAGCTTGTCTGCTCACCCTCCTGGAAGCCCTCTTCTCACTGCACCAGGAGAGGACAATCACGGGCAACAATGGGGTCACACCTAACTAACACCGGCCCTCTCTTTTTCTCCCCTATTTCGACTCCTCTAAAATAGTTTCTGAGAAATAATTAGAGCCTGCCACTGATGATGAGCTCTAGTATGTGCTGGATATTAGATATTGTGCCATTTAGATACAGAGGTGACAAGGTATCTGTGGCACGTCAAATGCTCGATAGGGAAAAACGAGACGAGTGAGAGCAGCTGTCCAGATCACAGTAATATATGTGATCTTGAATGATCCGTTAAACCCGTGAACAGCAATGTGGTCCACAATAGCATGCGGTACGTCACAGTAATGTGTGTTTTTGTTGCAATCTCCAAAATGAAAGCTAAGAGAAAACACACACACGCACAAAATGCTTCTGGACCACATGAAATGCAGGCATCTGAAAAGGTGCCAAATAACAGGAGGAGAAAAAATGGAGTGCTGATGTGCTTTGGAGGGTACTGTTATCACAATGTTAGTTTACAGCCCATTTAGTACTTTTCTCAGAATGTTTTCGCATTCTAGAGTACAGTGTCCACACAAGCTGACAGAGATGCCAGTTCATACCCAGTTGTACGATGGCATCGCCACCACCTCCCGCCAGGGCTTACAGCAGTGCTAATCAACACATAATTACACACACAAACACATGCACATCAATATAACACACACACGCAGCCCTTTCTAATTGAAGTTACTTTCATTTATTACTTTGAACTGCACTACTCTGACCACAATGTCAACGCCTTGCTTATTAATAAAGACATAGGGCGATAATCAGCTATATTTTTCTTCAGAGTCACAGCATCTCTAAATTCACATATGTGTTACTAAATTCCTAAACCGTGTATCAGACCCAATATACTCGCTAACATTCAAAAGTTTTGGGTCAGTAAGATCGTTTTCAAATAAGTCTCTTAATAAGTGATGGCAAAGCTGGAAAAAAAAAAGTGTCAGCAGCACTTACTCCAGTTCAGTTCAGTGTCACATGATCCTTCAGAAATCATTCAATCACTAATATTCTGATTTGGTGCTCAAGAAAACATTTTAATACCAGTTGAATTTTTTTTGATTACTATATTCGTGTGAAAACCAATGTTTTTTCAGGATTCTTTGATGAAAAGATATTTTATTTATCGATATAAGACATTATTTGAAGTGAATCTTTTGTAACATTATAAATGTCCTGACTGTCACTTTTTATATATTTAACACATCCTTGCTGCACAAAAAAAATTACATTAGTATCAAAATCTTACTGATCTCAAACCTTTGATATATATAAATTAGATAAATAAAAACACAAATAACTAAAAAAATGGAAGCTCTTCAATTGAATAAAACGCCTTACAAGCAAAATGCTGATCTAATGTCTCTATCTAAAATGTGGTAATGCAACGCCACCTAGCGGTGAGTGTGGGAATTATCTTAAACGCAAGGGATCAGGGTTTGTCTGGTTAACAAGGTCCAGTAAACCCCTGCTGGTAGTAGATGTGTTAACTACAACATTTTGTTGTCAAAATGCATCTTTCTCTATTGACAGCAATTCACAAGTTGCTGACATTATATTAAACACATTATAGAAATACTAATAGACACTCTGCAGGAATTATAGACGCAGGATTTTTAAGTACTGAGAACACAAATGTATAGTGCCCATATTTCTGAAAGTTTCACACAAATATATGTGTAACTTTTAGATGGTGGGATGAACCTGGATTCTGAGACTCTTAAAAAACAAACTTCAGGCTTAAGATATGAGATATATTTGTATAAAGAGACGGGCCACTCATATATAAATGGCAACTGCAGGAATGGATGTCAAACCTTTTAGTTAGAAGAGCTAGTGTCAAGCCTGTTTGATCATTTTTGTATATTCCAAGAAGTGCATGCACATTACTTGTTTTTAGCATTGTTTTAGCTTTTAGCAACACAGTTTAAGCTAAAGGGTCAAATAAATGTAATGTATTTGTATCGTGCCTAAAGTCAACGCAGAAAATAGATGCTCGGGGCATTACAAATACATACCTGCTCTGGCTGGTGCTGGCTGAAGGGGCAATATCAGGGGTGAGCACATATAAACTGTTGTTCTTGGGCAGATGTAAACTCTGCAGAACAGTCTGAGAGAAAGTGGGAAAAAAAAGAAGACCATCAAAGAGGTCAACATATAAGAAAAAACTTACAAGGTAATTAATGACAAAAAAACAAAACAAAAAAAACACTAAAATCTGAATTACCCAATATAATAAGAATAAACGGATATTTGTAGATAAACCACCTCAAAATGGCAGTTGCAATTTTCATCATATATTTGCGACTTCTTTAAATAATTTTAAACATATGTATAAGTTTTACATGAAAAAAGATCATTAATGCACCATTAATGCATTAAAAGATCAATGCAGCAATAATCTGAATATCAGCAGCATGTGTTCTATAGTGTCATTCTTAAACTGTCAGATACATCTCCACTCTTCCAGCCTTTTAACTGCATTTTAGAGACAGGCACCTGAAGCTCAGTCTCTAAATAGATTTAATATCTCCTGCAGAGAGAAAGAATAAGAAGAAGCGTTATCAATTGTAGGCAGTTTAGTATGTTACCACTAGAGGACAGCACGTATCTAGTCTAGTTTTATCACAGTTTTGTCAAGTTTTAGTCAAGTGCTTCTTATCTTTAGCCAGTTCAGGAGCCAAGCTGTTAAATAAATTTTTTTGTTTGCCAGAAAAAAAAAACACTTTCACTTATCAAACCTGCTAGTATATCTTTACTAGTAAATGTATATCTGTACTGCAGACAAGCATTCACCAGAACATCGGTTCTTAAAGTGTTTGGTATTTTTTCTAATTTCTCCAAGGTGGCACCACACACAAAAACTAAGTTAATTAATCATCTTAGCTACTAGTTTATGAGCATAGTGATCTGAATTGCATTTATACTGAAATGCATAACAATTGTCAAGCTTCAGACAGAAACTTGATGAAACCATGCTTGTGTCAAAGACTGGTCACCCACAAAACAACCTCTGCATGACACATATCCACAACACATTTCTGAAAAATTAAAAAAAGACCTGAACAAATTTTTTTTTAAACACATTTATTTAAAGTACCAAAAAAAATAACACTATGTTTAACACACCAATGAGTCGACTATTAGACCATCACCAAAAAGGCACAGCAGTGATTTTCTTCCTTTTTCATTGTATTTGTGTGGCTTGCTGAGTGCCACACACCCTGCAGCTCACAGCTCTTCCTGTTGACTTCGCTCGTGACATAAGATTCAACTTTCATTCACAGAAATACAGTCCCATAAACAGTATGTGGTTCAGTTCAGTGGCTTGTGTCATACCAAGAATCAAAGCTCAGTATCTACATCTACCAAGAAAATGCTCCAATCATTTCTGAGAAAACAAAACGGTTTAAAACAGGTTAATTATTGCAGATGGCATGCTAATTATTGCCTATTTGACAAAAGCCCAATCTAAATGGATAAACCTGTCAGCCTTGTGGGTAACAGAGCACATGAAACCTGCTACTAGATGTTCTGGCTCAGTATGACGTGTACTTCTAAGAAAGGACAGTGCTAATCATGTGTGCTACCTTTGCAAGAGCAGCACTGACATGCAGACTCTTTTTTTGGATGTGGGCCAGTAAGCGGTCTACTACCAAAAGACTGAACGATTAAATGATCATGTATATCGTGTTAATGTATCAAAACATTGTGTGTGCTCACCGACTGTGCTGGCATCCTCCAGCACCACGTCTGTGGAGCGCTGTCTGTACTCCACACGGAAGCTGAGCATCCGCGACTGCCGTTCCACGATGTGCCGAGAGGGCTGGACAGGGCAGAAGGCTGGGCTGGATGAGGATGGGGGTGAGGAAGATGCTGATGCTGATGCTGAAGAAGGCGGGGCTGAGGGCGCAGGTTCTGTGGCTTCTGATTGGCTGTGGGGTCCATAGGGGCCAGTCTGAGATGCTTCACTTGAGAAATTACTACAGAGGACAGAGGAAAATGAGGATTAGGATCAGCATATCAGAATGATTTTTGAAGCATTATGTGACACTGAAGACTGGAGTAATGGCTGCTGAAAATTCAGCTTTGCCAAATGAAGGAAATTACATTTTAAAATACATTCAATAGAAAACAGTGATTTTAAATTGTAATAATATTTTACAATATTATTGGGTTTACTTTATTTGAGATCAATAAATACTGCCTTGGTGAGAAAAAGAAAATTCTTTAAAGAAAATGATATACAGTACATACATATATATGCACACACGTATATAATGCGTGTGTATATGTGTAGGTATAAGATAATATATATAATTATATATCTATATATATATCATAGATATATCTCTATATATATATTCGTGCCGTCAAACAATTAATCCCATCAAGAGAAAAAATGGGTTTGTTTGCATAATATGTGTGTGTGTGCTGTGTATTTATTATGTATATACAAGGTACACCCACAGCATGTATTAGATTCGAAAAATTGTTATGTTTATTATTAAATATATTTATAATATAAAAAATATTATATATAGGACATGTAAATACATGCAAAAGATTTCAAAAGATGATAGTGTATGTATGTTATTTCATATATCAAAGTAATAATATATATACAGACGAACACCACACATATTATTATGCAAACAAAACTTTTATTTGATGCGATTAATCATTGACAGCATAATATATTTATATATATATATATATATATATATGGGGTGCTCCGATTGTATCGGCTACCCAATCACTATCGGCCGATAATCGCTTTGGGATGATTGATCGGCAGTCTCTAAAAAAGGCCGATCTCCAAAAACCGATCTCAAGCTGATGACACACCTGCTGCTGTGAGAGGTTTGGCATGACATGCAACGGCACCGTCTCAATCTCTGTCCGGCGCGGGTGAAATAATTATAATATTTCTACATTAAATAACTTATAAAGTAATTTGAAAACCTTGTGTGAGATGTAATTTTCAACAAACAGGTGAGTGAATAATAGATGCACTTGTGGTGGTAGGAAAACAAAGTTCTTTATGAACGCAGGATTGCTTGTAATAAAGATTTAAAAAATAAAAAAAGGCAGTAGAGCTGACTGTTTCTGTCAATGGTAAGTTTTAATGTTTGTGATAATGTAAGAAAAGTAGTTTAAATGTTTTGCCACTTGCTTGAGCAACTTAATATTAATCTAGAATTAAATGCAAAAGTAAAAATCATTGATTGATGTGTTGCTTATATTTATTGTGTTTTAACATGTCTGTGAAAGATTGTATTACTATACTGCGTAAAAAGAGAATTGCAATGCTGAAAAAGCATTTTCAGTGACAATGTTTGGATTTGAAACCAAAATAATGTATAAATGTTGTGTTTGTGGTAAACAGCCACGGCTCGGCATCAGTAGGCGGACATCCTGTGTGAAAGCTTCTCCTCTCCCAAGAGTCACCTAAGAGGGGAATTCCCACCATTTTCAAAAATGAAATTCAGGCCCTGAATAAATGTCTAAAATCCTGATTGGAGTATCATATAAATAGGTATAAAGGATAAAAAGAAGGCTTTAAAAAGATCAGTATCGGTGATCGGTATCGGCAGATACGGCTTTCTGTGAGAGGGTCTTCAAAACCGATTGATATTCCCCACTGTAGATATACAAAGAAATTAAGGGTCTGTAATTTTATGGTAGGTTTATTTTAACGTATAGAGGCAGAATACCAACCAAAAAAAAAATCCAGAAAAAAACCCCCATTATATAAAGGTTAGAAATTGATTCACATTTCAGTGAGTGAAATAAGTATATGATCCCCAAACAAAACATGACTTAGTACTTGGTGCACAAACCCTTGTTGGCAAGCACAGAGGTAGGGCTGCCAGGATTTAACATTTGATTTTTTGAGAGCAGTGGCACCAGCGCCACCAAGTTCTACAGATGGTGGTGCCAGGAGCAGATTTGGTAGCGCTGGGGGTGGTATTAAAATATAGATAATTTAATCATAAAATAACTATTGTTTTGCATTAATAAGTGCAGCTACTAATAATATTACATGTTCATTTCTTATTATTCTTTTGTTTATTGTTTATACAGATTTGACAGTAAAGCACTAAGCTTGAGTTAAGATACATACAAATTTACTTTTATTAACAACAGTAACAGGTGCAAAATCAAATTTTTATATAGAAAATTTTAGAGATGCCACGAGTTCGATCAGCCAGGGATCGGAATCGGCCGAATTTTCCTCATGATCGGCCCGGATCGGTGATCGGTCGGTCAGTCTCACTTCTTTCTGATTTCGAGCCGATCCGTTTTGTTACCCGCGGCACAGGCAATAACGTCAGCCGTGCATTTTTCGCTCTCTTCTCTCCGATGACCCCTTCTCTCACACACACACGTCTCATTCGCTCCGGTTAAATAGTGCTTGTACTGCGCATTATTGTAGGCGCGCTCAGTCTCAAACAGTTGTGAGCTAAAACGTTCAAATACATACAAAATGGTCAAAATGCCCATCTTGGCGAGTATCCAGTTAAAAACAGTCAGTTTTGGAACATTAAATAGTTGAGAAAAAGAACGCATGTTGTGTAACAGTATATCGGGTCCGTGGATAAACTCTTAAAGGGACCGCAATCCAATATTCCTGCTGCTGTCTGTCATGTTAATCAAAGAACACAATTTTCTGCTCTTGACTGAATACGTTCTATAACTTTAATGGTAAGCATTAATCTGTATTTAATTTTTATATGTAAAATAATTAAATGTAAAATAACACTGGATGTGTTATTTTATGAATGAATTATGCATTTATATAGCACTTTATTGTACACCCAAAGCGCTTTACAATCATACGGGGGGTCTCTCCTCAACCACCACCAGTGTGCAGCATCCACTTGGATGATGCAACATCAGCACAGGACAACCGCGCCAGTGCGCTCACCACACACCAGCTACAGGTGGAAAGGAGAGAGAGTCATAGAGCCAATCAAGTAGTTGGGGATTATTAGGAGGCCATGATTGTCAAAGGCCAGGGGGGCAATTTGGCCAGGGGTTACACCCCTACTCTTTACGAGAAATGCCATTGGATTTTTAATGACCACAGAGAGTCAGGACCTCGGTTTAACGTCTAATCCGAAGGACGGTGCTTGTTGACAGTATAGTTTCCCCATCACTATACTGGGGCGTTAGGGCCCACGCAGACCACAGGGTGAGCACCACCTGCTGGCCTCACTAACACCTCTTCCAACAGCAACCTAGTTTTCCCAGGAGATCTCCCATCCAGGTACTGACGAGGCTCAACCCTGCTTAGCTTCAGTGGGCAACCAGTCTTGGGCTGCAGGATGATGTGGCTGTGGCCATTTTATATTTGATTATTTTAATTTCTGGAGTATTTCTCACCTGAATAAAAATTTACTTAACCTGAAAAACTTCAAGTTTCATAGCTCTTTATTCTATTGCATTTATTTGTGCTGTTGTTTGCAATTTCTTTATTTGTTCTTATTTTATTACTGACTTTTTACCTTTTTTTTTAATGAAAATAAAACTTTGCATTGAAGAAAAGTAGATTTTTGTTTGTAAATGCTGTCAATTATAGTTATTAGAAAGAAAAATCGGAATCGGCAAAAATCGGTATCGGCAGATCACACTAACAAAAAATCGGAAATCAGAATCGGCCAAGAAAATTGCAATCGGTGCATCTTTAAAATTGTATATATTCCACTCTTATTAAATGTACCATTATTCTTCTAGTATATGGAACTGACCAACTTCAGTGATATGTGTGATGTAGTAGGCAAAATTTAAGTTTTTTTTTTTTTTCTTCTTGCTTCTACACAAAAGTGTAAAATTCTTGCCCAATTTGTTTCTTGATGATTTGATATTTTATAATAGTGATTTTATCATTTTAAAATATAGAGAAAAAGTAGAAATGAATTAATAATAAGCCAATAAGTGCTCCTCTGCTGCTGTCTACTGGTTAGAATTGTGATTCGATGTATTTTTTTAATTTTACATAAGTGTTTGTTTACCACAAAGTATATTTTGGTCATCCCATTAAAAATAACATTCAAACTGGATCATTAGAGCGTTAAAGTGCTGGAAATAGTTGTGTGAAATGCTTGAGAGTCATTGAAAAATGCTTGAATTTCTCTCTCAAAAGGTAGTACAAACCCTGAAATTAATGATGTAATGCCCCCCCATGAAGGAGAAAGAATGATTTACGGCGTTTTCCCTACCACTAAAAAACATGGTTACAGTTAGGTTCAAACCACTTCTGGTTTTTTCTGACATATGTCAGCGCTTTTAAGAACAGAGATTATAAAAGGTATTGAAGAATGTTGAACCATGAATTGCTCAGCGAGAGCTAGACTCCTCGCAGCACTGTTGCATCTGTGCAGTAACAGTGCCGCGAAATTAACTTTGGCTCCCGAGTAAAGCTGTTCTGAGCTCGGACAAGTTTGTTTGCGTAGCGGTCCGAGCTGATAAACGGTCCGTGCTGCACAGCTGAAACGTAGCGCGGTTTAGTTTAGCCTTCGTTTCGTTTGACGTTCTTCAATGCACAAAAGACATACAATGGCAGAGCTTATGAGTTGGACAACGCGGTGGTCGTGCCAGTATGACCTCTTACAAAAATTAGTCACACCGCCTGAAAAAATGGTCGCAGTCTGGAGCCTTGCAGAGGTAAGACGTTTTTTTGTAGTTGGTCACAGGTTGCCCATTAGGAGGGATTTTGATAACTCCTCTTACAGAAAATTCTCTCTAAACCTTAAGGATTATGGCCTGTCGTTTTGGCAGCTCGAAGTTTCAGCTCCATCCACAGATTTTATATATGATTGAGGTCTGGAGACTGGCTAGGCAACTAACATCCACAGTTCAATTGTGTTATTTTAGAGCCACTCCTGTGGTGCCTTTGATTTGGGGGTACGTTTAGGGTCAGTTCTATGACTGCGATCAATAGCGGTAAAGACCCATACCATGACACGGAGATGCTTCAGTGTTCTGGCTCAGGAAGGAGGTTCTGTCCAAGACTATTACAGTACATGGCCCGTCCATTCTGCCCGCACTTGAGGTGAAGTATGCCTGAACTTAGCTGAAAAACAGCCCAAAGCTTAATGATTCCACCTCCCCCCATGCTGACTGTAGGGATGGTGTTTGTGGTGGCATAGTCCGCTTTCTTATCAACTCGGCGAGTCGAGTTAATGCCAAAGAGATAAATTTTGATCTCATCTGAACACAGCATTTTCTCCCAAGCCTTCTCTGAATCATTGTTCATTGGCAAACTTTAAATGGGCATGATCATTAACATTAACAAGCTCCTTCTGTGTAGTTCAGGGTTGAACCCTCATCTTTCTTATGATCATCCTTTCCCCATAAGGCGAGATGTTGCACGGAGCTCTAGACCGAGGCCGATTGATGGTTATTTTGTATTTCTACTATTTCGGAATAATCGCACCAACAGTTGTCTCCATCTCACCAAGCTTCTTACTGATGGTCTTGTTGCCCATTCCAGCCTTGTGCAGATCTACAATATTGTCTCTGACATCCTTTGACAGGTCTTTGGTCTTGCCCATGGTGGTGGGAGAGGTCGGAATGGAAGATACAGATTGTGTGGACAGGTGTCTTATACACCTAACGAGCTGACATTAGGAGTAACTTCTAAAAGTGACAGGACTAATCTGTGTTCCACATGGGCACATAACCAATCTGTGGGAGCCAGAATTCTTGCTGTTTGGTAGGGGATCAAATACTTATTTCACTCACTGAAAATGCAAATCAATCTCTAACCTTTATAATGTTTTTTCTGGATATTTTGGTAGGGCATGCAAGATATATCGGCCACCATATCGGTATCGGCCGATAAAAGCTAATTTTTTCTGTTATCGGTATCGACCATATAAGAAAATTTGGCCGATATCTTAAAACCAATAAATAATGCATTATTTCCTTCAGAAACACTTCAGATGCACGCTGTTCGTTTGCAGCCTTTTGTGCAATTGTAAGTTGTAATATTGTGTTTATTTGATGTATATACTGATTTATCTCATATAGAATGTGTTTGATTAAGTTAAAAGAGCGCTTCAGTTTACCGGTGATCATCTTTAGCTCAGCGCACCCAGCTCAAACAGCAGTGCACAACATTAACAACTATTATTGGGAATGTCGTGTATATAACATTATATGAAGACAAATTATTATCATAAAACGTTGTGAAATTCTTTGGGTTTAGTTGCTGTGGGTTTCAGAGTTTGATCTGGGTAAAAAGAGCGCATCCCCACAGGATCACACAGTTCTGGACATAGCACGCAAGAAACTGCATCATTTTGTACCTATATGCAGTGGGGAAAAAAAGTACTGTAGTCAGCCCCAATGCGTGGCAAGTCGTTTCTCCCAACTTCAGGAAAAAGATGAGAGGCAGGCCTGTAATTTTCATCATATGTCCTACCTGCAAAATGAGTGTAGACAAAGAATCGAGGAGGAAAAAAATCCAGAAAATCACCCAACATTGTTAGATTTTAAAGAATTGTTATTTGCCAATTAGGGTGAAAAAAGTATTGGTAATAACAAATTTATCTCATACTTGTCAATGGGCAACACGGAGTTTCAACTCCCTCCAAAGATTTTCTATGGGGATGAGATCTGGAGACTGGCTAGGCCACAACAGGACCTTGAAATGCTTCTTACGAAAACACTCCTTCGTTGCCCGGGCGGTGTGATTGGGATCATTGTCATGCTGAAAGACCCAGCCACATTTAATCTTCAATGCCCTTGCTGATGGAAGGAGGTTTACACTCAAAATCTCACGATACATGGCCAAATTCATTCTTTCGTTTACACGGATCAATCGTCCTGGTCCCTTTACAGAAAAACAGCCCCAAAGCATAATGTTTCCACCCCATGCTTCACAGTAGGTATGGTGTTCGTTGGATGCAACTCAGCATTCTTTCTCCTCCAAAAAAAAAACCACGGACAACGGGTGTGAGTTTTTACCAAAAAGTTTATTTTGGTTTCATCTGACCATATGACTTTCTCCCAATCCTCTTCTGGATCATCCACATGCTCTCTAGCAAACTTCAGACGGGACATGTACTGGCTTAAGCAGGGGGACACGTCTGGCACTGCAGGATTTTGAGTCCCTGGCGGCGCAGTGTGTTACTGATGGTAGCCTTTGTTACTTTTTGGTCCCAGCTCTCTGCAGGTCATTCATTAGGTCCCCCCTTGTGGTTCTGGGATTTTTTGCTCACAGTTCTTGTGATCATTTTGACCCCACGGGGTGAGATGTTGTGTGGAGCCTCAGATCGAGGGAGATTATCAGTGGTTTGTATGTCTTCCATTTTCTAATAATTGCTCCCACAGTTGATTTCTTCCCACCAAGCTGCTAACCTATTGCAGATTCAGTCTTCCCAGCCTGGGGCAGGTCTACAATTTTGTTTCTGGTGTCCTTTGACAGATCTTTGGTCTTGGCCATGGTGGAGTTAGGAGTGTGACTGTTTGAGGTTGTGGAAAGGTGTCTTTTATACTGATAACAAGTACAAACAGATGCCATTAATACAGGTAAAAAGTGGAGGACAGAGGAGCCTCTTAAAAAAGAAGTTACAGGTCTGTGAGAGCCAGAAATCTTGCTTGTTTGTAGGTGACCAAAGACTTATTTTACCGAGGAATTTACCAAATAATTCTTTAAAAATCCTACAATGTGAATTTCTGGATTTTTTTTTTTCTTTCTCATTTTGTCTCTCATATTTGAAGTATACCTATGATGAAAATTACAGGCATCTCTCATATTTTTAAGTGGGAGAACTCGCACAATTGATGGCTGACTAAATACTTTGACCACTGTAAGTTGTAATATTAGTTAGTTGTGATTATTGATTAATTCAGGAGGCATTCCGTGAGTTTAGGAAATTACAAGCTGCCCAGTCAAAACAGCTCAGTTTACGTATTCATTAAGATCTTCAGCTCAGCGCACCGCGCACGCCACGACTGCTATTTAAAAAAGTGGTATTAATTTGTTACTTTTTCAAAATCATTGATACATTATTAATAATAACAACCACTTGTATTTTTTCTCTTATTATTTTCATCAACAAAATGGTTTAGTAATTAAAATCATTTAACTATTGTCTGTGCAGAGGCTATTCCATTTTATTGATCTATGGCACATTCATTTAGATTCTTTACACGTGTAATGATGTCCAATTACTTGTTTGCATTATTTATGCATTATTTTATTTATTTGTAAGACTTTTTATGACTAAATTTGGTAATGGGAGTGTAAAAATATTTTTAAAACGTACACCTTTCAAACTAGGCTGCTTATGTTGAAGTTTTTGGGATGTGGCTTTTAATGATGAGCCCTTTTTTGTAATCAGGCTCTCAAAAAGTCTGTGTGTGTGTGTATATAACAATTTGGATATAGATTTTATCGGCCAAAATGCTCGGGGTAATAGATCGGAAATTGCAAATAAAGAATAATCGGTTATCGGTATCGGCCAAACTTTTCATATCGGTGCATCCCTAAGTTTTGCTGGCTGATTGTTTGGTATTCTAAGTGTCTCCATCCGTTAAAATAATACATATTTACGATTGAACACTCCTAACAAAAGATACAGGAGCCCTTAATTTTCATCTTTGTGAAAGAGAACAATAACCCAACTTACAAAATCAGCAGGGGGTCAAATAAATATTTCCCCCACTGTATACATACATATACTGTATGTAGCGTCTGGACCACTCCAACCCACAATATATATTTTGTTAGCTAGATATAACAAATACTCTGTAACACCCCAGGAAACCGAACAGGACCCTGGTTTCATGGTAACCCGATACATTTACAACCTTGTGGAATGCGAGCAGACTCTCAGCTGCATTTTCCAGAAGCAAGAGGCACAAATTCACAGTAGAAATTGACTTTTCTCTAATTAATTCATAGGAAAACATTTTCTTTGAATGAACACACATTTTCTACATTGTGTATATTATTGCTGTGTTGTAATTAATCTGTTGTATTATAGACTATTTTTTATTCATTGTTACGATAAACCACTCATTATTCAATAAGTAAACTCTACCGATGTCTAGTATCTATGAATTCGCCTCAGCTTCTTCTGATCGAAACAAGCGCGTATATTACTGCGGATACTATCGACAACTAGTGAGGGTTCTAAGAATTTTTGACTAATTGTGAAATTCACAACAGCAAGCGAAATGAAAGATGCAAAAACACATGCAGTGAACAGGACAAAGAGTTCATCAAAAAATCACCCAGTTTTCCAACCCTCCCGCTTGGGGAATTTCAGCCGTCCGACATTGGAGAAGCCCATCTTGAGCGGCGTGAATCTTGGCATAGGCATTTAAAAGATCAACACTCCATGTGAACAGCACCCGCGGTCAAAACGGATGGTAAGTCGGGTCATCAGCTAAGAGATGTGAAAGAAGACGCGTTCAGGATACAAAGCATGTCTGTTGCGCAGGGCCTTTCTTCGGTCAAGCCTAGTCGGGGAAGACTGGGACACATTTCATAAGTCGAACACATGATAATCAAAATGGGTTCCATTTCAGCTCATAGAAACCCAAGCTGCAGCAAGATCTTGGGCCTTAAGAATGCATCAGGAATCTTTTTCAGACATACGAAAGTATCAAACTTAGTCGATTTAATTAATGCATTAAGTATCAGTTACACCTTTTACAAGGTTTGTTTGAACTAAGAATCTGAAGTTTTCCCTCAGGTTTTAGATCTGTTGAATACGCATGTTCCATAAAATTCATTCTTTATGCCTCTCTCTATGCTGAGTTAAACACTTAACCCTTTCCTATACCAACTGTTGTGTGTGGTGTGTGTGTGTGTGTATGTGTATGTTAGACCAGTTTATGTGTTTATGTAGTATGTTAGACTAGTTTAAGTGTTTATGTAGTTAATAAAACCTTACTTGTATCACACTTGACGTGTTCAGCGTTTACTCATAACCGGAGTCAATAATCATGCAGATTTACGTTACAAAATTATAGAATTGTACAGTAAGAAAGTAATTCCCCTTAACCAGGAAATTAACGTTCTTAAAATTGACAAGACAGTTGACCCTGAGGGTCAGCTAAATATCTACAGCGGATCAAAAATATTCATAATTAACTATAACTAATTATGGTTAATTATTCATATTTCCCCATGAGCTGATTCGCTACATGTACATATTACAGAATTACATTGAAAATAAAATAAAAAACAAGAAAAAGTAAATATTATCACCCATGTGTGACTGAAATTCTGGATGGAGGGCCCTAGGTTGAAAACCCCAAAATTACGCAAAACTAACTACCCATGTAATGCATAATATCTGAAACAGAACCTCCGGCCTTTCTGTATTTGCTTTATAATCCAATGTGAACACTGGGTATCCTGTCAATTTTATGTTCACTTTATCTGATCCCTGTATGCGGAAATCGACTCCAACATTCAAATAGTAAACTTTTTTGATGATTTTAGAAAAAGAGACTTGGAAGGGAGAGAAACAGATAAAGTGAGGGAGAGACGAAAAGAGAGAGAGAGCGGAAAAGCTTGCACCTCCTTACACCACTCTACATGATCCACAATGGCGGCAGTGCTGAAATCCAAACAGTATCAGACTCAATGTAAACAGGCTTTACTGGTATAATAATATGGGCAGGGCCCAACAGACGCTCGATTGTCCAACCCAGAGAAAATCACCCTTTTTTTGCTCTGCTGAGGACACAAAACGGCTTGTTCTGGCACTTACTCTCTCTCTGTCGTACTCTCTCTCTCAGTGGCTGATGGCTGAATTCCCCCGTGCCCCCGTGTTCCCCTGTGGCAGTAAATAATGTTTTTTCTCTGAGCACTGCCGGGACAAAGGCTCCTCTCTTCTCCTCCAGGGTCAGCACATATCGCTGTAAGAGCAGGAGCGGGGGGCCAGGCACAGCACACAATGCCTGACTTTATACCACCTTATTACAATGCCAAAAGGTTAAAGACGTTAGGCTCCGGGGGCATTCAGAAACTCGTTAGATACAAAAAGGAAAACCCAAACAATGGATAAATTAAAGAAATGTTCAGAAAAAAAAAGAAAAAACACAGTCACTGCAGCAGCCTCAGTGACATCTATAGGTCAAAATAGTCACATAATTCAATGTTTATAATAAAACAACTAGACATGATGGAAAAGAAGCACAGACACAGCAAATCATATAATGGCAAGATATGTAAAATTTGAGAAGTTTTCTTATGACAGCTTTGTATGAGGAATCAAAATTAGAAAAGTCAAGTCAAATTTATTTGTATAGCGATCATTTTTCCAACAACATACATGCGGTATTCAACATGCCGTTTTAGCAGAAAATCATTGAGTGTTAAGGTGTTTACTAATATCTTTATGCCTTGGGTGTAAGTTTACGCCAGATTAACAGCTTGTGCTAATAATACTCTAACGTGTATATAGTGTATATAATATAGCAGTTGAGATATGCTATGTATTATATAACATTCTACATGAGATTACTGTATGTATGAGGATAAAATTGGACATATTTATATATCCAACTTTATATAAGAGCTGGGTGATTACGTTTTGTGACAAATAAAAAGGAAAAGAAAATCAGGCAGTCTGCCCTAGCTGTCAAGTATTCATGACAGAATGAACGAATCATTCATATAGGTCAGAATGATATCAATTAACCAATTTTTATTCAGTTAACAAAGCCAGTCTAAATGATTCGTTAACAAACCTGACTAATCTAGATCACCAATTCCAGAATTTGCTGACTCAATCCAGTCGTACTGGTTTGCATCTTACTGGAGGGAAACATTATTACAGAATGACCACTAAAACATTGGTTCATTTCTCATACAAAACAAAACAGAATCAACACAGAAATTTTAATAACTAAGATTTTTAAGAAAGAACTAATTTTGATTAATTTTATATGCCAGGTATTCACAATTGTAAAAAAAATTCCACATTTCCAGATTTTCTATAACTGTAGGAACAAAAGAAAAGTAGTATTTAATGGAATAGTTCACCCAAAAATGAAAATTAATCACTCTAGTCTATACATCATACACTCATTTTGGTAACCAAACAGTGTTTGGTTTCCAGCATTCTTCAAAATACCTTCTTTTTTTAATCTGTTAAGCACAAGAAACTCACAGAGGTTTGGAACAACTTGAGGGTGAGTAAATGACGACAGAATGTTCATTTTGGGTGAACTATCCCTTTAAAATAAAACGTGAAGCTTAAAATAAATAAATGCATCTTTCGTCAGATACTTCTAAAACAAAACCAAGAAACAGCATGTGACAAGGCCAAGATGATGACAAAATACAAATCTGGTAAACCTCAGACATTAAGGATGAGGTTTCCCTTGTACTTATTTCAGAGTTCGGCGGCTTCGGCCTAGACAAGATGACATTTGTGAAGTTGACGTGGTTAGAAAAGGACTTCACCAATGAGATACTACATCAAGATTATTAACAAATCTAGATGTTCGTTCTTTCATGGTGATATGAGAGAGCGGTTAATAATACACATCTTTCTAGAGCGGAGCTCCAAGAGTTCCACAGCCTACGGCATCTTCAACCTATTTTTAAACAATCTTGTGATCTGTATATAATTTTCACCCACAAATGTCTAGCTTTTCTCTCCTCCCCTCTCTCAGACACTGGCATTCAGTCAACAGTTATTCCACCGTGAGCGTCTAGATGGCAGTCTGCACACACGCTTGGCTTGGCAGCAGCACGTAGGTCTCTGGGTCCCGCCGAGCAGAGATCCAGCTGGCGGCGGGCGACTCAATGGGGGCACTTGAGTGAACCGTGCCATCCTACAGCCTGCAGTATGGTGCCAGCCACCCACTGAATGCACAGGCTGGAAGTCGCCATGCCAGGCTCCATTCATAATTATGTGCCTTTGAGAAAAACATGTCCTCGTGTCCAAGCTCTTACATTCACACACCCTCTAAATAAACCGTCACAGATTGCACTCCGTCTGAATATATTTGTTCTTAAGACTCTGGTGCATTCATGAGCGCTGACCGTTGAGGAAGGAGAAATGAACGGCGGACACAATGAGTGTTCACAAACGCCTTTTGTTGCCCAAAGTTTCAATTCCTGTTGAAGGGTCAGATTTTTTTGCTGTTGTGTTTGTGTGCGTTTCTGTTCAATTTCTCTCTCTTTCAGGCTAAGGCGACTGAGGGAAATCTCAATACGGCTAAATGCGTAGTGTAACACTTTACAAACTCTTCAAGCGAGACAGACAAACAACAAGAACTGTTTGTTGCATTTTCAATTGTGGGTGTCAACGGTTTAGTGCCCAACACTGTGCCAAGGTGGTTGGCCCCTCTATATACCTTCACAACCCAGTGAAGAGTGCACAACAATGAAAGCTGTCAACTACTTTTCTTACCCACAATACAACTGGCAGAATTTAATTGGTCGATGGAATGCTGAAAAGCTTTACATTCAGCCTAAACACACCATGAATAAGTTCACTGCGATCCAAAGTGGACCAAACTAAAGACACTGGAAAAAGGAACGGGGGGGGGGGGGGGAGAAGAAGAAAAACTTGCATGTATGAAATAGTGGTGATCATCTAAATAATCCTACCGCTGGTCACAATCACGTCGCATTAAACAGTATTTTTAGGGCACTGTAACGCACTGAAATGTGGCCAGCGGCGCAGAACCCACAGTTGGCTACATCCGTGCTGAGTCCTATAAAAAGCTCCCAACTTTGTTGGTTGTTCTCCTCCATTAACAAGGTCATCAACCAACCGCTATGAAAACCCCCGCAATAAACTTGATTGTTTGATTTCCTGTGACTCTGGTGTTGAAATGGCACGAAGGGGGTAATTGCTGGGGAGCAGACTTCCAGAGGGAAATGAGATGACAGCCTTTTCTGCACTGCTATTTCACCACAATTATTTCCGCAACACACTTTAATTCTCACTTTCTTTTTCCTCCCCGTGTTTTTTTTTCTTCCCTAACCCTAACGCTAAAGTAGCAAAAAGAATGGTTTTAAGACATGGTACCAAAGTGATGTACAATAAATATACAATAAATGTTATATACATTACAGTGATGCACAATAAATACTACTGTAGTATATATATTCTTAAGAAAGAAAGAAAGAACATTTAAAAAAAAAAAAAATTTTAAATCTACCCAATTCCAAACTTTTGAATGTTAGTGTAATATAACTAGGGCTGAACGATTAATTGCATTTGCGATAATATTGCGATGTGAGAAAACGTGATTTTTCAATCGCAGAGGCTGCGATTACACTCGGTCATGTGACACGCGAGAGTAAAGAGGTGTGTTCCACTTGAAGATCGATTGGTGTATGACATCAAAGTATGGCGAGAGAAAGCATAAGGAGACATCCGCGCTCTCTTATAGCTCTCGCAGTACTTTGATGACACACACCAATCGGTCTAAGCAGCGCTGCTTCAAGACGAGCACGGGCCATCAGCAGAAAAAGAAAAAAAATGAAACAGAAAACAGCCAAAGGACATAACTTAGAATGGGAGATGGATCCGTTTGTGAAAGCGAAGAGAAAAGCCAAAGATGAAGTCGCACAGACCCAGGCAGGTGCCGGTCATTGAAAAGCTAAATGCAGAAAATATGACGAGGCATATCTTGCTCTCGGCTTCACTCACCGTGTCTATACCAGACGCTACAGTTGTCACGTCGCACCGCAGCAGCTCTACACTTGACGTGACAAAGCAACCGTTGCAAATCATTTTAACTTTGTGTCAGTACGTCATAAATAGAACAAGGCATCAGTTTAAAGTTGCACGGCATCCAGTGTACACAGCGTCAATGATTATAATGGTTCTACTGTATTTTGCCGCTCGCTTCCGGTGTAGACACAGTGTTTAATGTCGTTGGTGAGGAGGAAAGCCTGTGTGTGTCCTATGCCTTAGCGGACAGCATGAAACCCACAAAAAATTAATAATTAAGATTTTAATTATTAAAAACTTAAAATAGAATACATTTTTTAACATATAGGCCTGGCCTACAGAAAAGAAAATTTATGTTTAATCTATCTAATAGTGTGTTGGTCATATTATACAATGATTTATAGCTTGTCTTTGTTGAATAATACAGAACATAAAGAGCTTTAAAAAAAATTGCATATTAAATCGCAATCGCAATATTGGTAAAAAAAAAAAAAAAATCGCATATAAGATTTCCAAAATTGTTCAGCCCTAAATATAACTATACAAAAAAAATAATAACAAGAAGAAAAGTTTGCATTTAAAAATCATAAACAATGTCTTACAGGCCTAGTGAACTTCCACTAAAATCTAAAACTCTTTCTGTCATATTTCTAATAACTGTCGATCACAAAAATTACATTATATTATAATACAGTGTGTATGTGTACACATACACACTGTATTATAACGTAATTGTTTGTGATCAAATTATTTGTCTACTATAATTACTTATATATATTAATTTTATCAATGATAGTAGACACAACATTTTATTGTATTACACTATAGCGTTCCAGAAGCTATAAATACCTTTAGAGTGATAAAGGTGGATCATATCAATATTGCTTTGTCCTGTCATGTAACAATTCCTCAAGATTTAAATTTTTTTGCGCTTAATTTTCTCTAAAATTTCCACTTACACTGGGCTGCACCAGACACTGAAGTGTCCACCTAGGCTAACTGTGGAAGAGATCATGCACTGATTCCTTTACACATAATTGTCAATTATGAAATGAAGCTAGATCAATATTACAGTGCAGGATTTTGTGTTCAGTAGTTAGTTTGCTGATTAGCCAGACATAAAATGGAAGAGCAGACTTCTGATTTGACTAATCAGATGAGCAGACATGATAAGAGCTCTACCAAAGGCCCTACAAGCCAAAACACACGCTGCTTTGACATTTCCCCCTCGATTCCTTAACATTCAGGGAACCAGCAGCAGCCACAGCTGGGTCTCATTATAACTTAGAGACGAATGCCCTTTTGAGAGGAGGCCAGTTTCATTTTACAGGGGCATGAAAACAGTAACCACCTCGTTCGGGCCATCAAGCTCAGCCGGGTCTTGATTCAGGTAATGTGCCGTCTTTGGAGTTTACCAGAATTAATCTCTACTCTAAAGACTACCACATGCAATTCGATGGAGTGGAATCTCTGCCATTATCTTGTAAAAGGAAAGCCTGAGTTGATGGTTTTAGATTCATAAGAATCAACATCATACCTTTGCAAGATCCCATTTTCTTGTGGTATCACTCCATTGATGGCTGCCTACAAAGAAAACATAAATATATTTTAATGAGAATTCAAATTATTGATGAATACAAGAAATAACTGTTAGCTTGAGTTAAAATCAAAAGTGACATAACATGAAACCTTTTAGTCAATGTATGTGAATGTATAAAAGGAAACATATTTCAGGTGATGTAACTAGTCATCATTTCTTTTGATGTTTTAACACAGCATGTCTGAATATGTGTACTTCCCTACTTCATAGTATGCAAAGGAACACAGTTTATGAACGGCCGAGAAGTAATACAGAACATACTCCACAGTATGCAAATTTGGTGCACTGTTAATCCCCCTGCTGTTTGCAGTTTATGTAAATAATCCTGCAATGTGACACAACTTGCACAAATGTAGTCTTTAAATTAATATGAAGTCATAAAAACTCTTGACTAATGAGGTCATAAATTCTTGTTTCATAGATTACATTTATTCTACAAAACATTTTTGTAAATATAAGCCTTTTTAAAAAAATTATTGTTTTATTCAGCAAGAATGAACTGTTTATTCATCAAAGAATTCTGGAGAAAAATGTATTATGGTTTCCACAACAGGCAGCACAACTGTTTTCCACATTATAGCACATTTTCTATAATTATCTATAATATCTACATTATACATAATAATAAGAAATATTTATTGAGCACCAAATCAGCATATTAGAATGATTTCTGAAGGATCATGTGACACTAAAGCCTGAAGTAATGGCTGCTGAAAAAAAAAACGCTTGCATCAGGAATAAATTACATAAATTAATAAATAAATATAAATAAAGACATATTAAAACATATTAAAATAGACAATTATAATACATTTTAATTCACAATGCTGCTGTTTTTACTGTATTTACTTTTGAACTGTAGTATATAATAAACAGACGAGAATCAATTTACTTAAGATATGGCATAGCATATATCATATCACACAGCAGGACATAAGTGCTGTCATTACTTGAAATTTCACATCAACTACCTAAATAAATAGTGGTCTAAATACACTGCTACTTTTTTAAAGATGATAACGCAAATAACAGAGATACACAGCAACCCAAACATAAAACACACAAGCAGTATCCAGCAATGTGGGCCACATATTTCCCCCCCTCTTTCTCTCATCAGACTGAAGTGGAATGCACAGAGATGGGCCTGATGTGTTTGTGTCTGTGCGTGTGTGAGCAAGTGGGTTCTGGAGCCAGACTGTGATAAGGAGACTTACTCTTGGTGGATACAAATCTGAATGGAATGGCTTCTGATTGAGCCAAATAGCAAAGTGTATACAGAGACATACATCGCAACGCTTGCTATGCTCTGAAATTTTTTCCATGCCGGTAGAGGCCACAGAAATGATGTTTTGTCTGCTGTAGAGACAGAACATCAGATATTTTTAACCCTTTAACGGTTGCAAATATGTAGACGTCGACGAAGTGCTCTACACATCTAAGGCCATTTGACTTCTCATGAAAGATTTGCTCAGGTGCAGCGCAGTGTTTGTGTGATCAAATGTGTGCGCGGCACACATCCTGGTTTCAGCGTGGGGGGTTCAAACACTCGCTGGCTGTCCCGTTTCTAAATTTTTTGACTCAATCAACCCTCACAACCCTGAGTAGAACAGCGAATCATCAGATTCACAGGTGCACTTAACCACGCCGTGGCTCAGGCCTGTTTTATTTGAACTGCTGCCAGCATACAACCAGCTTCCTGCTAAATATAGTAAAACAGCCTGCTTTTAAGATAAAAAGCAACTTTGTGGAGGAAAACCTGTCTGCAAAACCACAATTTCTTCATTTTGTTTGAAAACTGTCGCTTTAGATCTGTCCTGATGCCATTACTGTCTGTAAATACGAGATGGCTTGAACCCTATTTTAGGGTCGAGAGTGGGTCACACGCAGTCCCTCATGCAAAATTGCACTACAGAAACTGTTAGAGGACACGCCCTCTCTTACATTCACCCAATCAAAACAAGCTCTGCACGTCTGCCTTTGTCTGTGGTGTGACACCTGTCACAGCTGCATATTTTTTAGGCTCTAGAGGTGAAATGTTTGTGCGGCACCGAATGAAAGGTGATATACCAGACTATAGATCACCAGGATGCTTGTAAAAAGACTAAGAGGACTTCAATTACAATTTCCACACCATGTATTCAAAGGGAGGGATGGGCTCCTGCAACAAGGCATTTTAGGACCGTTTTGATCGGTGTAAATTACCTGTTTGCAAAAGATAAGATGAAAGGCTATAGAAAGGTGTGAGCATATGCAGACTAGACAGCAGCAGACATTAATGTCTGTTCAAATAACATTAGCGATTGAAACAGACACTCAGACACATAAGCTCTGCACAGTAGGAGCAACAAAGATGCTACTATTTGTTCACTAGGAGTGAAACAAAAGGTACAGATCTTGTCCCTTGTTTGGGCATGCATTTCGCTACTGCAGTGTATTTTCTCTAATGATGCCTCTTTAAAATTACATGCATGAACTGTAATGTTATTCTATGTATCACATAATCAGCATACAATTAGAGAGAGAGGAAAAATAAATGCTGATGAAACAAATGAAACCAAAAATCTAATTTGAGTATTCTTGATGGAGTAGCAGCAGTGAGATTGAATCAGACTGAATTAAAGATGCAAACTGATAGAAACGGTTCATGCTCTCATATTGTGATAACTGATAATAGCAAATTCCAGTTTATCCTGCAATATCAAAACTTAGTCATGTTTTCGCAAAGGTTTAGTTATCAGTGATTTATATAACCAAACCTAAACAAAATCCTAAAAGAGCGCAAATAATTCAGTTACTAATCCTTTATCATTGGATCAGTATTATATAGACTGTTTATATGTTTGAATGTAATAATCTTTCACAATCTGTAACATAATTTTACAGTGCAGTGCATTCTCATGTAGTATGTGGCTTAAAGCTCTTAACAGCTTTTAAGGTGCAGTGCGTGACGGTCACAGAATAATCGCACATTTAAATGGACTTGAGTTTATGAATGCACTCACACATACACACAGAGACTGTTTACTGACACAAGTTTATTATGATTATCAGTTTAAATGAAATGAAATACCTGTTGTCTTTGTTGTATTGTCTGTCCCATACTGTTAGTGGTTCTATAGGGAAATGGTGGAGGGAATCTTTGGTCTGAATCTACTTTGGTCTTTGAATCTACTATTGTTAATTGAACATGGGAGTTTCATGAACAACTCGTCCGCGTTGTCCATGAAACAATCTACAAGCTACAATCTTGCTTGGTTCATTATAAAGATTTATATTATAATATATTATCTGAACCATTCCCCCATGCATACCATAAAATGACACCACTACACAATCATGACTCAAAGTTTTAGAAAGAAGTGCTAGAACTGTTACTGATGACCCCTAAAAAAAACTAGATACATGATGCCCCTGATTATAACCCAATTGTTCACAGTGTCAAAAATAAAAATAAAGCCTTGAATTACAAACATGTCAGACTAGGTTCTTCTGCTGTACAGAACTGTGCCAGAATGTCCTGTGTGAACAATGGTACCAATAAATAGCCTTTGTACTAAACATAGTGGCTTTGTCGCCGATGCATCACCACAATCCACAAACAAACAATAAACAGGAGACACAATCCCTTGTTAAAACTGTTTGTGGTTTGAAACAAATCTAGCTGTGTGTCAGTCTTACAGACTTAACAAATAAAGTGCATCTTACCACCAAGTCCCAGTTATTGAGTTCTAGAAGTGTGATCGCTTCAGCAATGTTGTCGATTCCGGTACATGCCTGAAACAAAACCAACAAACTGGTTTTGTTATTTGCATATTAAAAATAACTAACCAAAAAGTCCTCTTTTTATATTGAAAGAGCGAAATAACAGAACAGCCCAAAAATACATTTCTGAGAATGATAAATTAATTTCCATTTTGTTGCACGCTACATAAATATGCATTATGCACTGAATATATTCATGTACAGTATATATATATATATATATATATACACATGTAAGGTCAAGCTAAATATTTCTTCAATATAACAAAGGAAAGCTATTACATTATATGAGAGATGTTTATTGTAAACCTGTAAGTTTATAGTCACAATGAAATATAAGCAACCTTCAATTTTGGTGAATGCCACCTTAAAATATTTGTGATTGCTACATATTACAGATACATTATATCTCTTTCAGTTTCTATGAAATAAACAGTTTGCAATTCAAAACACATATTGTCAACACTCGTAAACTGACTCATATTTAAAATCTCACGGTAAACAAACTGAAAAACATGAATGTGACAGGTGATTGCAGTGTAGAAACAGAGAGAACCGTGCAGGGTCATCTGACAGCTTCTGGCCATTACAGGGTCATAAAAACACAGATCAGGCTTCAGGTGACAGTCCAGTTATGTTTTCTAGTCCCAGATGAGCAGACGATACCAAAATGATGTATTTTAGGCTGTCTATTGTTCTTTTGTCTAGTCATGTGCTTTCCAGATTTCATTTTTGCTGAATAATTCAAACAAAGCCACTGACAGCTGATCATCCGGAGAGATGTCAACAAAAAGAAGTTACTTAAATAGCCGTTTCCCGGCTAGCACTGAGCAGCCACAAGAACGGGTCTGATCTACACATCCAGAGCTTATAAAATCACAAACGATCAGTATTTATGTGAGGAAACTCACCTGAAAGTCGGCCAGGATCATTTCTCTGTCCATGTTGCTGTCGGAGGCCATTGCAGTGAGAGGCTAACGACTCATGTAAAAAGCCCCAAAAATATCAACCTCCGATTTCAAAAGAGCAGCTCAGGACACGGCTTATCAGTGTGCGGCAAGTAACTGAGTATAAATGCTGCTCTTTGGGGCCGTGTTGTCAGTGTTAGGTGGCTTTCAGTTTTTCTGTTATCGTCACTTTGCTGTTCTGGATCGGCGTTCAAAGCAACGGAACATCTTACGGCTGCCGTAAAGAAGTGCCGTGAACTGTCGCGCCCCTCTCACGGTTGGAAAGAGCTGTATATTTTTAAAGCAGCAGCAGCAGCAGGGCCGCGGTTGAGTTTGAATCGACTGACGTACAAGCGACATGTTTTTGACTACCTTATGACATTTTACAACAAAAAAAAATCTTTAAAAATATTTTCTGAAACATGTTTATGGGCAGTACTAAAACAATGACTGTTTTGTCAGTACCAATTTTTCAAAGTTCACTACCCGACTGCCATCCCCCAAAATTATTTTTTATTTTTTTTGTAAACATGAAGATATAACACAACCATGATGAGCAACCAAACGTTAGTATGAATTTAGAAAAATCTTAAAATTTAAGAAGGGCTGATTTCATTTTACTAATGGATACTCTGACTAAACTCACAGGTTTCCTTTATGTCATCTATGCTGAAAAAAGAATTAAACCAGTTTAATTTGGTTTGCTGGTCTTAGCAGGTACATGCAAGCCCTACCAGACTGGTTTTGGGTTTAGAGCAATTTGAAATGGGTCAAAATGAGAAATTAGCTTGTCAAACAGCAGAGCACCATCTTAGCCAGCTAGAACCAGGTAAAACCATCCTAAACCAGCAAACTAGAGACATCTGTTGCGACTCAACTTGCTTAAACATTAACCTACAAATGTAAATCTTGTCTCAAAGATAATAATAAAACAAAAACATCAACAAACCAGTCCACGCTGGACTTAGCAGGTATGCCAGCCCTACAATGCTGGTTTTAGAGCAGTTTTCAGTGCGTCAGACTGAGAGGCCTTGATCTAGGCCAGGCTAGGAACAAAGCTATACCATGTTAAACCAGCAAACTAGAGCCTAAGCTGGTTTGCTGGTCTCACAGCCTTGGACAGTGAAAAGTGCCCAAAATCCTCTAAAACCCAGCAAATCAGTAGGCTAGTTTAGTTTGTATGAGCAAGGATGTAGTTGTATGTCTCAGTATAGCCTACTACTAATATAATAGTGTGCACTGTTAATGTAAACACATTAGGCTAGCTATTGCTGTGCTATATGGCTTTAATTCAAATGAATAAACAAAACAATGAGATGGAGAAGTATTGAAAAGCTGGCCATTTTCAGACAGATTGTAGGCTACTTGTGATGCGGTGGAGGGTTTCATCTCGGCAGTTTACATGACTGAATATAAACCTTGCACTGTCTTACACCCCTTCGTCTTACCAGTCATTTGAATACATTTCACTTCAAACACACATTTATGGCGAGAGGAATTTTATATTGGTAATACCAACACTCCAAAGCCTTCACAGCTCAAGGATGAATGTTTAACACACGGCAGAACCAGTGAGGAGAAAGCAGAAAGTGCATCTCTCAGCACAGCAGCAGTATTACCGTTGAACGGTCCCGCCTCCGTCTCGCGTCTGTTAGTAAAAGTGGGCGGAAGTGCCGGCCCTTTATTTCAAAAACGGAGTGATGTCAAACAACAGCGGCAGACTCTCTAACCAAGTCAGCTGTCTTAACCAGCTCATTCTCATTCAACGCCCATAAACCGGTCGAAGAGGATAACTCGATGCCCGCGACGTAGCCTAACCATTCTGCAGGTAGAGGATACAATGTTTCATTTGAAATGATCCATTATGACGTCGTCCATCCTCGGCTGAGTCGTCACAGTGTGACTGCACCTCCGTGCGCGAGGACTCACTACGACAGAACGTTTGTAGATATTCACGCCTGCAGTTCGACATGCGTGATCGCAGACCGAAAACCTATTCAAGCTTCTGTCTACGCGTGTCAGTTTGAAATACCGGACTAGTGTCAGTTAACACGTTTTGATAACCCCCACGCCAGCGTTCTTTGATGTGCACATCAAAGAAGATTCGCTTTTTTCATATTCAAAATGGGCGGGAAGCTTGCATAAAACTTACAACACGTCCTTGCAAACCCCACTGGATGCATAATATGAATTTCCTCGCGAAATAACAGTCTTCTCACTCTATTTATCTGTTTCAGAGGTCGTTCGGAGGCTTGAAATGACAACATCTGCGAATGCCATGAACGCGTCGCAGTTCTCCAGCCCGTTGCACCTGCATATAGTTCATATCATATCATGAAAGGAAAGTTGGGCTCTCAGATACGAGCATTTTTCATGTGACTACTACGGATCTGTTTGGATGTGAGATCGTATCTGGACCAAAACCACAGGAGAGCTGCATGTCATTCATGGACACGGGGAGGAACTTCGCGCATTGATCATATAAAAGAGGATGTTTGCTTTTTTTATTCCATATAATTCTTGATTGTGCATATATTTGATAAGAGATGGCATGGCATCCCTGTTTTCTCCGCTGGTTCCGATGGCTTCGGTAGGACGATATTAATGTGGGTGGACCTTGGCGCATCTCCAACGGGTATTTTTTAGGGGGGCTGGAGGATCGGGCTATTTACTACAGCTTTGTAGTACTTTTTACATCTAAACCAGCGGACATTTTTTAAAGGCAAGCATCAGAGATATTCTACCTCCTTTGTCAGTATATAATGGCCGAGGACACAGCTATAGATAGGCTGAGCACTGCAGCTGCGATTGGAGATCTGAAAGAAATTGAGCAGACACTGCAAAGCAACGTGAACGTTAATGAGAAGAACAAGTACGGCAGGACACCATTGCAGGTTAGACTCACATCTCCACGAACGACTTTCATATCTAAACACGATGTTTATAATGCACAGTGCATAGAGCCTCAGGAAAACATTTTGTCCTTTTCTTTCTTGCGGTCACTAGCAGTGGCCTGGTTGATTTGCTTCTAACTAAACCAGTGGTTTTTTAATAAAGTTTACCTGCGAACCAGCAAGTACGCACCTGTTGATCTGACAAATGATCTATATTTTATTTAAGCCACTAAATTAGCGTCACTCGTTTTCTGATACATAAAGAATTTATTGTGGAAACTGAAAAGTGTTTTATTACACCACAGTCAGCTCACGAGCTAAATGAAATCTGACATTAAAGAACCGTTTTTGGCATCCTTTTACACTTAAATTAGGATCATTCAGATGTCATTGTATTTGTTTCTATACTTTTTATACAACGTAAGTGTAACAGCAAAGTTAAAATGTATTTTTAATGATCATGGAGTTTCTGTTTTAATAGGCAATAAGGCCCGAAGTGGTTGTAGATGCTTATTTCCTTTTATGGCGAAGGATAAAATTCTAGAAATCAATCAAATAAATAAATTAAAATCGTTCACACCTTGAGATGCTGTTTTTGCTTTTTAAATTATTTCAGTGAAACATGAAATGGTCTGCTTATCAGAAGGCCGTGTGGACTAACACCAAGCTCAATATAGCTGTTTAATTTCGGTGAAATATTCATATATTACTCATGTTCTCGTGTCATATTCACAATATATACTCTTGGCTTCAGAATGAGTGATAATTTGAATACTGGGTAATCCCCATCCTCGATGTTCAATGCCGTATAATGCCAATTTCTATATGTGGCATATATTTATAGGTAGCCTACATGACATATAAAATATTCGTGATTTTTTTTGTTTGAACAACATTACGATTTTAGGTTTAAAAATGATATGAGTGAATAAGGAAAAGTGTGTGTTTTAGGTGCTGCGACTGGTCACTGCTTTTTAGGTTTTGACCGTTTTATCACCTTTTACCTTCACTGGGTCATTTTAAATGGGTGACTAATGGAATTTATGAAAATAAGTATTCCATGTGGTCTCTTAATTAATATGAGTTGAAAAAAAATGCACGCATAATAATTATCCGAGAATGAGCTGTGTATTGGAGCCTTACCCTTATTAAACAATTCGTGTGATGTACTGGTGAACTTCCTCGTAAAAATTTCCATAAACACAATTCATAATATAGGGTATTTTTTTCCCCTGGGTATGTCGATTAGGTCTGCCATCACTTCATAACTTATCATCAGAGGTCAGCGAGTCATAATTTAGGAGGTCATTATATGTGCCTAAAACTGATTTCACCACGAACATTTTTTATATCACAGGTATTGAAGTCAAAATTATTTCTATTTCTTTTTATTTACATGATAGTTACATAATAATTAAGTATCTTCTAATAGGTTAGTAATAATAATAATAATAGGTACACATCATAAGATATACAGTGTGCGTGTGTATGTATGTATTTCAATATGTGTGTGTGTGTGTGTGTATATATAGGCCTTAGATACATTCATGTAGATATTACCCTTTATCTTGATAAGAAATGAATAATGCACTCATGATGCTTAATTGAAATGCACACTTTCATCAAAAAGTGATTCATGTAATTGATTATTATAACAATATTTTTAAGCACCTTAACACATCTCTTTGGGTTGTATCTCAGGTGATGAAACTTGGCTGTCCGTGCATAGCGGAGGCGCTGCTTCGAGCGGGCGCCGATCCAAACACGCGCGACCCCATCCTACGACTGACCGTCAGTCACGATGCCGCGCGAGACGGATATCTGGACACTCTACGGGTGCTCGCGCAGAACGGTGCTGATGTCAATCTCCCTGACAACGACGGCAACCTGCCTCTGCATCTGGCGGCGCGGGAGGGACACCTGGCTGTTGTGCAGTATCTCGTATCTGACTGCAGCACGCCGCCTTTTGTGCCTAACGCGAACGGCTACACGCCTCGTGACCTGGCGCTCATGCACAACAAACACAGAACTGTGGAGTGGCTGGAGAACATTGCGCCTTCACAATCCAGCTAGAGATTATGACTATGGGCCTGTGTGTTTTGTTGTGTAACAGAGGTAGCAGACAAACGCTGAATGAGCGATTTATTGCATTGCAGACATTTCAGCTAACTACCTCTCATTGCATTGTAAAATATTGGGCTCAGGGGCATGTCTGTTTGTGAAGAATAATTAACATTTCAGTTGACATTGCATGTTATTCACATTGCCCCTAATTTCAACTGGCTTAAGTGGATTACATTTGATTCTTTTTTTAATAAGATATTTTTCAGGTCATCGAAGTCTCCATTTTAGTTTTGTATTGATCATTTTAATTTCTTTCACTAACTTCCAGGCAGGTCACGCCTGTCCTATATGTCCTGTTTTATAACAAGAAAAAAAGATAACCTAAATGAACTGATGTGCTTAAAGAAACCAATCTCCCCTTTTATTAAAGTTGCACTATAATGGTCAAAACCCACTTAACCCCTGACTGCTCTGTTTTTGTTGTGTTTATAGGTTTATGACATTGAACTTGCACTTTTGCTTGTAATTAATGCCTTTTAATTGTTGATTTACTGTGAAAGCTTATGTTTTGTCGCATTGAAAAAAATTAAAACCTTGCAAAATAACCAAAGACAGCTGTTAAACGGTTTTGTGACGTTGTGTGTTTTAACTCTGGCCTCGTGTCACTGAAATACGGGTAGGCCTAGAAAACATTTATGAAATGTATTAAAAACATGAAATATCATTGTTTGAACATTGATAACTGTTTTTTTATGTTGTCGAATGTTTAAAACACAAATAAAACGCTGTGATGTTCGCGGTGGCAGTTGTATATTTGTAGTGTAGTTACAGAGCACAAGTTGTAAACAGAAAAAGCCTTACAGTTGACAATAATCAGATTTAGCTTTCATTGTAGTGAAAAAGCGAAACTACATTAATATAATCTCATTTGCGTTGTCCTAAAATTCAGTTGACTAGAATTAACTCCATTTCTCTCACCTTTAAGACATTGCAGGGGTCAATTGCACATTGTGTTTCTGCCCGGATTTTAACTTCTAAAATAAAAGTCATTTTAATATTTTTATTTATAGTGATTACAATTAAAATTATAACTGGTGGTGTAACTGATTAGAGACTGTAATAAAAAGTGCCATTAAAATATGTTTTTGTTGTTTTGTTACTTACATGTCTTTTAAGAATTCTAATATAAAATATTAATATTTAACAAACACTGTGGCATAAGTAACAAACATGAAGACATTTTTTTTCCAGATATTTTGACCTTTTCATGGCAAGGCGCGTCTTATTCAGGTCGAACTGCCTAATCCTAAATTTTCTAGACTCAGAAATTCATGATATTTAATAAAACAAAATGCTTTACATTGATTACTAAAAGTTATGTACACTCACATTAAGGTGCAAGGACTGTATTTTGGTACTGCTATGAGCTACATTGTATAGTTATTAGCCTAAATCAATCACGTTTTCCCCCTAACTGTATGAAACAAAGAATTCAAAGATCACATATCCAGGAACTTGATACACGTGTTTTAAACTAGATTATCAAAATATCCTTTTCATAATCTCGAACATCCTTATTTGTTATTGACCCATATCGAAACGGCAACAGAAACGCATGCACAATGAAATCTAAATGCGCGTCATGTTGGGCACATTATTTCTGTGCTTTCTCTTGCAGTAATCTAAAACAAATATTTTGACGTGTGGTGTGTGTCTGTCATTCATTTGAAAACCAGACCACAGACAGAAGTGAGTGGACACGTTTCAACCACGAATTCGTATAATAATGTGCCATATTTTCCTGGATAAGCAGTGCGCTTTTATTTGAAAGTTCGTGCGTCGTGGATGCACGGATTGTTATTACGTTTGCAGAATACAAAAGGACAGACGACGAATGATAAAATGGTGACTCTCTGAGGGTTTTCATGGTCGAGCAGCAGCAGAAATCCGTTAGATCGGTGGGAGGAAACAGTCCAGTGCGCAGTGCCAAGATTTTCAAATTTAGGCGCTTTCGGTGTAAAAACGCTCACGATTCTCTCCAAACTTACCCTGCGAGAGAAGACGACACTTGTAGGGTGTTTGGCGTTTCAAAACGCAGTTTTCTTGTTTATGGAGATGCCATGCAGTGTTCTTCTTCCTGGTTGCGCGGCTGCGTAAAATCTAGAAACGCACGATGCTTGCTCAGGCTTTATGCTCCAAATCTAATGAATTACATTTATGACTATTATTCAGATCTCGGCATGGGTTTATATCGACTGTCAACGAGGAAAAAAAGGTAAATAAAACAACGTCTAAATGTGCAAATATTCTAGACATGTTTGGGCATGTCTATGGTCAGTTTATCATTCATGTATAGTTTACAATTAAAAAAAGAAAGTTTTTCATGTTTATTGGGAGAACTGTGTGTAGGTTAGTCAAACCAGTAACTTATAATCAATATATAATATGTCGAATGTATAGCATTATAATGTGAAATCGAAAGTTAAAGATGACAATGAAAAAATAAAGATTTTACTGAAGATTTTTGATAGTTGTCAGTGCTGAAAAATATGAAAGCAAAGATGATGACCCTGCGTCCTCAATCATGTCGATACAGACTATATTGTATAAGCATATGCTCACCTATATATGCATACATCCTAATGATAACCTAAAAAGGGTGACATTCATTTATACCAGCAAAACTCAATCTTATGGGTTAAATCAGGTAGAAATTGCTCTTTAAGGAAACAATTGCAGGTCATCTCTTTTTATAGTGTGGCTACAGTGCTATCTTGTGATAAACTGTGATGTTTTGTTCATTGATAGAATATGTGGGTGTAGAGGTCTCCATATCTGACCTTTCAGGGAGTTTGATCCAGCTGACAACAGTTATAACTATGGGAACAGCTGCTTAAGTGGTCTTATGTGGGTTTTTACAATGGACTGATACAACATGAACATACACAACAATACAATTTATAATTTCAAAAAAATAATTATACACATTATTTTTATTAACAATATTTATTTGTTTATTTATTTGATTTTATTATTTAGTCGCCCTGCTACAAGATCAGTTCGATTTTAACCAAATGAAGACATGAGGGAGCATCATGTGGCAGACCTTTCATCTGCATTTCACAAACTGTTTGCCTGTGTCTGATTTTTTTCCAGTGTCTGATGTTTAATTGCTCAACTGCAATATTTTGTTTTGTCCCAGTGAGGTCACTGAGTGTCAAAATCTTTCATCTTAGAAAAACACTTGTTTGTCATTATATTGACCCGGTCTATTTATGTGCATATCTATTTATGTCATGTTTTACATCAATATAACATAATAGTTTAAGTGTGTGCATATTGCTTTTCAACCCCATGCTTTTTTAAAACACTGTTTTTAAATTTAATATGTATGCAAAAAATATACTGTAAAAAGTGATAACATGCAATTATTACCTTAAAGAGCTATTTCTGCCTTATCTAACAAATAAAAGGTAGTTTTGTTGATATAAATGGATAAATATAGGATGGTTTAGTGATGTTAAATAGTATTCTTGACTTGAAAAAAACAAGTTATTTTAGATGTTTCATTAATTATTTTTTTGTTCAGTGTGGTAATATAAATAAACGTCCGATCTATCTTGCTTTATATTTGAAAGTTAAAGCAGAATGCTGAATAAAACACTTCTATTGCATTACAGCCAAAGCGTCATTGATTTTGTGGCCAATATAACACGTTTGCTGCTTTGTAATTTATGAGTGTTGTGTGCTTAGCTTGTGTGAGCAGCTGCCAGGTGGAGTGCCACTTGAAAACTTTTTTTCCCACAGAAGGGGTGATACAATATGTCCAAAAGCCCTGTGCTGTGGTGGTGAGCCATTGCCCAGTCAACAGGGCCACTTTTATCAGACTTTTGGGAAGAACTGCTGTGCATTTTGCTTTCCATTTTCATGAGAAGTTCATCTGTGGTCGCAGTGACTGACAGCACAGAACTCAATTCAAGTGCAGCTTCCTTCCACTTTCTGCAGGCACTGGGGGTTGTGACACAAATACACAAATGATGAACAGAGTTTGCCAATAGATAGATAGATACAGTGGGGAAAATATTTATTTGATCCCCTGCTGATTTTGTTAGTTTGCCCACTTAAAAAGAAATGGTCTGTAATTTTGATGGTAGGTTTATTTTAATGGATAGAGACAGAATATCAACCAAAAAATCCTGAAAAAAACACATTATATAAAGATTAGAGATTGATTTGCATTTCAGTGAGTGAAATACGTATTTGATCCCCTACCAACCAGCAAGAATTCTTGCTCCCACAGATTGGTTATGTGCCCATGTGGAACACAGATTAGTCCTGTCACTTTAAGAAGTTGCTCCTAATGTCAGCTCGTTAGGTGTATAAGACACCTGTCCACACAATCTGTATCTTCAATTCCAACCTCTCCCACCACCATGGGAAAGACCAAAGATCTGGCAAAGGATGTCAGAGGCAAGATTGTAGATCTGCACAAGGCTTAAATGGGCAACAAGACCACCAGCAAGAAGCTTGGAGAGAATGAGACAACTGTTGGTGCGATTATTCGGAAATGGAAGAAATACAAAACAACCAACAATCAGCATTGGTCTGGTGCTCCGTGCAAGATCTTGCCTCATAAGGGAAAGGATGATCATGAGAAAGGTGAGGAATCAGCCCAGAACTACACAGGAGGAGCTTGATAATGATCTTAAGGCAGTTGGGACCACAGTCCATAAGCAAAACATTGGTAACACACTACGACGCAATGGACTGAAATCCTGCAGCGCCAACAAGGTCCCCTTGCTCAAGAAGGCACATGTACATGCCCGTTTAAAGTTTGCCAAAGAACATCTAAATGATTCAGAAAAGGCTTGGGAGAAAGTGCTGTGGTCTGATGAGACCAAAATTGAGCTCTTTGGCATTAACTCGCCGTGTTTGGAGGGAGAGAAATGACCCCAAAAGCATCCCTACAGTCAAGCATGGAGTTGGAAACATTATGCTTTGGGGCTTTTTTTCTGCTAAGGGTACAGGATGACTGATGAAATGGACGGGGCCATGTACTGTAAAGTCTAGGACGAGAACCTCCTTCCTCAGCCAGAACACTGAAGATGGGTAATGGAGTGGGTCCTTACCAGCATGACATGACCCCTAAACCATACCACCAGGCAACAAGGAGTGGCCTCCAAGAAGCACATTAGGTGGTTTGGCCTAGCCCTCTCCTAGACTCAATTCCTATATAAATTCTGTGGAGGGAGCTGAAACTTCGAGTTGCCAAACGATGAATCCTTAAGGATTTAGAGAGAATCTGTAAAGAGGAGTGGATCAAATCCACTCCGGATGTGTGCCACCTGGTGACGCACCTAACAACACAACGTCTTACCTCTGTGCTTGCAACAGGTTTCTGCACTCAAGTACTAAGTCATTTGCTGGTGATCAAATACTTAATTTCACCTCACTGAAATTCAATCATTTCTAACCTTTTATAATGTTATATCATTTTATAATGTTTTTTCTGGATTTTTTTGTTGGTATTCTGTCTCTATATGTTCATATAAACCTACCATAAAAATTACAGACCCTTCATTTCTTTGTAAGTGGGCAAACTTACAAAATCAGCAGGGGATCAAATAAATATTTTCCCCACTGTAAATAGATAGATAGATAGACTTTGAAACTATTTCTACATCTTCATTGGGACCTTCCCTCTTGTAATAATGTGAATATAGTAAATCAATAAAATAATGAAAATAAAATGTGGAGCCTCTGAACTGACAGAAGGATTTGACAAAGTTGCTGAAAATGATCTTCTTAGATTATCTGATGTGTCCCTGTCATGTTATGATAGTAATGGAGCTGCCTGCTCAACTGTGTCTAGCAATGCTAATAGATGACATGCCAACTGCCCAACTTTGCTCCCGGTCACATACAAAATATTTAAAAATGCACCTTTTTAAAGGTGCCTATCTGGAATCGTTACACCTAAATCTTATTTGTTAAAAGTGCACCTAATGAGGTTTTGCGTTACTGGCAGTTTGCAGGGTGTCTATGCAAAGTATATTGCTGGACAGCAGATATTAAACAAATTTGTATTTGCATATATAATTAGGTGTGTATGTAAATATATATAGAGGAGGAATTTCAGGGACTTTCAGGTCAGGTTGCCACATTTATAGTAGGGAAAATGGTATAAATATCAGTAATTAAAATGCTTTTTGAAAACATTTGTGTATATTTCCAGATAAATGTATATATTTATTTCCAAATATAATTGTATTGAAAAAAGTTATTTTATTTAACTATATTATAAAAACATTTCATGTAACTTATATACTTTTTTTCCAAGGGGGGGGGGGGGGGGGGGGGGGGGGGGGGGGGGGGGGGGTGGGGGGGGTGTGGGGGCGGGGGGGGGGGGGGGGGGGGGGGGGGGGGGGGGGGGGGGGGGGGGGGGGGGGGGGGGGGGGGGGGGGGGGGGGGGGGCGGTTTTTACGTGTCGCTAAAAAGCAAGTTAATCCAAACAGAGTATTTCGTTTTTAATATTTATATTTAAATGTAATATTTATTTTTTCAATCAAATATTGTCACAATCTCTCTGGGAGGAAACGAGGAGACGCTGGAGCACGAACAATAGTCTTTATTAATCCAATGTGTTCCTTAGGCACACGGACGACATTCCACAGTAAACCCACCGAGGAGAAATGCACAGACAAGAACTTATAAATACAGGACAATTACCAAACACAGGTGCACAGAATGACTAATTAACTAAACAAGGACAGGAACATGACCAAATAAGGGAACACAGGAACAGAAACAGGGGCAAAACTTAACAAAACAGGTCCATGATCCTGATAAATATATTCTCCTCAAATCAATGTCAATTCAAAGAAGGATCCCTTTGTGACCAATTACACTACGTGCAGTATTGTGAGTTAATGAACTGTATCTTTTTTTTCCATTGGAAACAATTGTGGGACAAGTGTGTGTTCAGTGGCTTTTTTAAAGCCAAGACTTTACTAGTACAGAAAGCTCAAATAAACCTACACTGAGAAATATTCACTGGGGGAAAAAAGAGTGACAAATAACCCCATTCTTCTCTATATGCATTTGTATGGTGCAGGAATTATATATCACATTCATCACTAACAGATTAATGGCACTGCACTAAAATACAATACACAATAAGAAAACAAGCTCTGATTTGTGATTAACAGCACGATAACAAAATAGCTAATCCGAATGAACTTTCTAGTAATGGTCACCGGCACCCCAAATAAAGTTTTTAAATCTAAGTGAAAATGGCCGGATGGCCTACAACAAAAGTGACTCAGCAGTTCATGTGCTTAACAGCAACACGCGCCCTCTAGTGACGCACAAGTGCTACTGCGGAGTAAACAGTAACGGAGCAGTTCTGATGATGAGCATGTTTTCAACACGCCACGCAACGCATTACGTACTGACGTCATTTCACAAAGGATGAGTTAAGAAAAATAATATTTTGAAAGAGAGAATTTCAAATTACTTTAACATGAATTATGAATGTACAGTGGCAAAAATAAGTATGTGAACCCTATGTGAAATATCTGGATTTTTGCATTGCTTAATCAGAATCCACAATTACAGACAAACAATTAGTGCTCTGTGTATTCAATAAAAATGTTAAAAGTACAATTGCTTGTGTGTTGTTAGTTTAGTCAGACTGTGTTGGTCTATAATTGTGAATTATATTAAGACAAGACCAAGAAATAATAAATGCAGAAATCCATGTTTTTTTAAGGGTTCACAAACTTATTCTTGCTACTTTAAGTAATGCTTTGTGTGTGTGTGTGTGTGTAACGTTTCACTACATTTTTGACTGTCATTTAATAATCTGCTTATTATATAATGTATGTTTCAATAAAATTTTCAATGAAAATTACCTTGTGTTACAGACAACCTTCTTAATATTAAAAATTGGTATTAAAAAAAACTATACACAATTTCATAGCATAAATTCTATTTATTATTTGCCTATAGTACATAGAAGATGCATAATTTTATATATACATACGTTAATGTATATATTCACAGACAGACAAACGGGAGACTCTCACAGCCTTACACACACACACACACACGTGTCACATACAAACAGATCACAGATAATGTCCATGTGCTCCCAGCACATCATGGAGAATCAGTTTCTGTATGGCATTGCATTGATGACATGTCTTCTCAGGAGCAAAAATGGTCTTATTACGTCCAAGTGTTCATCCATCATCATTATCATCATCACTCTGTCCTCCCGATGCTGGTGTAGAGCCCCCGTCAGCCCAGGACATCCAGCCAAAAGCCTCCTGCTTCTCTGGTCTAAGGCAATGGAGCTCCACGTTGTATGGAGAGACGAGAAAAAAGAAATGACAAAAACTACAACTAAAAGTACTGTGCAAAACCAGGTCAATGGATTTTCTATGATGAAGAATATATCCCTCACCTTCATTAACTACACACTTACAGTCACTCCACACAAGGCATGAATTCAAACACGAGGAAAAACTGAAAATCTTCACTTCAATAGCAGCCACTAACCACCAGACCTTTTTTTTTTCGTTTTGATTAAGGGGACAGATTTAATGCCAAACACGCATTCCCTACTACTACTTCTAATTTCTAGCAATTACTTCGTCTTTATATAAAATTTGAGAGTTAAGAAAAATAGAGACTTGATTTCTATGCTCTCTTGTGCTTTCTTTTTTAGACAGAGTGAGAGGGCTGGGCGTAATTTCATTAAGCTTAAACCATCTTTCATTAAAAAAAAAAAAAAATCAAACAGCTATTCAAGCACATCCCAGCTTTGGGTGTGATCATACTGCCAGTGGTCTTTTTATATTCAACAAAAACCGCAAATTAATGCCAAGAATTTGAAGTCTATGAGAAAACCCTTTTTTTTGCCCCCACAAACAAGAGGGGAAAAAACTCATATATCACTTGGCCATGAGGACTCGCAATATATATTTTTTATATCAGAAAAACGTCTTTTAAAGTATCTGGTACTGAGAATTCAAATAAAAGTCACTAAAATACATATCATTGCACTATGTACAATAAAAGTTCACTAAACACACAAGTGCACCAGCAAAGAAGGTGAAATGATCATTATTGAACAGTTTCACATACTCATATCTGTACTTTCGTGAGTCACTATGACCTATATTGCATTAATCACTCCATAGCCACCTTCAGACTTTCGATGACTTCAGTGTTTTTTATCGCTAAATAAATTTTTGGGTTGTGTTACTACAATAAACAGTATTGATTTTAAAACTAAAGGGAGAAAAATAGGATCCACAAAGCAAAAAGCAACAAAACACTTCAGCTTGACCAATATGTGAGATCAACCACTATTGTGACATTTTAATGCAAGATCAAAACTATTAAATGCAGGAAAGAAGTAATTAAATTATAAATGTAAAAAAGGAAAAAAACTCGTATATAATAATAATGTTTTTTTTATTTTTTAATTATAATTGCTGCAACCAAAACAACTACCACACATACAACTAAAAACTTGGTGCTCGCAAGTGATATAAAGAGAAAAGCTTATTTCTCAACACAAACTGGGTAGCTGAAGTGTCCATTGAGTAGTTTACAAACAACCAAACAAACAAACTCAAAAAAGCTAACATGTGGTTAAATAAAAGTCTTATGTGATGCACATTTGCATGTGTGTGTGTGTGTGTGTGTGTGTGTGTGAGTGTCTGTAAAGTTGGGCTTAATTCTTTGAGTCAAAAGTGCAAAATTCATGAAGAAGCTTTTTTTTCTTCTTTCTTTGTGTGTGTGTATGTGCAATGCCATTTGTTTTGCTCCACTGCAGCTTCAGCAGAAATGAAATGAGCCCTTTATGGAAACAGACACTGAGAGAGAAAGAAAGAAATAGAGATTGAATGTTAAAGATGCATTTTTAAAAGTCCTCCGGTATGTTTCTCGAAGGTTCGTCTCCTTCCAGTGTAAGTGTTGCTACAGTGGAATGGTGCGTGACCGGCTTGTCTGGGTGTCGTCGATGAGAGACAAAGGAATCACATGATAAAGTCGTCGGGGTGCAAAAGATCTCCTGCAGATTTCCCTGTCCAGCAGGACCATGCAGGAGAGGTTTAATTATCAATGTGGCCTCCTTTATCCCATGATGCCACAGGCACACCATCTCACACCCCAGTCGAGCGGACAGTTTGTCTCTTTATGCAAAGCGGCCATGTGAGGACAGGACTCAAGGGTTGTGTGTGTGTATGTGGGGGGCGGGGATCAGTGCAGGCAGCAGTCAGTTAGTTTCGTAGGACGAGAGCAAGGCAGCATCTACAGGCTCCATACAGGAGGGACACGTAAAGGACCTCATCAGCCAGTCATCTATGCAGTCCAGGTGGTAGATGTGCATGCAGGGGAGGAACCGGATGAGGTCTCCGTACACAAAGTCCATCATGCAGATCACACACCTGCGCAAAGAGAGAACGTGTTAACACACACCGCGATAAGCTTGGCAACAAAGGGCACAGCGTTTCCATAGGCTGCTGACAGGGTTGGGCATAATGCAGAATTTAAAAGTTGGTCACGCCCTGCAGCATGTTGAATCGCAATGACAGAAAGATGAATTTACTGAATTGTAATTCAAAAAAAGTTCAATAGTCACACAACAGAATGGTCAGGAACAGACACTTATGAGATGTCCTCATTAAGATTCCATTTTGTAAACCAGCTTCATTTAAATTAGAGCATTCTGGGATTGTATAAACTACCATTCAAAAGTTTGGGGTTGAGATTTTTTTTAATTTATGTTTTTCAAAGAATTCTTAGTTTGATCAAAAAATAAAGTAAAAAAAGTATTATTACGAAATGGTAATAAATTTTAAAAACCTTTTTCTATATTAATATATTTTAAAATTGAATTTTCAGCAGCCATTATGTCAGTCTTTAGTGTCACATGATCCTTCAGAAATTATTCTAATATATTCGATTTGCTGCAAAAAAAACAAAAAAAACATTTCTTCTTATATATGTTGGAAACAGTTGTGCTACTCAATATTTTTATAGATTTTTTTTTAAACCATGATATATATTTTTTTAAGATTCTTTAAATAGAAATTTAAAATTAAAATATTTTTCAACATTTGTAAATGCATTTACTGCCACAAAGTAAAAAAAAAAAATCTTACTGACCCCAATTGAACAATACACGAATTCATAGTATATTAACAATATATAAAATAAAAATATATACATTTTAAAAGAATTGGCCTTTGCAGCTTTTGAAACGGCACACAATACCTCGGACACTGGCTGTCCAATACATTAAAATTATTAATGCCAATAAACCGTTTTCCTTGCAAAACACTGTGTCTATATTGTTCTTTCATTGTCAAAATAATGATTGTTTTTAAACTGATTTTCTAATCACTTTTCCTACCTGCCACTGGTCAGACAAACAGTCCCATCTCAAATGTGCACTAAAATTTCTGTCAGCTTAGCTGGAGTATTCAAACAGAGCAATGTTTGATAACATCACAAATCACAGCTTTTACATTTCTGGAAGGCTTCAGCTTATGAATGGCTTATTTATAGATGTCTCTCTGGCTGCCATAGTAGCGGGGATATAAACTATATATATTTTAAACAGGTTTATCCATGTGTTTGATTGCATTGCTGATATTTTTTACTTGTTGTGCAAGTATAAAATTGATATTTTATACTCACTTTGATCATAATTAAATTCCACCATAAGGCAACGCATTATAAATTTAGGCCTAATGCTGTTAAACATTTAAATAATCTCAGAATTTAACATGTTACAATAGTCCTAGTCACAGCAAGTTTCAGATTTTACTTTCATGTGCATTGAGAAAGAAAAAAAAAAACATTGCTCCTTAACAACCTTTAATATAACTAGGAAACAAACAGACAGATACACAGTAGCATCACTTACTCTCGAATCTTCTTCTCAGTGCCGTCACTGCCTGGATCATAGACACCTTTGGGAAGATGCTGGATGAGGCCGATCCTTTGAGCGATCCGCACCTGCTCCTCTTCGGTCAGTTGGGTTGCCAGCCGGGCCTGGCTGGAGTGGGGTGATACACAGGCACATGGATCTGCTCCTGAAAACACACACACACACACACACACACACAGTATAAGAACATATAACAATAGTGAATATTCATGGATCACTTCTTGTGGGGTTTGAGATATTTAACCACTTCTATGCCACTCAATATAACGCAAAGTCATATATGCCTAAACTAATCCAGAACTGAATATGCAGCTATACAGTACAATGCTCAGTACAGTTATGAGTAAGCATCTTACTATTTGAGGCACATGCAACCAAAGCTCCACCAGGGGGCGATCTTTCCCTTTGTGCACCATTTTGATGAGAAAAAAGCCCAAATGGGACCATATGAGTCCAAAGGGTACTTATATAGAGAGGGAGGTGAACAATAGCTCCCATTGAAACAGGTGCCTGCTCAGCATTCACTAATGAAAGCTGTTTGAGAGACTGGGAGTATGTTTAAGCTCCGTGTGCTACGTATTCTGCTAAAACATTAGAACAAGCGATGTTACCGTATTTATCATAGCAAATGAGAATCAAAATTTAAACATCTATTTGAATTTCATGAAGAGCAAAACTTCTAGTATACACAGGAAACTCTGTATAACAGTAAACAACAGTAATTATTAGACTTATTTTAGTGTAGAGACAGAATTCATAAGTTAACACACTCATGATCATGTTTTTTTCAGCACTGCCCTGATGAATATATTCCATTATGCAGCTTATTCATGACTTCAGTTATATAAATAGAATTACTTATAATATAACTATAAGAGTTATAGTAATTAATAGACTTTGCAACACATTATGCATACACACATAGTATTATTTCATAATTTCTATAACAATATGAAATACAAATCAACTTTCATGAAATACATAAAGTATATACAATGAAAAACAAAGTAAATGATAATATAATATAATGTTATAATAATATATATATATATAATATATATATATATATATATATATATAATATTATATATATAAACAATATAATATATTAGGGATTCACGCTATATCGGCACTATATCGGTATCGGCCGATAAATGCTAATTTTTTTCTGTTATCGGTATCGGCCCAATAAGAAAATTTGGCCGATATCTTAAAGCCGATAAATAATGCATTATTTCCTTCAGATGCGCGCTGTTCGTTTGCAGCCGTTTGTGCAATTGTACGTTGTAATATTGTGTTTATTTGATGTATATCTGATTTATCTCATATAGAATGCGTTTGGTTAAGTTAAAAGAGCGCTTCAGTTTACCAGTGATAAACTCAAACCTATGATTGGGAATGTCGTGTATATAACATTCTAATGAGAAAATTATTATAATAAAACGTTGTGAATTCTATTGGTTTAGTTGCCGTGTTTCAGCGCGTTGTTATGGGAAGAGTGCATCCACAACAGGATCACACATTCTGACTATAGCACGCAATAACTGCATCATTTTGTACATATATAAGTTGTAATATTATGTTTATGTTGTATTATTAATCTCAGGATGCATTTCCTTGTGTTAAATAAGCTGCCAGCAAAACGCTTCTGTTTACCATGTTCATTCAGCTCTTCATCTTCAGCATGCGCAGCTCAACGGCTGCTATTTAAAACAGTGGTATTAATTTGTTACTTTTTCAAAATCATTGATACATTATTAATAATAACAACCACTTGTATTTTTCTATTATTATTTTCATCAGCAATATGGTTTAGTAATTAAAATCATTTAATTATTGTCCGTGCAGAGGCTATTCCGTTTTATTGATCTATGGCGCATTCATTTTGATTCTTTACACGTGTAATGATGTCCAGTGACTTGTTTGCATTATTTATGCATTATTTTATTTGTAAGACTTTTTTATGACTAAATTTGGTAATGGGAGAGTAAAATTATTTTTAAAACATACACCGTTCAAACTAGGGTGCTTATGTTGAAGTGTTCGGGATGTGGTTTTTAATGATGAGACCTTTTTTGTAATCAGGCTCTCAAAAAGTATATACAAATTTGGATATAGATTTATCGGCCAACATATCGGTTATCGGCTTTCAAAAATAAAGGATTATCGGTATCGGCCAAAATTTTCATATCGGTGCATCCCTAATATATATGTATATATATCATATATAATAATATACACACATACATCCTACATACATATACACACACACATATATTTGTGTGTGTACAGTAAGTTTTTAAATCCCTTTTTTATTATTATCTCTATATTTAACATCTTACTGTTCTGCTCACAATTTCACGTACCTCTCTTTTCTCAAAAGTTTACTCACCCCTGTGCATAATCGGTGTTAACCTAACCACCATTACAGCGCAATACCATTAAATTACCACTACACCCAAGAGAGGACATTAATATATCGTTTCAGGTGTCAACGATTGTACCCTGGAGTTCAGATCACGTCTCTCTTTAAAACCCTACAATAAATTTGCCTTGTAAATGAGTGTTGATTTGTGAATGGTGGTGTTGATGGTTATTGGATTGGAGGTTTCACACTCGATGACTTTGCAGTCTTGGGAACAACAACAAAAAAATCAGCACTGCTTTGGCTCAGAACAGCTACGAACGGCCAAAGCTCAGATATTGCTCCATGGATAATCATACCTGGCAGATATTTATTTTAACCCACATTCATATACGCACGCACCACGATAACGATTAATCAGAAGTAGGACATGTTTCCACACAGGGGAGTAATGCCCATAGGCCGCAGTGAGATGTGCTCTGTAGAAACCAGGCCTGAGGACTGGGAGGTGCTGCTGAGAGGCAACCATGGTGTAGTGCAGTTCTGATTTCAGATCATATTAAAGGTGAGCTTTGAGATCAGGTTCAGTGCTCACTTGAGAATTAGGTCACACAGCGGCCATACTGAATACAATCATAGGTAGTGTAACCTGTCTGTCATATCTGAATACACACTTATTTGTACACCGGCTGAAGACACAACCAAATAGAAAGAACATTTGTGAGGCATGTACACACTCATAATGTAGTGGTCAGCACTCTGGGATCCAGCAAATAAAGGTGTGCGTGTTTAGCTGGAAGCAGAACCGAAACATAATCGTTCTGACAACGACGGCGTCATCTTCTCTGACACAGTCTCTGAAACTCTTGTGTTTCACACTATGGAACTCTAACAAAGGTTGAGACGCTACCCGAGTTGCTGACTTCACAGGTAGCATTTTTGTATGAAGGTTCATCTTAAAGGTAAATGTCTTTTTGTATTTCTGTGGCAATAGCCTCATCAAACAGAACAAAAAAGTAATCTGAACACCTGCCCCATCTGCTACTGGCTGAAAAATAGATCGTCCCTCCTCAAATGCACTCTAATGTTGCTCTGTCAGGCTGGTCAGGATGTTTAAAGGGGTGGTTCACTGGGTTTTTTCTAGGCTTGATTGTGTTTATTGGGTGCAGTCTAACATGTGTTAATGCTTTGTTTTAAAAAAAAAAAAAGCATTATTTTTCACATAATCTACCTTTATTCCTCACAGCTCTGTCCCTTCTCTGAGAAACAGGCTGATCTTATCCTGTTTTTATGAAGCCCCGCCCTCAGAAATAGGCGATGGGCTCTGATTGGTTAGCTAGCCCAGTGTGTTGTGATTGGCTAAACCGCCTCTAGTGCGGTCTAAACGTCCCGCCCCTCACCACAGCGGCATGTGCTCCGGTTGTATTGTAAACAACGGCATCGTTAACATCGCTTATTATCAGTTTGAGCCCGATTGAGAAGCAGAGGATATTATTGAAGAGGATCGTGCAGAACCTGTGCAAGCACGGCTTTTAATGGTAGGCCTATGTTTTTTGTTTGTTGTTGTCTCATAAGGCCCTTTCACACCGCTTTAGTTCCAGAACTAAATGTACGGTACTAAAGTACTGGGACGATTTTGCGCGAACTATTTCCCAGTACTATTTAAAGGGTTGCATTCGCACCGACAGTGTGTACTAGGAAGTGACGTAAGCCGGTCGACAGCGACGTCATTTGTGCACGGCGTTCAACAATGAAAACAAATAAAAACAACATTAACAACAGGAGGATGGAGGAGCTGTGTTTTTGTTGTGTCTCGCTGGTTTCACAATAATGGACATGGAAAGTCGTCGTATACGTAAAGCGATTGAAAGAACGGGAAGGAGGAATAAGAATCTCCAACGACAACTGACTGTGCTACATTTGTTACAAGTGCCTGCACTTCAGCATCCGGCCATCGATCGCTGTTCTCCATACTTGCGAAATAAGTTGACAATGTTTACAGTATGTTTCCACGGCGTTTTAAATCATGGCGGGTGAGGGCGTTTTCGTACGCGTTTGGCCAATCAATGTCTACTTACGTCACGATTAGTACCAGTTGTCCTGGTTAGACCCTGCTCCGGAATAGGAGCTAATTTGGTTCTCGAAAAAGGCAGTCCGGTACTAAAATCGCTCCCAGTTTCCGGCGGCGCGAACACGCCGAAAAGTGGGTAGTTACACAATTAGTTCTGGTACTATGAAAAATGTTCCTGCGGTGCGAAAGGCCCTATCCTTTTAGATATGCTGTTTGTAAATGCTACTGCTTCTGTTAGATTTTAATATACGGTTTTATCCTGATTAAAGCTTTAATACAGTACGGCAACCGCATGCGCGTCCATGTTTAATGCTTCTCATAGCTATGTGAAAATAAGTGTATAATTGGAACAGTTCATTGTTGGAGCTGAGCTGATGATCTGAATGAGAGAGTGAGATGCAGAGCGTGTGCAGAGCAGGGGAATGCGAGGAACAGTTTTAAGAACCTCTGCTTTAGAACATTGTTTTTGAAACTTGTGAATCCATTAGAATTGCTAGAAGACAGAATCGCGATTAATTTATGAATAGATTTTTGCGTGCACCTCTAGTTTTCTTTTCCTCTTCTCTAAAGCAGCGCAGCATGTCCTCGCCCCCTTTGCTGCCTTTTCCCGAGGGCGGGGTTTATCTGGGTTTGTGATGTCACGAACCTGGGAAGTAACTCGTTGTAGTCCCTACCAGATGTTTTTGTAGGCATTAATCTGCCAGAATTTTAAAAGACGATATCGCCGTTTGCATTGAACTTTCAGCTTCGTAACTTTGCAGATATTGTTTATGCTCAACATTACACACTAACTAAAGTTAAAAAAAATTGAAATCGCAATCAACCACCAGCTTTAATGAAGACAGCAATGTTTTGATATACATTAAATATACCTTATTACAATATATATATACATAACTGTTGCTCGCTCTGTTGGGGCTGGTTGCATGTTCAAACAACCCAAAACATGCATATGACAATTAACTTACTATAAAATATAAACTATATATATATAAAAATATCAGGCCTAATACTTTTGCTCTTTGAGCTGAGATACAGCAAAGTTTTCAATGACATTTAAATATGTAGTATAAAAATATAAAGTATATTGAACCGGCTATCAAAAAAACAAAACAAAATTAAATTATATGCCATTAATATTACCTATTTGAAAAAAAAAAAAAAAAACTTATATATATATATATATCTAATAATATATATATATACACACACGTTAAAACTCTACAATTAATTGAATATATAATATTTATACTTTTTATATAATACAAAATCATTTATAATATAATTTTTGCAAGCATCATAATATTTTATTATATCATATATTATTAGATTTAGATTAAAAACAATTACATACATTCATCTTTAAGGACACAAAACTCAAACTGACTTCACCAGACTGATATAACCAAGGAAATATTTAAATGCTATAATGCTTCTTCTGTAGAAATACTATGATAAATCAGAGTATTTATAATAAATATTATAATAGCGACTCATACATTAAAAAAGGTCACATCAGTGTTTTGTGAACACTATTTTAGGCACTAGAAAATTAAATGAAACAAAGTCAAAACATCAGACTTGCACTATATAATTGCCTAACCTTGTAAATATATCAATAAAACAAACCAAACCTAGTTAATACATAAATAAAACAACACTGGCACGAAAAAGAAAATCATCACAATCAAACAAACAGGATTGTGGGGTATCATAAGCAGTGAGGTAGGTATACATCTACTGCATACTACCTTTAAACATTTACCAGACAAAGGCATCCTAACTGACTGTATTACAAGACCAATTTATTCAGACATTTCAGGCATCAAGAGCACAGCTCTCATTTGAGAACAACAGGAACAGCATCAGACAACCCAACACCACGAGTACAACAGAGAATGATTTGATTGGTTCAAAGAAACAGACAGACCGAGACAAAGAGATGAAAAAAAAAAACGAGAGCTGGCAAGCGGGAAATTCTGTTTGGTCTGGTAGGCTTTGGGTGTAAAACAAAGCATGTTGTCCAGTATCCGTCCCTCCCTCATTACTGGAACAGACAAACCGTCCAGCGGTCCATTTTCTGCTCTCTTTCACCTTCTCTGTTCCAGTAAATCTGAAAGCACCACTCCCTCTCACGACTCACTGGACTAGACAAAATCCAAACCTTCACCACACTGTATCCTTCTACTGCCTCAAAATCCAAAGAGATAATAAAACAGAACTATAAACCAGTAAAACAACCGTTATTCCTGATAACGGTGTCATCTATACTGACTTCATCTTTATCAGAAGTCAAATCAATGTCAAGCCTGATTCAGTGCTTTCACAACAAACACAGAAGTGAAGACATCTGTGCTTCACATTCCTGTATGTGTACCTCACTCGATTAGCCCAAAATAAGGCTACAGGCTAGCATGACTCAGCCAGACAGTCTCAAACGCCCTCCACAGTGGACAGAGACTAAAGACAGTATGAGGAGGAGGAGCTACTTTAGCATCCCCCAACACTGCTACTCTTAACATTAGCTTCCCAAGCTACTCATAAGCTAACAAGACAAAGCAGCTCACTATATTGAAGCTGTTAGGGGCATATATCTTTAAATGCATAATTAACAAAGGGTATACTGTGTTTTTACAATTGGAGCTATATTTATCATAAAAGCAATAAAAATTAATTAGGGTGACAGCATTACATGTGAATATACAATTTACATCAAGTACAACTAACAAAATAAATAAATAATAAATACATCTCACACACCATATATATTATATATATATATATATATTATATCTACACACACTCAGTAGGCTATATATACCTACCATTCAAACGTTACAAGTAAGGCCAGTAAGATTTTTTTTATGCATATATCAGAAGAAAAACAGTAAAAACATTAACATTGTGGCATATTGTTACAATTTGTGACATGAAACACTGAATCAAGCATTTGCTTTGAAACAATCTGTATTGTGAATAATGCTATAATTTTTTAGAAGGTTCAAAAGAACAGCATTAAAAAATGGCTTTACTGTCACTATCAATTTAATGTGTTGTTGCAAGTTAAAAGTGTTAATTTCAACAACAACAAAAAAAAATTAAAATACATAAAATAAATTAATAAATAAGCCCGCCCGGAATAAAGAAAGAAAAATATAATGCAGTAGGTAAAACATTAATTCTTCTTTATTCTAATGAATTCTTAGTTAAAAGGTCAAAGCAAAAATATGACTGCTATCGGTGCATGAAATTAGTCCAACTTCACAAAAAAGTCTGTTGTGATTTCACCTAAACTATCGCATTTACATGATTTTCAAAAACATATATTTTTTAAATTCAGGCTGAAAACAAACTTTCAAAGTGTATGTAAACATATTGACAGTGTTACGGGAACAACACTCTGGGGCAATCAACTCTTTCTTTTTCTCTCTCTCCCACACACTTTGTCCTCCTTTTCTAAGCAGTGAGAGGGCTGAGGAGGTGGACGCTTATCTGAGCGCATGGAAGGTTAAACAAACAGCTGTTTGAAGTGCTACTAAGTTAGCGGTGCAGAAACGGTCTGTACCAGCTCAGCACAAAATCAGGCCTCCATTACCAAACACTATTCACTCTCACCACACATACATGTGTGAATATATAATGGCTCTTAAGCAGTGTAACACCAAAATTACATTGATACACTATTTAGAGACACAAGTACTCACATACAATTTCAGCAGTGCCAGACTAAGGGGAATTTGGTTACAGGGAGAACATTTGGTTACAACTACTTGTTTATGCAGTATACTAAGTTTCTGGTGATTCCTTTCAAAAGTACAAGAGCGATGTGGTGTTTCCCGTGTGTGTAAATCATAAAACTTTTCTTTACAGTGTACTATATGTAATGTTACACAGATTCAGGACACTGAATGGTTAAATGTTTAGTTTCCGACACTTTGCTGCACAAGCTGCAGGCCTGTTTCTTCACACTTTGCAGAAGTTTTTCTCCAAAGAATGGTTCATTGTGTAAACTGCATGGATTTCCCCTCATGGAAATCAACACCTTTTTTCAAATCCCTGTTTCATAAGAAATGAGCGTATCAGCTGGAGAGAATGCTCTCCTTCTGCCCCACTTTACTCCAGTCATTCTTAACAAGCTTTACTGTTTTAAAGAATTAGTTCAGATTGAATTGTTTTATTGGTGTGAGTAGCTGATTAGGACCTGAGCTGGTAACTGAAAGGCTGCAGGTTTGAAACCCTAAGCATTTGATCCATCCTATAGACGCCACTCCAATCAGAGAAGATGCCGAAATTAAAGTTAAATACAAATAAAAATATTGTAAGTGACAGAAATCTGTTTAATGCCATATTGTACATGGGTCTTAAATCCACTAAACTGAAAATACATAAAAAAAAATTTAATTGTGTGACCTAGGATACAATTCATTAGTTGAATATTACAATATTAGTTGAACTTTTTTCCCATAAAAATTTCAATATTTGTGTAAAATTATTTAGAATTATTTTATATTATTTAACATGTTATTACTAATATTTGTTCTAATTACATAATTTTTACCAAATTTGTGGACTGTCTCTAATTGGCATAATTTCTTCCATGTCCAACATTTACATCTAGTCATTTAGCATCTTTTATCCAAAGTGACTTACAAATGTGGACAATAGAAGCAATCAAAACCAACAAAAAAACAATAATATGTAAGTGCTGTGACAAGTATCGGTTAGCCTAATGCAGTACACATAGCAATGTTTTTTTTTAATAAATAATATACGTCCTTATTAATTTTAAAAGTATCAGTGAAGGCTTAAGATTAAATTCTTTCAAAATCTAAGAATATTTGATTACGACTTGTGAACATAGTTTTAGTTCAATCAGTGGAATATCGCCAATTATGCAAAAAGTGTGGAAATACTGAATTGACACTTCGCAGTGAGTTTGACTGACAGGTGATCTGACCAATCATAACGCCGAATCTGCCATTTTTGTCCGACAAACAAACCAGACAGGGGAGTATATTAATGTCAATGGACTTGAACTTGAAAAATAGTATTGACCTCTTTCCGCAGTTGAAACAAGACACCTTCTGATGTTCATTCATGTTTATTTTATGCTATAACTAGCAAAGAGGAAGAGATGATCGGTTCACCTGCTGCTTGAACATGATCTGTCACAACACATTAAAGAGCCACAAAACAGTATTTACTGTTTGAATTTCTTAAAAAAAAAAAAAGACAAACTTTGAAAGCTGAGACTTTGTTTCATATTCAAAGTAACCTGCTCTGTCTTGTCTGTCGGCGCGTTGTCAGTTTCCTCTTTGCTCCGCGATGTATACAAAACTTGCCTTAGCAAAAAAAAAATCGTCTTGTCATTTTATTCCAAAAATTTCATAATTTAAAGTTAAAATGTCACTTCCACCATTATATACAAAATAACATACTATTAAACACAATACAACATTTGAGAAGTGGTGGAAATGTTCACCATGTCTTGTCTAAAAGATTATAGGGCCAAAAGTGCTCATGTCTGAAGAATCAGTGTGAATGTGTGTGTATGTGAGAGAAAGGGTAAGGATTGAGCACTTCCACTTAAGATGAGCTGTCTGGCTACTAGATGACGTGAGGCCTCCATGTCAGAGAACAGAGAAAGCAGCCTGTAAGATGGAGAAACTACAGCATGAAGTAAGCAGAGAACTGAAAAAAAGAGAAAGGAAACAATTGATGAGCAGGGAGGTGGGAAAGCCACAACCATTTTTCAAGTCTAAAGGGAACCTCCATTATTTCTAATGTTGGCACCTACTTGGCCTTTCTCTCTTACACAGACGCGCTTATCTCACCACGTCCAGCCTCATGCATGAGTCAGCTGCTTTCCAAACTACCAGGAAGACCTCATATTACACTCCTATCTGTCTCTTCATCAACCCCCCCAAGTTCACTTCCTGTTTCAATTAGATGCACTATACAGCATCAAAACACTAATGCAGTACAGCTTTACTGCATAAACTGTATTTACTGTTCAGTTGCACAGATCAGAGTGGAAGGGATCCGGCTGTTATTCTGAAATATTTCTCATTGTTCTGAAATATTTCTTCAGTCGTTCTCATTGGTTTAGTCTCCATCGGAGACACCGGGTGTGAAACTAGGCTAACTCTACTGAGCTCCTTACACAATGGTGCTAATGCTTCTTAACATAGCAGCTAAAGAAAGCCAGGAACCATGAGAGCTTTGATAAGACATCAATCGCTACAGAAAGCCTAAATGGAAATGTTAAATACTTGACTGTTAAAAGTTTAGGGTCAGTAAAATTTTTATTTTATTTTATTCAGTAAGGATGAAAATGCATTTAATAAAGTGAAAGTAGACATTTATAATGTTTCAAACAAACGCTGTTCTTCGAACTTTCTATTCAAAGAAAAAAAAAATGTAAATGATTCCAAAAAATATTAAGCTGTTTTTAACATAATAAAAACAAGACTTCTGAAGGATCATGTGACACTGAAGACAGGAGAAATGGCTGATTATAAAAATTTAGCTTTGCTTTCACAGGAATAAATTACACTTTAAATGGAAAACAGTTGTTTTAAATTGCAATCATATTTCACAATATTAATCTTACAAACCCCAAACTTTTCAATGATACTCTATTTTTTTCCTAATATTCAATGGGGCCCAAAATTCTGAAACCACACTGAAATTTTTTTTTAACCATGCAAAAATAAAGTATGATATTCTAAAATTTGTATAACTTTTTCCAATTCAACTTTTCACTCAAATTGCAATTCTCATCATATAATTTCCTTTGCATTTTCATGGTCTGAGACTTGGAGTGCAAATTGTAAATAAGAACTACTGTACAAGTTGGAAAAAAAGAAAATCAGTTGAGTCCTCTTCTAACATTACCGCTCCATTTCCTGATGAAACAAACTAGCTTCATGCACACATACTCATCCTAATCTGCACACACTTAATGTGGCATGTAATAGGAGACAGTGGCGGCTCGTCGGGGGAGGCAGAGCTTCCCCAAAATTTTGAGGTGAAAATATGAGGACGACGATTAAATGTTAATAAAATTCACAATTCATTTCAGTTCATGTCTCAGAATGTGTATTTTTTGTTTGTAATTTCACAGCTGTAATACCATAACATGCTACTGAAGTTGGAAAGTGCCGCTTTTCTATCGCGAATGTGCCGAATCAGCTGATGTATTTACAACCGCTAGTGATAGAGGGAGGGGGAGTCCAGGGGAGAGCTCGTGCCTCCTTGGTAAAAAAAATTAGCCAATCAGCATCGAGTGTTCACTTTCAGCGCTGAGGAGTGTTGAGAAAAGAAACCTCGTAAGGGAGGCTAGCCTCCCTTCTGGTATATCAACCAATCATCATAGAGACGTAAATTACGTGATATTAGTTTGAACGTCTCCCGCTGCATTCATAATGTACCAAGTACTTATGAGTAGCGATATTGAATATTTGATCGCCAACAGATTACCAAGCTGTCATTCAAACAGTAAAAGTATATATACACAAATTAAAAATAAAGGGAGAACACACCTAAGCTGGATATAGGCTAATGTTACAGCAGTTGGCTCTTTTAACACATACTTTTAAGAAGGGATGGATGTTTGCTTCAAGTGATAGGCCAGGTAAGTGAAATTATATTATCTTGCTGTATTGTGTCGTTTTCTTTTTTAAAACTTTCCTGACTAAAGCAACCAAAAAGCCATTTTAAAGTGGTTCAGAGCAAATAGATAATACAAGACATCGTGATCCCCAGACCAAACCATTAGTGTGCCTCCCTCTATGTTTATAAACCCCACGAGCCGCCACTCTGATAGGAGAAACCTTAAAGTGATAGTTCACCCAGAAATGAAAGTTCTGTCATCATTTACTTACTCATTTCAAACCTATACGACTGACTTTCTTCTGTAGACCACAAAAGACATTATTTTCAAAAATGTGTTTTTTTTTTGTCCTTATAATGAAAGTCAAAGGGGTCCAGTGCTGTACTTTCATTGTATGGACAAAAACAGTCTCAATATTATTCAACCTATCTTCATTTGTGTTTCACAGAAAAAATAGGTGTGTGTGTAGGTTGTGTAAATGACATGAGAGTGAATAAAAGATGACCAAATTTTCATTTTTGGGTGCTTTGAACAGAGGAAGACTTGGATTAATTCACTTGTTCGTTTGAGTAAAAGAAGTAGTGGCAAATCTGAAGCATGTTTTTGAAGGCCTATGAAGGAGACAATTTACACTACTCATTTTAAAGATCCCTTTATAACTTAAAATAAGCAGAACCGTTTCTGTGCATACTTGAGAGCACAGGCAGCCCCTTCTAGCTCCCTGCCTGAGACTATGGGGAAAAAAGTCAAGCATTCTTGGCAAGCGACGCAAGAATGTGCTGAGATTGGGAATGATTTGAGTTCTCAAGGGGGCTGTGCATTTTTTCATGTCTGTCCAACATTCTGACAATAGGCTGAAGTGTGCCATCGGAATATTGCACAGAGCAGCAGTGACGTTAACAAACGCTGGGTGAATTCAGCACAGTGCTGTCTTCTTCTCCTCTTTTTTTCACACCCTTGTCTGATCTTGCACCCCAGAGACTTGATAACTTCACAAAACAGAAAGCTGAGCACAGTTTTTGCTGGCGTTCAGCAGAAAGATGCCTCCTCTTGAAAGACACAGCCCAGTAACACAAGAAAGAGCGCATTTATCCTATAATGAAATTCTGTTTGCATTTCAACCCTTGAGTTGTAAGATATGAGAGGTTTGGAAGCTATTTATTCTCATATAGCATACAATTATTCATTGTATGGAGTGCAAACAGATAATTGCCACAGAACACCAGTAGCAAATCGAGGAGTGCTCATCAAAAACACAGTTCACTGGAAAATGACAAAAACAAGTCTGAGATCACTGAAGAATCATTAGATCCTTCAGTGTTGTGTTTTAATTTTTATGTTTTTTTTAATTCATTTATAATCATTTATTCACATAATCATTAGTCATTCATATGATTTATTATTTGATTATTTTTATTATGTATCATTATATTATTTAAGTATTTTTATTGTTTATTCATTTGATATGTTTATCCATTTATTATATTTCTGCATATTATATTTCTTTTTAATTTGCCCTAGCTTATGCATTTTCATTGTTGTTCAATCTCATGCTTGTGGGGTTTCATGAACTGTTTTGTCTGTATAAATAAGAGATAAGAGGGAATGTTTATGAAAACTCAAGGTTTATGAGATGTTGCTGTGAACATTTTTGGTATAAAAGTAATGTTTGATTCGTGCTGGTCAGACGAAGTTTGAACATTGAGACATACGCAACTAAGATTGTTCAATAAACAATCACTTTGTCTCCTGCTTCTGCTCTCCTCAGTCAACTTCTTGACTGACAGAAGACTGTTAAACACTCACTTTGGGAATCAACAGCTCTGCTGACTAGTTGTTCGGTTACTGGACAAACTGATATTTTCTGACGGGATCTGGCGTCTGAGGCTGGATCCTAATTATTATCTGGCGTGGAGACCCGGTCTAACATCACCATAACTCTACGCCGATCATGACACATTTAACACTACCTAGAAATGTTTCATCAACAGGCTTATATAAGCTATTTTATAAACTGTGGTTCTCCTCTGAGTCAATCTCCTGGCCCATCAGAACATTCAGGCTGTTTCCAGACGACTATGTGGAGGAGGAAGTGGCAGAACGCTGTTAGTACAGCTGATAAGCGCAAGGAGTACAGCACAAAACATCTGCCCACCATCCCACCATCTACCTTCTGCTTTCAGAATCAGAATGAGCTTTAAATCCAGTATGATTTAGGCGACCTACGAGGATTTGTTTCGTGACCGAAGCTTCCCACATGTAACCAGAATGACAGTGACAGACATAACATCACATGAGTACTAAAAAATAAAAATAAATACAAAATTGAACAAGTAAATAAGGAATAAAAATATACAAATCGACAATTGTATGTACAGGTATATAACAATAGACAGTTGTATGTACAGGTATATTATGTGCAAATTGAAATCTAGACTGAGTATGTGTGTTAGATAAATAAGTGTATGAGTGAATAAATAGTGTGTGTTCCACAGTTATTGTCAAGTGTTCGTGAGATGAGATGGGGTTTCATTGGGTGGGCTTTCATTGGGTGGTTGCTTCCACTCCGTGCCAATCAGCATCTAGATTATGCAGCCAAAATTGAAACCAAGACCGAAGAGAATGTTCTAAACTTCTGGAGAAAGGTTTTGCATAACAAGATTTATAAGACAGTTACCTCACAGTAGTTCTGAGGAAATTACTGCATGATTGTTTGAGATGCATATGTGATTACCTATTATTTGGAACCTGCAGGGCCGATGGTGGCTTGCTAATGGGGAACCACAGTTTGTTGGTGTCTTTTTGTAAAGCGGGTAAGATCAATACACAACTAAGAGGATGTAACAGCCTTCACAACAAACATGACAGAGCCCATGAACTTCCTCTCAGTTCAGTGCATAAGCACAGTATAAACGACGTTGCAAAACACAGTAGTGACAGTATATACAATGTTTGCTTATTGTACACCGATTATTATCCGTTTAAATGTTCTTTGTTTCACCCAACACAAAGACACCATGTCAAACCCAGCTCCCATGGAAGAGTTACAACATGAGATGAATGTCTTCCTTTTAAACAAAGTAATATGCAGCATGACATCATTTTAAACAACATGATCTCATGACTCGAACTTCAACTGATTCCACATGTCCATAAAAATGGGAAAATCCCCTACTTTCCACCCTTTCTGACTCTAAGGCAATGTTGGAAACCTTATGAAAGCCCCTATGAAAGTTTGCAGAGACCCCAAGCCCCCTGGTTGCCCTAGTACAGTGATTCCCAACCAGGGGTATGTGTACAGCAGGGGTACTTGGCAAGATTTCAATTAAAGCTCTTATAAAACTGCTAATAAATCAAAACAAACATGATTCTTCTCTTTTGATATTTGAAGGAAAGAAAACACAAGTTCTATAAATACTGAAAAGGACTAAAAAAAGGGTTGGGAAACACTACCCGGGAGAATAACATCGCAATTGCAAATAAAGCGCGTCACATTGAGAATTGTTACTTTGTCGCAATAAAGCTGGTGCTGGTGAATCAATCCGCCACGGAGGCGGCAGTAAAAATTAAATAGCAGGCTGTCCATCTGTCTGGACGGTCTGACGTGAATTGTAGGCCAAGTTTATGTCGAACAAAGAGGATTTAGTATGGCATACTCTCTAGGGCGAAATTAAACAGATGGAGCTCCTGCGGGAGCCTGGTGCTACTGATTTATGTTTCCGTATATTAGTATGCATTTGTTTTTTTAAGATATCACAGATTATGAACATAGCAACGTGAATGTTTACAATAGAAAGCAGGAGCGTGGACTCGAGGCACAGTGTTTAGTCAAAAGGTACGTTTCTTTGTTTATTCTATAGGTTTATCATTAGCTTACCTGATATGGAGGTGGCGGCTCCTGATCCGGATCGTTGGCGTCACCAAAACTGGCCCTGTCTGACTGTGATTCTTGGAGCAAGGAGATATCATCCGAAGTGGGAGATTTCAGACAATTCCCCATCTCCTTTCCAAACTCCTTGTTGTCTAAATGTTGAAATCCTGTCTATCCCCTGCTTTCTGCCCTTAATAACTCCAACCAGAGTTCCGCCCTTTTAAACAGGATGACTAAATCTCTATCATTCATTTAAAATGATCCGATCATCATGAGAGATCGTGACGGAGAAAAACAAACCATTGTCGACACACAAAGAACCCTGGCAAAGAGTGTCAGACACGGATATGAAACGATGTTTTTGTAAACACATACAATCTAAACCTGTCAAATACGTCTATTTGCCCTGAAGCCGCGGTATGTAGTGTTGTCCTTTTCTCCTCGTCTCAATAATAGTAAACACTGGTTAGCCTTCAACGGATAATTTCTACAATATCAAATATGCGCTCGCTCTCAATGGCGACTCAGGCAATGTTGCCTTTCAGGCAGTCATTCTAAGTCTCGCCTCCGGGTTGGTTGGACCAATCAGCGGGTGTCTTCTTTAGTAAGGACGTTATTAGTGGTTATTTGTCACCCAATCGGATCGCCGATTTACAACACCAACAACAGGGGGTTTAAAGCCTGTAAACTTGACCGCATTAGGCCGATTTAAAGGCATAGTTCGCTCTATATTGAAAATTCTGTTGTAATTACTTAACCTCATGTTGTTGCGAAAACCCACGACCCCTTTTTTTGTGGAACAATAGAGGAGACATTAGGCAGAATGACAGTACCCAGTCATTCTGCCTAATGATATGCAAAAGAAATATATCGTATCTCTTGCTCTGGCTACTGTGTATAGACCACCAGGGCCATAAAAGAATTTGCAGATTTCCTCTCAGACCTATTAGTTACTGTTGATAAAGCGCTAATTGTCGGAGATTTTAATATCCATGTTGATAATACAAATTATGCATTAGGATTGGCGTTTGACTTGACTAATAAACTCTTTTGGAGTCAAGCAAAACGTCACCGGCCCACTCATCGCTTTAATCATACGCTAGATTTAATTATATCGCATGGAATTGATCTTTCTGATATAGATATCGTACCTCAAAGCGATGATGTTACTGACCATTTCCTTGTATCGTGCATGCTGCGCATTACTAATATTAACTATATGGCTCCGCGTTATCATCCGGGCAGAACTATTGTTCCAGCCACCAAAGACAGATTCACAAATAACCTGCCTGATTTCTCAACTGCTCTGTGTACCAATAAGTACACATGAACTAGACGAAATAACTAGCAATTTGGGCACTATCTTCTCTAATACATTAGAAGCTGTTGCCCCCATCAAATTGAAAAAGGTTAGAGAAAAACGTACTGCGCCATGGTACAACAGTAATACCCATTCTCTCAAGAAAAAAACTCATAGTCTTGAGCGCAAATGGAGAAAAACTAACTTGGAAGTTTTTAAGAATTGCGTGAAAAACAGTATGTCCAGCTATAGACAGACTCTAAAAGCTGCCAGGGCCGAGCATATCCACAAACTCATAGAAAATAACCAAAACAATCCTAGGTTTTTATTTAGCACAGTGGCTAGATTAACAAATAACCAGACGCCACCCTATCTAATTATTCCCTCACAATTTAATAGTAATGACTTTATGAATTTCTTCACTGATAAATAGATAACATCATAAATACAATAACAAATGTAGATTCTACAGCTTTTAATACTTTAGCTTCATTCATCGCACCTAAAGATAAACTGTGTTTTACAGCTATAGGACAGGAAGAGCTAAATAAACTTCCCACTGCATCTAAACCAACAACATGCCTATTAGATCCTGTACACACTAAATTACTAAAAGAGTTGTTACCAGTAGCAGAAGAACCACTTTTCAATATTATTAACTCGTCGTTGTCTTTAAGTCACGTCCCAAAACCATTCAAGCTGGCGGTTATTATGCCTCTTATTAAGAAACCACAACTAGTTCCTAGTGAATTGGCAAATTACAGACCCATTTCAAATCCTCCTTTTATGTCTAAAATTTTAGAAAAATTGTGTCTGCTCAATTGTGCTCCTTTCTGCAAAAAAATATCTCTATGAAGAATTTCAGTCAGGTTTTAGGCCCCATCATAGCACAGAAACTGCATTTGTTAAAATTACAAATTACTTGCTTCTTTCGTCAGACCAAGGCTGTATCTCATTGGTAGTTTTACTTTATCTTAGTGCTGCGTTCGACACTATATATCATGGCATACTCATAGATTGATTATAAAACTATACAGGTATTCAAGGGCAGCTTTAAGATGGTTTAGATCCTACCTGTCGATCGCTAACCACCTTGTTCATTTAAATGGAGAGTCATCTCAATTATCACCAGTAAAGTATTGAGTGCCACAAGAATCTGTCCTAGGTCCTCTACTATTTTCAAAATACATGTTACCCCATGGTAATATTATTAGAAAATACAGAATTAGTATCCATTGTTATGCTGATGATACTCAACTATATATCTCCACAGACCCGATGAAACTTCTAAATTATCTAAGCTAACAGAGTTTGTTAAAAAATGTTAAACGTTGGATGATCAATAATTTTCTCCTATTGAATTCGGGTAAGACAGAGATATTACTTATTTGACCAAAAGACAGTACAACGAATCTCGTGGATTACAATTTGCCACTAGACGGATGTACTGTTACTTCCTCTACAGTCAAAAATCTGGGTGTTATATGAGATAGCAACTTGTCTTTTGAAAATCATGTTTCCCATTTTACAAAAACAGCATTCTTCCATCTTAGGAACATTGCCAAGCTACGAAACATGTTAACTTTTTCTGATGCAGAAAAGCTAGTTCATCATTCATGACCTCTAGACTGGACTATTGTAATGCACTGCTAGGTGGTTGTCCTGCATCTTAAATAAACAAGCTACAGATAGTCCAAAATGCAGCGGCTATAGTCCTTACCAGGTCAAGAAAATATGATCTTATTACCCCATTTTTACATTCTCTGCACTGGCTACCTATTACGTTCTGTATCAGTTACAAAAATATTATTACTTGCCTAGAAGGCTTTTAATGGGTTAGCTCCTGCGTACCTAAATAGTCTTCTACCAGGCTACAATCCATCACGCTCCTTAAGGTCACAAAATTCTGGACTTTTGGTAGTACCTAGGTTAGCAAAGTCCACTAAAGGAGGTAGAAATTCTTCGCATTTGGCTCCCAAACTCTGGAAAAGCCTTCCTGATAACGTTCGGGGTTCAAACACAATCTCACGGTTTGAATCTAGATTAAAGACGCATCTCTTTAGCCAAGCATTCAAATAATGCATCTCATAATCTTTTACGGCAGTTATATCTAATCAAATGCAACATTCATTATTCCTTGTTTGGGTTAACAAACTTTTTGATTGGTTGAACAGCACTACGCTAATGTATGTTTGTAGTTGTTTTTCTCTCTGTCTTTTGCTACGGGATGACATCCCGTGGTTAACTAGGATTTACACAGCCAGTCTGGATCCAGAACACCTGAGAAGAGATGATGCAACCCCTCACAGGACCTCAGATGATGCCAACCATGAAACAACATACAGACTACCACATTTTGCTATAAGTTTGAATGCAACATATAATAATTGCTGTTAATATTGTTCATCGCCTGTTTTATTACGTCTTATATTGATTTTTCCGTACTGCTGGTTTTGTCTGGTCAGAGGAGAACTGGCCCCCGACTGAGCCGGTGGCTCCCAAGGTTTTTTCTCCATTCTGTCACCGATGGAGTTTTGGTTCCTTGCCGCTGTCGCCTCTGGCTTGCTTAGTTGGGGACACTTCATTTCCAGCGATATCGTTGACATGATTGCAAAGATATTATTTACACTGAGCTGGATGTTGACATCACTTAATTCAATGATGAACTGCATTTAACTAAAAATTGAGTGTTTACTATTATCATTTTAACATTATTGACACACTATTTTCCTAATAAATTCTAAAAAGTTGCTTTTACACAACCTGTATTGTTAAAAGCGCTATATAAATAAAGGTGACTTGACTTGACTTGACTATTCACTTTCATAATTAACGTTAGGTAAAACTATGTGATGAAAATGAAAGTTTTAGTAATTTTTTCATGTGTATCTCACATTTTTTTACATTAATGTTTTTGTTTTTAAAATATTTTTATTTAGCTTTTTTCAGGTTTAGTGCTTTTTAGTGCTTTAACTTAAAAATTTAATTGCAGTTATGCATAAGTATTTCAGCTATTTATATTTTATTTTGTTATACATGTCATGGGAGTTTTATTTTATGAAAACAATTTTTAATAGATGTGGTTTTAGTTAACAGTAACAATGCTGGCATTAACTATTACAGATGAATACAGTGCAGCCAGTATGTTTTTATTGATTACAATGTGCCAGACTAGTTTTATTTTTGTAATATAATTTTAAATCACCCTTTTATGTTTTGAAGACATGAAGATTCATCAGAAATATAGGACTACATTTAAAAATATATATATATTAACCCCGAACTAAAGGAGATGTTCGGCAGGATGTAATGTGGATTGACAGCCTCATTCACCTTCATTTTTCTTCCATACAATGAAAGTGAATAGCAACTGAAGCTGTCATTCTGCTAAACATCCCTTTGTTTTTCATGGAAGAAAATCAATGATGACATAATGTCGGTTTTTGGGTAGACTGTCTTCTATAGAGCCAGGTCCCTTAGATCAAAAAAGGAAAACAAAAGTGGTTTTGGAGTGCTATCATATCATTTAATTTTAAATTAGAAAATGTAAGTTCAGTATTTACAGGAATGTGTTTACACAGTAGCCATGCACCATACACAGGATTTGCTGACCTCTATAGCTCAAAGCTTGTAAAATCAATCTAAATCAGGAAGAATTTCAATGAGGGAAAAACAAAAGCCATTACAATGAAAAACCCATATATCACACCTTTTCAAACATTCTGTTTTGCCACATTTGAAACACAGCATGTTACAAATTGCCTGTGAAATTTCTGAGCGAACACAGCATGAGCAGATGATTGTTTTAGCTTAATGTAAATTTGACTTTGGTAGAACTGGATCTCATAAAACAGGCACTATACAGATTACATTGCAGAAGAACAAAAATCCATGGATACATTTCAACTAATCTTGGGTAAATTACTATAAAACACACAAGCCTTGAAGTGCAGGACTGTCTGATTAGAACTAAATCTGAAAATACACTGCAGCTATGTTTAATAGGTTGAACTCCAGACTACAGGGAAAAGCTCTATGAAGTAGCATTCATATATTGAACATAGTACAATCCTCTGTCCTGAACCAGCTCAAATTTTCTTTCTCTTCATAGTGCAAGGCTGTAGTGGTTGTCAATGCATCCCTCACGTTGGCTGGAGCTGGCATGCCAGCCTGTCCTGCATGTATCTAAAAGACTTGTTTGTTTGAGCTCAAATACGATCTGGACCAAGTCCACATGAAGGAGACTGCCTTTCTAAAAGACACATTCAGCTGCCCACTTAAAACGGGACAATTTTGAAAGGTGCCATAACAGTGAATAAATACTAAAAAAGAAACTAAATCCACAAAACTTCCAGTTTACATTCTGATAGTCCTTTTTTGCTGTTACGAAGATGCTTGTTTTCTCTCTTTTTAACACATTGCTAAAACAGACTAATTATGTAAACAGAAACACAAAGATAATGTTATATGATACAAATTAAGCTTAAACAGGAATCCTGTCCATGAGATTTGACAAGGCCACAGTACTTTAACCAAAGAGTAGCCCATGATATCAAAACTTACGTTCATCATTTCACCTTTGGACAATAGGCTTATTTCATAACCTATTTCTACTCCAAAGATTAAAAGTAAACTAATATTTGTGCACATGTGCTTTAAATCCAAATCCAAAATTTAGCCGTAAGGCACAGGCATATCTAGGCTACTGATGTCACAGGGTGACCAACAGTGGAGAGCATTACCAACAAGAGCTTCGAAAGCAGCCAAAATGATTGACAGATGACCTTACTTTTGTTCTGAGTGACAACGTTCTTAGCCTGATGTACCAGTATAATATTATTGGACTGGTGTAACTTGTATTATATTAGTATTATTTATATGGTACATTTACAATATTCTAAAAGCACAATGTTATTTATATGACATCATAACAGCATGATGTCACTTCTGTGTCTGTGCACTGCACCTCACGTAACATTATTCATGCAGCTGTTGTCCATGTACTGTATAATCTCGGTGTGCGTCATTCAATGAAGATGATTTGTCACTATAAGCTCAGTTCGGGTCTGATTGGTCATGTGCCCCTTTAGTCCTCCTCTTATGGCATATGGCAACCCACATTAAGCTTGATCTTAGCTTGCTGTGACCCCAGCGATGACCCCAACCGTTAAGGGCTGGAGGGTGAGCATTCTCCGTTCGCAGCTGTGCCTCGTGCCTTATGTAGTGCTGCCTGGATCCGGAAGTGTGTCCGTGATTCCATGGAGTAGTTTTTGTAATTTTGCCTGGCAAAGAAATCATGGTTAATAGTGTTCAAGACTAACAAGGCAATGACTGGGTATATCATGTATCAAATAGGATAAAGGTATAAAATACATTATATTATATTATGCTACAGTGTTTTACATCTTATTTAACAGCCATGATGTGTGACGCTATTATAAAATAATGATAATCAGTTGTGAAATTTTTACATTGAGTTGATGACTGAATGTGCTGAATGCCACACTTTTTTGGTGGGAATATAATATATCTAATGACATCTTCAATGGCATCTTACAGTACAGTTAAAGCAAATCAAATCTGGGGCCAGTTGCATAAACTTAGCCAACATGTTAAGGCTGTGTCTTAAGAACTAGTTTGACCAACTAGCAGTTAGCCAAGGGGTAATCAGTTTTATTTTTTGGATTCAATTTAGACTAATCAACGTTTTTTTTATGTAACCAACATTTAAAAAAATTATGACCAGTCTTAAAGAAAACAAATGTATGATTATGCAACCATGCCCTGAAACTAAATTATGCACAGACATCTAGTAAACAGTATATCTAATGCTAATACAAAATTCTTATTTTGAACTTTTTTACTTTTACTTTATTTTACTACTTTGAATTGTTTATTAAAAAAAATAACTTCCTCTGAGATTTGAATTTAGGTTTTTATTTTATTTCACAAGGCAACATTCACAGCAATGCACCATTCAGACAATTTATGCGACCTGTAAATCATTTAATTTTATAGCATAATTTCTACTTTCTTACATTTTGACTTGATTTGAAAATATATTACATATTAAAATAATTATGAAAACTAAAATAAGAAATACCTTTAAAAACTAACAAGTAATTATAAATTTATTTAAAAGTGAGAGTCAAAACTTATAAACATTTTTTTGAGCAGTTGGAATGATTTTCCATGTCGAACAAAGCCATGAATCTATCTTTGAGACTGTGTTGTAAACAACCATTAATTTTAGCAGTGTTGCATTTAGTTAGGGTAAAGTGGCAAATCTGTGCCTGCTTTGAAATTCCAAATTCTCCCTTAGGTAATTAATCCTGACACTTTGACTCTGCAAATAGGATCACTCCACACATTATGTACATTGCTATCTTAGAGGTACAAAACATTCACTGTCAGGACTGAACTTACTTGGCTGCCTCCAGAAGTTTGATGGCCTCGTCTATTCTGCCCTCCTCCAAACACAGTAAACCATGTTCCAGAAGAGCATTGGGCACCAGATAGTGGTCATATTTAATCTGACTCTCACTGTACAAGTACAAACGCAAACAGAAAAAGAGCATTTGTGATTTAAGCTATGTTTAAAACATTTTCTCTACTATCTGTGACATACTACATTTTAAAACATGTAATATTTCTTATTCTGTGCAGTGAAATCACAGAACTCGTCATTTTACGGGTGAGACTCTTTCCTCTTCTGTAGAGTCAGTAAAAGAAAATAGGCCATGTCTACTTAAGTTTTCACAAGAAAAACCACAAACACTTCTCTTTATATTAGTGTAATTTGTTGTACAGCAAAAGAGCAAAACTGACTTGCAGAGGACGAGGGTGAAGTAATGTTCAGCTTCTTCCTTGGAACCCAAGTGTTTGAGACAGAGCCCCTTAAGCAGACTAACCACACACTGGTCATCTGTGGTGAACTCGGTCCCTGAGAGCAAACACATGAGACATTTATGTTTCAGAAAAAAAGCTAAATGTGATACAGAGAGTGTCTGTGTTGATAGTGTTTTTTTTCAGTAGAACACTGTTACTTTTGGTACTCATGGTCATTAGTAATAGTAGTGGCAAAATATCATTTGGATTGACACGAGGAAATAAATAATTGCATTATTTTTGAGTGAACTATTATTTTAAAAGTGGACACCAGCATAAGCAGTACTGCATTGTTTGGAGGGAGATTTTACTTGGATGTTGTTCAAGCGTCTGCTGGGCCTCGTCCAGTGTTTTCAGCATACCCTCTGTCAGGTCCTTGTGCTTCCCAATCACAGTGTAGCCATTCCAGATATACATCATCTCCTGTCGTGCAAACATACCCTCACAATGAGTATGAGTACGAATTTAAGACTGCGACTTGTCCAGGTGTTTCCCTTTGTTTATTTTGCCTTGGGATTACATAGATCAGGATGCTCTAATTCCTTACTCTTTGTTAATTAAAGGGCTTTTCACACAGGACATCTTCTTGCATTTAAAAATAGCAAAGCGGAACACAATGGAACAGAACAGGATGCACGTTTATAGACGCAGTACACCATTGCCAACGCACATTATCAGACTCGACACATCTGAATAGTAACTCTAAACGCAGTGAGACACAAAATGACAGCCAAAGATGCAAGAACACATCCTCTAAATACAGACAGCAAAATCTGTATAAAACTGAACACTGACCAATGGAGGTGCAGGAAGAGGAATGGCATTATCTGTATTATAGCGGCGAGCTTTTCTGATGGCAAACTTCTCTGTGGGCAGTGACTTCCCAGCTATTTTCTGCTTCAGACTGGGAACTTGCCTGAAAAGTGCAAAACGGATCACAGTTTGCATTAATACAGTAAAGTACATATAATGTCTATTATATTTACAAGAGGATGGGCTACATTAGATGTTCAAATTAAATATGAGATTAAATTAGGTCATTTGTAATGCTTGCGTGAACTGAATGGCATTACAGTACAGGCTGCATATGACATAAATGACTTTTTCTTGATTTTATAGTCATGTTGTCCAATTTATAGATTTATATTTAATCATGTGAACAAACAGGAACATACATGCACACCATTCCCTTGCCATTACCTAAACAAAGCCACCTCATTCTCCCCGAATGGCTGGCATTCCTCACGACTCAGCATGCTGAGGTAAGCAGCTTTCATATACGCATATGTGGCCTAAAAAAAAGGTGTGTGTGAGAGGAAAAAAAAGAGGATGAGTTACGAACTGCACAGTAACACAAACATCCCGCCAGGAGAGTAAGTGTCCTCAGCCTCCATCATGTTATCTCAGCAGACTTTAAACCCAGAGAAAAAAAAAAAATATTCTATTATATATAATATATATATATCATATGAATAATGGAGCCTTGGTGAGCGTAAGAGACTTCTTTCAAAAACTTTTAAAAATCTTACCAACCTCAAACTTTTAAATGTAAGTGTATAAATAAACTTGAAATCTGTCCCATTTTAATTCCATTTCTGCTTTCTTAAATTCCTATTTAAAATATACTTCTACATCATTCGCTAATTTAAATGTAGTCACTTAATCCATTTGGCCCTGAAAGGCACCCACCCCATTTTACATATAGATCAAGCAACTCTTCAGTGCACCACTCAGCTGTGTATTTTAAGGTTTCACCTTAGACCAGGCGTTCTCTTTGCTGAGCAGGTCTGCATAGTAGTAGGCCATCTTCCAGAGCCTTTTATAGGTGAAACACCACATCAGTTCCCAGTAACACATGTGATGGAACTGCTTCCAGTGCTGCTGAGCTTCACAACACTCCTCGAAACGCTTGATAGCCTTAAGAACACGCACATCAATACATGCACACAGGCAGTTAGAAATAAAATAAATATATATAAATAAGAACTTAAACAAAAACCTCCTCTTTTTATGCATTAGATAAGAGTAACATCACTTACAGCATCCAGATTTCCTTTAATTTCCTCTATACGACCAGCGAAGAACAGGAAAATGGATCCCTGAAAGGAACACAGCAGTTGTCAAATATATAATTCATACTCTACTATTAACAGCTATTGCAGTAGCTGTTCATATCCTAATGTAAAAGAGAATGTGAGTGTTTTGGGATTTATCACTGGAAACTCGAAATTGGTGGTCAAGTACCTTTGGATACTTTTTCAGATAAGGCTGCAGAAGCTTTTCTGCATCTTCTACATCTCCCTCTCCAGTGCCTAAAGAACACACACATACATGCAATGAGATACCAAATAACACAATGTTACTTCTCATGTGCTACATACAGTATGAACTGAAAATGTGATTCAGAAGCAATTTTCTCTTACCTAAAATGAAGCTCATGAAGGTGTGATAGCAAAGCAACAACATGTTACACAGGAAAGACCTAAATGTGTGCTCAGCGGAGCCCTCCTGGAGCTGCTCAAGACCAAACTCCTAAAACACAAAGATATATACACAGTGTTAGTTGTAGAATAATGTAACTGTAGAACATGCCAAAAGGAATAGTTCACTCAAAATTGCTGATTTACCTCCGGCCATCCAAGATATCGATGACTTTGCTTCATTACATCACTTGCTAACCAATCAATGGGTCCTCTGCAGTGAATGGCCATCAGCTGTCTGAACTCTCATTCTGATGGCACCCATTCACTGAAAAGGATCCATTGGTGTGCAAGTGATGTAATGCTAAATTTCTCCAAGTCTGTTCTGATAAAGAAGCAGAAAGAGCTTTATTACCAAAGTTTACACACACAAGGAATTTGACAGGAAGAAACAATCCCGTCTCATCTACATCTTAGATGGCCTGAGGGTGCGTAAATTTTCAGTACATTTTTATTTTTGGGTGAACTATTCCTTTAAGACAGACACAACACACAGGAAATCATTCACACTTCTGTGCTTCGCTACATTCAGACAAGTATAAAAAAACATCGGCATGCACCTTGACACACTTTATTGAGAAGACAGACAGAAAGAAAAAATAGCCAAGCTCAGAGGAAATTTCATTTGTACACAGCAAACGTGAGCAGAGCCAAACTAAGCATAGTACTACACAATACTCACTTTGTTACCAGAAAAGCCCACAAATTCCAACAGCCTGAGAGTCCGTGTTGGCAATAACGACAGCATCTGGGAAAAACACAGATGAGGGGTTGAGAAAACAGACTTGTCCTCAATGAACTCTATGCTAGGATTCATAAATACTCATGGTTTGGTTTAAGAGAGAACACTAGAAGGGGTCATATGATGTTGCTAAAAACCACCCCTACCATATTGTGATGATGCCCTGTAAGGCCGGAGCGATGATTCAAAAACATTGAAACCCATTATAAACTAGGCATTTGTTGCATCAGTGGGGACATAATTACTGATTATAATTACTTATACTGTCTTTTATGCGTTGCGTTGCATCGCGCCGCGTAAACATAAAACCATGTCTGCATTTGTGATCAGAGAAATGACAAACAACAAGCCCTACTCTACACTGCTCAAAACTCGCGTTTGAATCATCAGTGGCAAATTCTTTAATATAAAAACTTACTTACAGTCTGTCAGTCAGAACAGCCAGCATTGTAGTCTAACGTTACTCTACAAGGATCAGGAAACAGTCCTCCACAAAATGTGCTGCACACATCTGAATATTGGGTTGAACTGTTCTCGAACAGTGTTGAAAATACAACTTAACCACTGATTTATAGCGGTCCATTTTTGGAAGTCAAACAACGTGTTTCGCTTTCACAACGCAAAACAGGCGTCACACACTGCGGCCTTGAGTGAGCAGAGGCCGGGGGCCTAGAGTGAGGAACAGCCGGAGGGCTAGAGTGAGCAGAGGCCGGAGGGCTAGAGTGAGCGGAGGCCGGTGGGCTTGAGAACGGAGCGGCCGGCAGATTTGACGAAGGAGCATCCGGCGGGCTTGCGGCAACCACATGTGACGACCTGGGCTGGACTCCGCTTCGTCCAAGGTGAAGGCCGATCCGGCGATCCACAGCGCAAAGTGTTAGTATTTCTTCAGCAACCAGCACAGATCAGCTCCAAGCATGACAAAGCGATATCGTCCTCTTTTGGAAAGCCAAACAAAGTAGTTTCGCTTTCACAACAAATCACACAGCGCATTCACAACATGGAGGCGGCGGCGGCAACAACAATACTACAGCGAGAATAAAAGTTACGCCTTCTTTCTTTGCGTGAGCATTTGGGCGGAGTTAATGCAAATCTTCCTACATCGTGACGTAGACATCTGGGGGCGTGTTAGAACGAGCCGTTTGAGGTAGGTGTGGCTGACTCTTAACTTATAAAAAATATCTCTTTGGATTTGAGACTTAATCTTTGCAACTTTATCCAGACCTTCTTTATGCCACAAGAAGCTTGTAAACTCCAAAGAGAAAGGAAAACTTGAAAAACGCATCATATGACCTTAAGGCTACAACACAACGAAACATATGTACATAAATGCTCTCACCAGGTTAAAAGCCCCGACCCCGAGCTTAACGCCTCCCTCAAAATGACCATGATTGTCACCTTGAACATAACTTGAGGACTTCAGGACCGTATGTAGTTCCCTTGAAATTAACACAAATACACATTAAAATAAAAATACATATAAATATGGAGGTGTGTGTAAGTGAAAACAAACACAAAAACCAGTCTTATGATAAGAAAAATAAGGCAAAAGTACATTGTAAAACATGAAAACTCAATTTATTATTGGCAATTATTATTTTTTTAACTTTTAAATATATAAAAACAACACACACCAACACACATATATATATATATATTGTATATATATATATTATATATATTATATATATATATATTATATATAGATAATCTCCAAATTAATAAGCTTGAATGCATCTATTATTTGGACCATTTAATCAGAAACCATTTTACTAGTACAAAACATTGCGTTTAGGTCTGCTCTAAGTTCATTAAATAAACAAAAAATGATGGAAAAAGAGTCCTACATATAAAATGAGAAGGGCGAGGAAACTGTTAGTTCACAAGGGGGTCAGTATTTTCGTATATTTATGTTACTGTTTATACAGTATTAATATTTTGAATATCTTTTATTTTATATTTTAATTTTTCATTTTATTTTTAAAGTTTTGTATTTTATGTGCTGTTGTCATTTTGTTATTGCATATTCTATTTTTTATTCATTTTATTTATTTCTATTTCAGCGTAACGTACTTTATTTCAATTTAGTTGCAGTAATTGTAATACTTACAAACTTTTTAAAGATAGGTTTTCATATAATCTTTATCATGTGGCTTCAGTAAGCTATACTTGATCATAATTTTTAGTATTAGTTAACAATAACAACACTGCAACAGGCCTTACTTGTATATTTGATAGCTGTTTCTCACTTTCATTCCTCCCTTTATGAAGCTAATCATATTTTCATCCTGAAAGAAACAGTAAATAAATCTTAAATAAGCAACTTAACTTTATCCACAATTATTTATTTTACTCACATACATAATAACAGGGCAAAGTAGATTTAATATTAGCAGTAAAAGGGAATCCACCCCTGGGACAGACCTGCAGGAAGGTGAGTGCTGCCCTCTGGAGGAGGCATTCGGCATAGCACACTTCAGCGTGGAGCTCCTCTGGGAAGGACACAAAGCAATTATGCTTTCAGAGTATCTAAGCATGATGGGAGAATGTTACATGGCCTTTTCAAAAAACAGTCTTTTACGTCTTTTGTAAAAGATCTCAAAATGTTTGCATGATATATATATTATATATTTAGCAAAATATGTATATAGGCACCCACCTTCTGTAAAGGTTTTGCTGTTGAAGGTAGACTTTTTACGGTATCTGTAAAGACAAACAAAGCCTTATCAGTCCTGTCCTACAACAACACAATGATCCATCAGTAGTGGTTACTAGGTAACACGCTCAGTTGGCTGAGGTCAGCCTTGTGCTCTCTGTTACAGTCCTACTGTGTGAAAGCTGGTAGACAAACTTGCACACAGTAAAAAACTCAGCTTGATTCACTGTATCCCTAAGGCCATATAAATAGAGCAGTTGGATCTGAGGAGGACACAATGGCTGTCTGGTTTCTGTCTGAGTAAACAGACTCCCCTCTGAGGGGCAAACATGAATTATTCTAAGTTTGGCTTCAATTAAATTTACACAGATACAAGACATGCAGATGAATGCCGGGGGGCTAAGATAAGTAGGCCATGCGCACCCTACAAAGTTTTATAAGTGACAACCACGGGTCTGTGTATTTATGAAATACAAAGTCACAGCAAAGAAAACAAGGATGTTATGGATGTTAACAGTTTAGCCACTGAGCAACAGCCAGGCATTTATTTTAGCACTTTATTTTAGTACAAACAACAGAAGGAGAGTGTTTTGTTTATGCTTTTTAAACTGCTGCTTTTAAATGGTTTTAAACAGAGACCAGAGTTTGTGGAACAACAGCAGGGTGAAAACAGTTTATGTTATTATTAACTGATTTATTTTATTATTCCAGTTAAGATCAATGTAGTGAAGAATATACAGTATATATTGTGACAGAACCAGTTTACTGTCCTGCATACGTGGCGCCTATTATTTGGACCAGACGGAGCTGAAGAAGCAGCTCTGAGTGTGGGTGTGTGTGTGTGTGTGGTGTGTGTGTGTTCAGGTGGACAGTGGCATTCCAGTGCTACAGGGCCTGGATGACGTGGCAGAGTCACAGAGGTGTGAATTGCCTGGAAACACAAGCATGCACCAGTTTGTCACACCCCCCAACACAGCGTGTCATGGGACTCTGAAATTCCTCAGAGAATTCCTGAAATTGCCATCTGGGATGTGGTGACAGCCCTAGACCTGCTGCATTGTGGCATTACGTCACTATTACAAATGTGACATAACCAAGAGATCCTGAAAATAGTGTATGGATGTTAATAGTTGAAAATAGTGTATGGCTGTTAATAGTAGGGCCTGCGCCCTGAAATAGAATAAAAGCCCATGGAATAAAAGTACACCTGCTAGAATGTTACTCTCTGTTTCTCTCTCTCCTCTCTCTAAATATATTAAATATTTCAAATGTAATTTTTTAAATGTAATTGACAGCCTAATATTACATTTATGGTAAGTTAAAAATAAATAAATAAATAGAGAATAAGTTCACATAATAAAAATAAGTGAAACAAAGATATAATTAAATAAGTACCATTTTATTTTAAATTAATGAAGTAAATACAACACACCGTTGACACACAGCCTGTGCCTCTTTCATTGTGTTGCCTGCAGCCAATATGTCCTCCGGGTTGAAGGTCATCATGGCCTGCATTTCCAGTATTGTGGCATACGTAAGCGCATGATACATGCTGTCTTTATTCCTGCCAAAGAACACAAAGGAAGACGGTGCATTAGATCTATATATAGAACAAAGGAGAGGGTGGTGTAACAGTGACGGTAAAAGAAAATTCACCACTGAGACACTCAATAACATCATCAATAACACAAATGAGGTCTGGAAATGGATGAAAGTGTTTGAGTAACCTGACCATCCTGAACACAGTGCGTCTTGTAACATAATACCAAAAACACTAATACTATGACATTATGAAAAAGTAAAACTACCAGAAAACACACATTGTCAATTAAAAATGTGAATACAGATTTTGTTAAAATACACTATTATTATTTACCTTATCACAATATTTTTTTGTAAGTAAATTCAAAGTGGTTAAAAGTGCTTTAAAGAACATGCATTTTTATGCAGGTTTTAACTTCGATTTCGCTAAATTCTAGAGAGGATTAAACTCAATTTAGTGTCTATTTACAGTGCAGTTTCAGTTCTTTCAGGAGCTGAATAGAATGTGACACTACTAGTCCAACATTCCTGGGTAGAGAGATGTCTGGATAAACAGGTTTACCACTCTTTCCTTTACACAGGTGGAACTGCAATAACGTTGGCATGACGGGAACAGGAATGTGGCATATACAGGTGCATCTCAATAAATTAGAATGTCGTGGAAAAGTTCATTTATTTCGGTAATTAAACTCAAATTGTGAAACTCATGTATTAAAAAAAAATCAATGCACACAGACTGAAGTAGTTAAGTCTTTGGTTCTTTTAATTGTGATGATTTTGGCTCACATTTAACAAAATCCCACCAATTCACTCTCTCAACAAATTAGAATATGGTGACATGCCAATCAACTCAAAACATTTTTATGAAGTGTTGGCCTTCTGAAAGTATGTTAATTTACTGTACATGTACTTAATACTTGGTAGGGGCTCCTTTTGCTACTTTTACTGCCTCAATTCGGCGTGGCATGGTGATCAGTTTGTGGCACTGCTGAGTGTATGGAAGCCCAGGTTTCTTTGACAATGGCCTTCAGCTCATCTGCATTTTTTTGGTCTCTTGTTTCTCATTTTCCTCTTGACAATACCCCATAGATTCTCTATGGGGTTCAGGTCTGGTGAGTTTGCTGGCCAGTCAAGCACACCAACACCATGGTTTTCAAAAAACACAATGGACCAACACCAGCAGATGACATTGCACCCCAAATCATCACAGACTGTGGAAACTTAACACTGGACTTCAAGCAACGTGGACTATGAGCTTCTCCACCCTTCCTCCAGACTATAGGACCTTGGTTTCCAAATGAAATACAAAACTTGCTCTCATCTGAAAAGAGGACTTTGGACCACTGGGCAACAGTCCAGTTCTTCTTCTCCTTAGCCCAGGTAAGACGCCTCTGACGTTGTCTGTAGTTCAGGAGTGGCTTAACAAGAGGAATACGACAACTGTAGCCAAATTCCTTGACACGTCTGTGTGTGGTGGCTCTTGATGGCTTGACCCCAGCCTCAGTCCATTCCTTGTGAAGTTCACTCAAATTCTTGAATCGATATTTGCTTGACAATCCTCATAAGTTCCTGGAGGGCCGGAGCCCTGCAGAGTTTAGATGCAACCCTAATTAAACACCTGATCCAGCTAATCAAGTCCTTCAGGCTTATTTGAAAACTACATGGTATGAGTACTGGAGCAGGGCTGGAACTAAACTCTCCAGGAACTGAGTTTGACACCCCTGCTCTAACCAAACAATAAATTGAACAATATACCACGAGGGCAACACACATAATGCATGTCAAAATCATACATAGAGGCCAACTTTTTGTCTTAGAACAGGATAATTATGCATTTCTGAATGAGCTGATGTGTAAAAAGTTTCATCACTGATTTATTTTGCGAACTCTAAAGGGTTATGTGTTAAAACGCTTACAGAACAAAACAGCTGTTGACATGCAAACGAATATCAGGCACTGAAATTGTGTTTGTGCTGTTGCTGTTTTCCTAGAGAATCACGAACACTGGCCAGAACTCCTAACCAATCTGTATGCATAATCAGTAACTATCCTTTCAAAGTCAAATCAGATGTCCTGCAAAACACAGCACCAAGAAGTGTGGAAGTAGAGACAGAAGCTACTTTCACACAGCAGCAGAACACAGCTGTCAGCCCTATTTGGAGTGCTGTTCATATCTATTTTAGTTATGAGGTCTGTTGGCCTTTCAGTTTATAAAACATGATAAAAAAAGTGGTTAGAGAGCTACAAAAAAGTCCTATTTAAGAAATAGTCCACTGTGCGATTGCAGAAAGATCATCTCTACTATCAGCAGAGTTGTTTTAAACTATGAACTTGTACAGACATGGATTCTAATATTTCTCTGTTTGTAACTTTCTCTCTTGTGCACGTGCACCTTTCATTAGCTCCATGCATGTAGCAGCCCTGCCCTGCTGGCTGGAGGGTGGGACGCGACTAAAACAAACCTATTAGGTAAATCACAAAACTGTGACTTCACTATTTGCAAGTTCAAACAGTGAGCAGCAGAAGTGAGATCCTCTGATTGTCGAATCAATGACTTGCTGAACAGTGTGTCTATGTTTATGTATTATGCATGTTTGAATTGTACACATGAATGTGTCAAACTAATATTTGGCCTGATATCCAGACTTTCAGATGAAACTATTTAGCAGCAGTGTCCAAAATGAACACTCGTGAGAGTAAATATAGCCTCCGGTGAGTAAATAAGTTAGCTTTATTAGGAACTCTAACATAATACATGGTTTAAATTAAATTGTAAGCATTATATTCTGACCCTCATTGAATAAAATAAAATAAAAAAGAGAACCAAAAAAATAATCACCATTGCAAGGTGTGGCTTAAAGTTAATTTTGGATCCTGAATGCAACCCAACAAAAGTGGAGTGACCCAGGGGACAAAGATGGAAAGATGGCAAAGATTACAAAATGGACTGAATAATTATATAGTTTATAATACACAAAGGCACACACCCATCCACAGCTGTGAGTAGTGAGGAAGGCAGAAATGTGAGATGCTATAAGACACAGCATATGTATGAAAACAAGGTGTGGTGTGAGAAGAAGAAAAGACCTAGAGATGAATCTCCAGAGAGCTGAACTCATTCAGTAGGTTTTGGGTTATGTGAGATTTACCCGAGAAACACCCAATGATTGTGGATGAAGACTCACCTCACAAAATGATGTACAAGAACAACTACGTAAATTAGTAGATTATGCACTTGCTTAATGGATAAAACCAGATACAAAACAGTTCAAACACTTCATAAGATTCAAAAGGGATTAAGAACAGTGATTTAAACTGATTATGAAACAGTACAATCCAAGGTTTCTCTGCCTCACACTCAAACACACAAGGAGGATGTAAAATAAATAATAGAGCCTCATTGTGTTCGGAGGTCTAAAGTTCCATAAACGTTCCAAACCCAGAACCTCACACAAAAACAGTAAACAGCAGGTCAAACCCTTATTGTGAAACATACAGGCGGTCTTACCTGCTCTTAAGTCTGGTCAAAGCCTCATCGAATTCATTTCGCAGGAACAGATCCAATGCCTCCATGCAGTCTTGAAGAGCCACTGACAGGTCAGATTTCTCCGACCTAGCACAAATACAGAAAGAAAAAACAACTAAATAAACAAATGATAATTTCCAAAACCTCTGTCTTAAAAGAATAGTTCACCAAAAAAACACTTACACTCAGGCCATCCAAGATGTACATGAGTTTGTTTCTTCATTGGAACAAATTTAGATAAATTTAGCATTACATCACTTGCTCACCAATGGATCCTCTGCAGTGAATGGGTGCCGTCAGAATGAGTGTCCAAACAGCTGATTAAAAAGTAATCCACACAACTCCAATCCACCAATTGAACATCTTGTAAATTGAAGTCGTGAATTTATAACAAATAAATACATCATCAAGATGTTTTAATTTTAAACCGTTGCTTCCGGCTAAAATAGGAGTAATCTATTCATAACATTGCTTTCTCCAGTGAAAAGGTCTGAATCAGGAGAGAAATATTCACAGACGGAAGTACCGTTTTACAAGCAAAAACAGTCCAAAACAGATTTTGATGTGAAAGGACAACATGGATTTTTCCACAGGAGAACGCATTATTATGGATTTTAGACTGGTATTTTGGCCAAAAGTGACAGTTTAAAGTAGGGCTGTCAAATCGATTTTAGGATTAACCACATCAAAATAAAATGTTGTGTTTACATGTGTGTGCTTTGTATATTTATATGTATATATAAATACACACACATACATGTAGCCTATATACAAGTATATAAACAACTTTTTCTGACCTATATATATATATATATTTTTTATTATTATTACAATTATTATATTATTGTTGATTTTGTTAAAATAATCACAAGATGGTCAGAGGATGAATATTCAGATTTTTTTTCCCCAGTAGTCTGTTTTATTCAAACAACAATTATGAGCATTTTTGCATTTAGATACAGAAGAACTTTGCCTGTTGAATATTAAAAGCAAATGAACAAACAAAAAATCTGGATATCCATGTCTGCCATGCAAATCAACAGTTCCTGCTCATTCCCAGACTGGATCTCTTCTCTCCACTTTCCCTAATTGCAGATTCAATTATTAGATTTGTCAGTATTAATATTATTATCCATAGATTTTCTTTTCCATGTAGTTTTTGTCCTAACCACCCGCGACACATGACAGTAAGCGACATGGGATTCTATTTTAGGAACGTTTTTTATTTTCTGCGACGTCGCGGCAGGAACAACATACAAAATATGACAGCGATAATCTCAGGTAATGATTATGTGCTTTATTCAATGTTAAAAGTGTCTAATGTGAGTTTGAATATTATTTTGCGTTATCTTTATAGCCATAGTGAAAGCAACAATAGATATTTTACCTCTGATCTTGAAAATAAACTGTGAACTCACAGCGAACCAACACGTGAATGCCGTAACAAAGATGTCAGTCACTCACTCACTCAAAACTGTTCAGTCCATTCACATTTGAATCATTTATTTTCCGTGTCCACTTTTCTTTTCTACACACTCGCCATGTTTTTGCTGTCACATCGTATCTACACTGGATGCGACAAAGCATTGCAAATCATTTGAACGAGTCAGCAGTTTATCCAAGACAGTATCGATATGAGTTCTATTGTATTTTATTGCGTCGCGCCGCTCGCATCCGGTGTAGACACGATGTAAGTTAATGTAGCTTTCTGATGCTGCGTTTGAACTTTCATGCCACATTATTTGAAATTACCGCAGGCCAAACTTTTTTCTCTCAGGGACCGGATGTGGCCCGCGGGCCGCCTATTAAGGAACCCGCCATTTGGGACAGGGCCATTGTACTCTGAGGCAACACAACAGCTTGTGAAGCAGCTCAAGGAAGTAGTGATCAGGTGACACATTAGACAGGAGACAGGCTCACTCAGCTTCTGAGAATCTGTAGAAAATCTCTCACACTGTCCCCAAAAAGCTTGTTCTGTGTGAGTGTGAAGTCACAGCTCTCTGCTGCAGAGAATCCCCCCAGAGCCTCTCAATTTAGATACAAGCGCAGTGAAGCAGATGCCACCTTCAAATGCACTAAGGCACAGGTGAGTGAGTATCTGTAGTCAACTGAAGAAAAAAAAAAACACTGGGAATGTGAAGAGGAAAGTGTATAATAATAATAATGAGAAGAGTAGAGTGAGTAGAGAAAGTCTGGGGAAACAAAGTGTACCATCTATTGATTTGTGCATAAAAACACTATACTGACAGATTGCTTATGTTGCTTAGAATCCCTATAGTGCCTCTCTAGAGGTTTTGCAACTAAACAGTAAAGCAGCAGCCTTTTTTCTTTTCTTCATGGAAGATTAATGAATCACATACTCAATGGGTCTAATTCCTAGCAATCTAAAGTGGCGTTTACACCATTCATTTTCAATCAGTGATGATGCAACAAAGTTGAGCAGGATTTATACCCTGAAAAAAGTAATTTCCTAACAGCTCCAGTAATTACTAACAGCTCCAGTCAAACCAGTGGCCTAATAAGTTACACAGAACAGGATGCCTGATGGGGGCTGCCATGTTGTGATCACATGACTAGTCAAATCACAGAATAAATTAACCTTGGCTGAAGCTGTGTACGAATATGCCTAATTTCATACTATATAGTAGATGAAAAACAGCATGGGAAAAGAGTATGTCCAAATTCACAGTATTCGAAAAACAGTAGGTGAAAATTACCTGGATGACCTACCACTTCCAATGAGATTCTGACGTAAGTATTCAACAGACACTTTAATATCCCATTAGGCCACGAGAGAGTATTTGTGAATAGCAGTAAAGTGTCGCAACTGATGCAGATGGAGTACATCCAAATTTAATGTATACTACCGATTTTCAAACTATACAGAACATAATTTTTAATGGACAAGAAGTAAGTTTCAAACCAAATAAAATACTAGACAGCGTGTGATTTCAGACTAAGTGCTAGAAATATAGACTAGAAATGTGCGAAATAGCACATTTCTACAATGGCAATCACATGTGGTGTAAATTGCTTACTAACTTGTGATGGCACCACCACCACCAGTCCTAAACTTCTAGCAACTATCTTGAGCTGTGATGTGAAAGGCAGCAGACAGGGAAAAATATAAATCCATGACATTCTTAAAAGAGCATAAAAATCTAATGGTTAAATATTTACAATAATGTAATGGCATACATATTATTTATATGACATACTAATGGAAAATGTACATTTCTAAGCATATACTGATAAACACAATCATCATTTATGAGAGAACAAAATCAGTTCCACTGTTTCTTCAGACACATGATGAGAAGACAACTGTCTCAGAGATGAACACGATCAAAGTCCATTGTATCTCTATATAAGGGACACATTCTTCAAATTACAGCACCATTTAAAATTTATTTTTAAATTGAGTTGAAATTTGTAATGGACCTGACCTTGCCCTGCTAAGATTATAGCACGCCTCCTAATCTAATAAAACCCAACAACCTCTTACAGTTCTTCAACCCTGAAACATTCTGCTGAAAACAACCATTATAGAGCGATTCAGTATGTCGACAAATGAACTGGGAATTGAGAGTATGTAAAAAGACAATGGCTTTGGCCATTCTCCACTGAAACTAATCAAATCAATAAGTGTGACTAAATGAGCGCCATGTCTTTGCATTCCAAATGACGGCCAATACAGGCGTTCTTTAGGATCCGCTTAGCCAATAGCAATGCAGCTGATGGTTCGGGCTACTGTCAGACCTATAGAAGGACAGATCGGTTTGACTGTCCGGTCTCTCCACCTCCTAATGCCTGCCATATGACTTCAATGCTGTCGTCTCTTGCTATTAATGGCACATGGCTTCCTACTCAAACAATAAGATCTACAGCATCAAGTCATAATCTGCAAGTTTTACATAGGGTGGTATACATTAAACAAAATCTGGTCATCATCTTGTAGTCTAATGCCATTTAAAAGCCAAAATGCACATCAGCACTGCTGTTAGTGATAATAATGGAAATTTAAGTGTGCAAGATCATTCCCCTGCTTTTACATTTAGATGACCTATGCTGTAATTTAATGATCACATAAAACAATTGTTTAAAAATATTGTTTTGAAATTGACTGATTTCAGATTTTAATGTGTTATTTGTTTTTCAGACAAAAATACAATAGAATTTTAATATTTGCCATTTTGGCGACATCATAGAAACAGAAATATTGGTTCATCTCTATGTTATTACATGTTAAAAAAGCGCAAAAAAGTAACTAAAATAGAATAGGGCCGTTGTTATATGATATCTATATATAGATATTTATAGAATATTATACACATATATATATATATACTAAAGATATATACACAGTATATACAGGGGTACGGAAAGGATTCAGACCCCTTATTTTTCACTCTTTGTTATATTGCAGCCTTTTGCTAAAATCATTTGTTAATTTTTTCCCCTCATTAATGTACATACAGCTTCCCATATTGACAGAAAAACACAGAATGTTTGACTTTTTTGCAGATTTATTAAAAAAAAAAACTGAAATATCACATGGTCCTAAGTATCAGACCCTTGGCTCAGTATTAGTAGAAGCACCCTTTTGATCTAATACAGCCATGAGTCTTTTTGGGAAAGAGGCAACAAGTTTTTCACACCTGGATTTCGGGATCCTCTGCCATTACTCCTTGCAGATCCTCTCCAGTTCTGTCAGGCTGGATGGTAAACGTTGGTGGACAGCCATTTTTAGGTCTATCCAGAGATACTCAATTGGGTTTAAGTCAGAGCTCTGACTGGGCCATTCAAGAACAGTCACAGAGTTGTTGTGAACCACTCCTTCGTTATTTTAGCTGTGTGCTTAGGGTATTTGTCTTGTTGGAAGGTAAACCTTCGCGCCAAGTCTGAAGTCCTGAGCACTCTGGAGAAGGTTTTAGTCCAGGATATCCCTGTACTTGGCCAAATTCATCTTTCCCTCGATTGCAACCAATCCTCCTGTCCCTGCAGCTGAAAAACACCCCACAGCATGATGCTGCCACCACCATGCTTCACTGTTGGGATTGTATTGGACAGGTGATGAGCAATGCCTGTTTTTCTCCACACATACTGCTTAGAATTAAAGCCAAAAAGTTCTATCTTGGTCTCATCAGACAAGAGAATCTTATTTCTCACCATCTCACAACTCCATGCGGGCTTTCATGTGTTTGCACTGAGGAGAGGCTTCCGTCGGGCACTCTGCCATAAAGCCCCGACTGGTAAAGGGCTTCAGTGATGGTTGACTTTCTACAACTTACTCCCATCTCCCAACTGCATCTCTGGAGCACAGCCACAGTGATCTTTGGATTCTTCTTTACCTCTCTCACCAAAGCTCTTCTCCCCCGATAGCTCAGTTTTGGCCGGACGGCCAGCTCTAGGAAGTTTTCTGGTCGTCCCAAACGTCTTCCATATAAGGAATGGAGGCCACTGTGCTCTTAGCAACCTTAAGTGCAGCAGAAATTTTTTTTAACATTGGCCAGATCTGTGCCTTGCCACAATTCTTTCTCTGAGCTCTTCAGGCAGTTCCTTGTTCCTTTGACCTCATGATTCTCATTGCTCTGACATGCACTGTGAGCTGTACGGTCTTATATAGACAGGTGTGTGGCTATCCTAATCAAGTCCAATCAGTATAATAAAAAACACCGCTGGACTCAAATGAAGGTGTAGAACCATATCAAGGATGATCAGAAGAAATGGACAGCACCTTAGTTAAATATATGAGTGTCACAGCAAAAAAAAGTCTGAATACTTAGGACCATGTGATATTTCAGTTTTGCTTTTTTAATAAATCTGCAAAAATGTCAACAATTCCGTGTTTTTCTGTCAAGATGGGGTGCTTTGTGTACATTAATGAGGAAAAAAATTGAACTTTAAATGATTTTAGCAAATGGCTGCAATATAACAAGAAGTGAAAATTAAGGGGGTCTGATTACCTTTCCGGACCAATGTAGACACAGTATATATATATATATATATAATATACATTTACATGTTTTGGTTATATATATCTATATATATATATATAATATGCATATCAAAATGCATTAATCAATAACAGATAAATGGTCAATATTATAGTACTGACCATGTTTTCACCTACTTTTTGTGCAGTGCAATGCCCAAAACGTATCTAAACTTAGTAGACATAGTTTTAGACTAATGAATGAATTTACTGGTCCCAAAAAATCTAAGCAAACCTTATATTTCCAAGAGTAAAACTATAATACAATTAGCAACAATCAGCTTTAAGCATTTCTCATCCCCCAGAGGCGGAACACAGAATGAATTTCCTCCCTGATGCTGATATGTGATATCATCAGAGCTAGATGATTTGAATGAATGAAGAACAGTGCATGCTACATTGAGCCTGGCTAGCAAAAGGAAGTGGTCTGAGATTTGTTCAGAAGCTACAGCAGAGGTAAAACGAACCTTTGCACTCCTTGTACCCTACAGTGCTCACAAACGAATTGTGGTGATGCTAAGCGATTCTGAAGAGCTGATGCCGCCCGGGGGCTAATTAACTACTGATGATCATCACCGGAATGATTGGAACAAACAAGCTGACTCTAAAACACACACACACATGCACATGCTCAGGGCTAAGAGACTAACACTCCCACAACAATTACAAAAAGCTGTGCTCTACACTTTAACAAATTAATTCTACAACACAAGCAGCTCTGAAAGCAAGGGCATCAAACAATTACCTGTCTAATATTTCCAAACCGTCCCTGTTTTTCTGGTTATGCAGGCTGTAAATGCATTCTCATGTTGAGAACAGTTAAATAGTCCTCAATCACTGCTAAAACACACATTCGCGCAATAGCACACTCTCAGCTGTGTGGCGTTCTTACCCGTTTGACAGAGTTTCTGCCTCTCCTGACATTTTCATCTGGTACAGTGAGATCGAGGAGTGCAGTAAAGCGAGAGAAAGGAGGAATAAAAGAAGAGAGAAGAGACGCAGAGTATTTCACAGTGTGTGTGTGAGAGAACAGGCCTTCGTACTGGTTCCTATCAGCAGAGCAGCAGCTTCCCTCTGGCTACAGCACTCACACACACACTCTCACTCAAGCTGCAGAGAGGACAGCGGGAAAGGAATGCAGAGCTTAATAAGATTGGGATGACTATTACACAGACAGAAAGTGAATGTTCTCATTGCCTCTTTCTCGCTGTCTCCTCGCCTTCTAACAAACACACATACACGCCACCTCAGCCTCCTCCTCTTCTCAGTATCACCCTCATGCTATACACTACATTCTGGCCTCTGATTGGTCAATGATGCAATGGAGGCGGTTCCAATTTCTTAAGAATCCACCTAGCAAAATGCTCCTAAAGTGGGCATCACGCTTCTGCAGTCAAGTGACAATCTGAACTCCACAGCAGTAAATAACATTCAACACAATGGCAGGACTGTAAATCAGTGCTCAACAGTGGGGATCATGAGACTCAGAGGACAGATGCAGACCACAGAATCAGCACAAGGAAGTGACATAGGCTGTGGCGTGTTTAGAAGAAGGGGAGAGGGAAGTTTATAGAAAGAATGGATGCAAGATGAAATGCTTCTATTTTGCATACTCTGGAGCCACATGACAAAGCTGATTGGCTGATGAAAGCACATCCTGAGCTGTGAAACCAAACGCAGCAGACATGAAAAAATTAAAATGTATATGGAGCCAAAAATCCAGGACAAAAGCCAGCACTGGTGAAATATGTACTGTAAAAAACAAAATTTTAAATACAGTGCTGTTCAAAAGTTTGGGGATGGTTTTTGAAATCAGTTTATTATGCTCACCAAGGCTGCATTTATTTTGATCAAAAATACATAAAACATTTACCTCCCCTGAGTAGTAGGTGCTAATGTGAACTGATTGAGGGAGATTTTGTAGACATGATTTGCAAACCTGCAGATACAGTATAAATCAATAACTTGCAACCATCAGTTCTGTGAATTTTTTACATTTCTGAAGAAAATGCAAATGGTGTTTGTCCATGCAAAAGGTTTTAGCACACTGCTTTGATTAGCTTATCTGCATCTAGAGCAATAATGTTGGTGTGCTATGCATTTTCAGCTCTAGATTAAAATAATCATGACCATACTGGCATGTCATTACAGTGAGATAATCCTTTAAGAAAACGAAAATGAGCTTTCTGTTGACTGATGTGATGCAGCTTCATTCTGTATTGGGTTTAGTGTAGCTGATGTGGAAGCCATCTGGAGTGAACCTTTGAATAATACATGTGAAGGACGGTAGGAACCTGCCCTTTATGAGAACAATCGTTAAATCTCTCTAAAGAGATGTTACCTCCACAGTTTGCCAATGTGAGAGTATGTAATAAAAAATAGATATTACTAGTATCTACAGTCAAATCTTCAAAAATTAAGTTATTATTACTCACATGCTCAGTACTAATTTATGCTTCTCTTATATTTAAATACACACATAATGCAATGCAATGCATTGTGGGAAGTAACATGATAGTGCCGTCTTACCTGTTGCAACACAAAGGCTAATTTGGCTATTGGTATTCATGTTCACTTATGCATGAACAACTAAGATTCTATGTTGTTTTTGTTCACAAAACATGACTGCGGCAGAGCAAAGTGCAAAATGAAGTTTGAAAAAGAAACGCGGAGGCAGAATCCTACCCATAATCAGTGACGACAGGGTCCAGCCCATCTTTCTCTATAATAGGTGACCTAAAAAAGGAAACAATCTTATATTTACTGCCACTATTATCAGTTAAGAACTTCTCAAATGACATTTTTATTTTGAGTAGATAGCAATTCTTTATCGGTTAACAGAGTGTGTGTGTGTAAATGTGTTCCAATTCTAATTGTTGTCAGTGTCACAGACAATAGTTCTTGTGGGGAAACACGAGTTGATTTAAAGCGTGACACACTCACTGGGATGGAGACGTGGGGCTGTCCAGCGAGCAAAATGAAAGCTTGTGAACAAAATCTGGTCTTGTATTCTTCAGTAATGAACCATTAATGACACAGTTTCCTGAACCAAAAATATCTGAAAAAAGCTCTCAAGATCATATTTCATCAGCTCTGAGCAGTTTCCCTAAACATGATTCCCAGTGTCTCTAATTAAGACACCCCAATGTGTGCACAGTTAGTGAACAGGAAATAGCACTGACTGAAACAGTGTCTTTTACAGGTAAACAAAAACGGGATGGGAATGGTGAAAGGAACATCTATCTCGGTCATATAAAACAATAACAGTTAGCATTAAAGACGCAGCAGCAGCGCCGGGTGAGGTAATGTTTTTTTTTTTTTTTTAAAACAGGAAGAAGGGTTTATACCATGAAAGAGCAGGTATCATCCAATCAGGTTGCACCAAATCTTATCCATGTTATGACATCACCTGCTACATTGTTTTTAACATTAGGTCTTTTGATTAACCTGACAGTCTGTCTCTTAGAATATTGTTAAGGCTCAAATCACTTTGCGACATACTAATGATACTGTTTTATATTAATTAGAAAACAGTTACTACTCTAATAGGCCTCTAATGGTTGTTTATTCTATCGTGGCATTATATTAATGAGAATAATGGCAAACAGTCTAATTGTATATAATTCCCAAACTTAATATATTTTAAGACGACTGTTTCTAACAAGGGGTCCACGAAGAAGGCTATATAATATGAATAAGTAAATACAAATAAAACTTGTATAATGTAGTAGTTTTAGTTATTGTTCTTATTTAAATCTAAAAGTGCTATATTACAGTTTTAAACTTGAGACTCCTCCGAGTAAAGAAGAGCAAATCTCATCACTAGATAGATTACTTAATAACCCCTTAACTGTCACCGTCCCACCTGTGGGACGTTTGGCGCTCTTTTTTTATTGTCTTTTTTCTCTATCAAATATTTTATCAATCATCATAAATCATATATCATTTGAAAGCTTAGAAGCCCATTTCGAAATCAGACATTGCGTTACCATGGAAATGGTACTTTAAAATCTTTTGGCGGTCTCCTCCCCCTTAGTGGGCGGTCTCAAGTGTCATATTACAAAATGAATTACGGTCTTTTAAAATCAAAACTTTTTATAATCTTGACAAAAAACATATCATTGGAAAGGTCTGAGTCTGAGTATTTTGGGATAGAAGCAATATTGACAGAGAAATCTAGATATTGTGACAGAAATGCATATAACAAAAGTTGATGGCATCCGGTGGCTGTTTGTGGTATAATGCCCTAAATAAAATTCACAGGAACCTCAATTTTTTTCATATCAACTTCAAATTTGGAACATAACATATTTAGACATAAGGCTATAATTTTATACAAATTTTAGAGTAAAACCTGATATGTAAAATAAAATAAAATCAATATAGTGCACTTTCTTTAGAGTAAATTTAAACTACTATAACTTTTTGATACTTAAATATTTTGAAAAAATATTTGCGATAATTTGCTGATTCTCTTCTTTACAAAAGGACCAACCTTATGTCTGTATTCCAAAGTGTTAATAAATTACAACAATTTAAGTTTGGATAGTGCACCTGCATGCCTATTTTAAAAAATGGACAGTTAAAGGATTAAAAGTTGGTAACTTTAATGATATCCGGTCTTTACGGTTAGGGAGTTGATATTGAACTACACTTACTTTATATGATCTATAATCTAATATTCACCAGTAAATACAACTATTGGGTGCCACACATAGATACTTCATAGATAGCATACTTTCATTAACATATACACATTATTGGTTAATGTACATTAGATACATTGATGTATTAATATCTTCACATGTGAATATACAATGACAATAATTCTGTTAAGCATAACGTTCTTAAAATAAATTAGTTACTATAGTGTTACTAAATATTTCTAACATCCAAGTGAATATGAATGTCATTTGTTCTGTGATGTAAGGAGCCAGTAAGAACACAAGATTTAGATCTACCCACCACCAGAAACCATAATACTGAAGTCCGTAATTCTCTCATTTATGCAAATTATCTTGATGTATCTGCCATACGGAATTCTCTCCACCTGACCAAAAACTGAAAGATTGCAAACTTACTTTTTGCCGTCATTCTTCTTGTTGCGTCTCCAGAAACTCATTCCAAAGAGGAAGAGAAGATAGTAAATCCAGTAAGACAGTAGAGAGTGTGCTAGTCACTACCTGGACATTCGTTACCTGTCCTAGCCTACCTCAGGTGATCACTGAACTTCTGTTTGAGACGCAACAGCGGGCCGTGTGTTTCTATACTGGTTGGTTTTTTGGGGGGTTTTCAACATGTGAGGCCGACAGGGAAGTGTGGAGAAACCCATTTCCACAAATAAAGAGATCCTTTGCGAAAACTGCTGGAATGCTGTGCTGCAACTCTTCCCTGGTCTTAAAGTCCTCCAGGTTCAACTTTCACAAAATAGCCTACTACGAGTATGTTTGCGAATTATAAATCGAATTCTGGTGGGTATAAACAAAATGGTCTTAGCGTCACTAACACGCATTAAAAAATAAAACACTAAAGTATTCTAAAGTCACCAAAAACACTGGTAAATAAATGTATTTATGTAACATGCTTAAAGGAACAGAGCTTCGAAGGCCAGCTGTTGCTATGGTTACCGCCTTAGGCAAACTTAATGAAATTGTGTGGTTAGAAAATCAAAAGTTGTGGCTTTTAGTCTGTCTATTAGCTTTGAACATTTTATTCCAACCCGATCCAATCAGAAAACATAGCTATTTTATAAGGTGGCCATTTCATATGAACTTGTTCGACACAATTCGTAAGAAAGCGTACGATTTCTTAGAAAATAGCACGAATACCCAATACAATCACATTGTAAAAATCGGTTGCTATGGTTACCTCCTCAACTTTGCTTGTGAAAATTAAACTTTGTGGTCATAAAATCAAAATTTGAGTTTTGCGGCTTTTAGTATTTGTCTGTTAGCTTTAATCCAGAATGCCAACCCGATCTCAAAAGTTAAAAAATCTGTTTTATGAGGGAGCAATATGAATTCGTTATGCGATTCGTACGAAAAATGTACCCTATTTAGAAAATAACAAGCATCGTACAAATTCATTAATTTGGCAAAAATAATAGTTATGAATTGCCATGAAAGTGTTGGGGGGTAACTCATTACAAGTAATGCGAGTTACGTAATCAGATTACTTTTTCAAGTAACTAGTAAAGTAACGCATTACTTTTTTAATTTCAAGAAAAATATTGGTTACTTTTTTCAAAAAGTAATGGCCATTACATTGTTCCCAGGGTATTGACTGACAGCTCTCCTGTCCCCATATTGGGAGAAATCGGGAGTACAGAGGTGTTGTGTGCGCTGTGTGAACACGATGTTACTGCAGTTCTAGACTAAATGTGAATGTGCATTAATTCATCCCATTCACAAAAAAACTGATTTAGTATTCATCAAAATGAACTAAAACAGTGAAATGCAAACTCAGAATATGACGCAAACCTGCAATAATTAAATATGTAAAACAACAACTGTATCTAATTCATTTTATTAACAATCTTTTTTGCTGCTGACCTTTGATGATCCAGTTTAACCATACTAATAAGCAAAAATGACTCAAGATAAACTAACATTTGTTTTTTTTTTATTGCTGAAGAGTATTTTTTCTGCGTTCTACTGTACAGACGTGACTTTACTTTTACTTCAGCCTGAGGTTTATTCATTACACTTTTGGTGTGAAAGGGCTTTTATATTTGCTATAAATAGAACTTCTTATATTAAAACAATCAAGCCCTGCTTATATTTAAAAAAGTAACGCGAAAGTAACGGCAAAAGTAAAGTAATGCATTACTTTTCATAAAAAGTAACTAAGTAACGTAATTAGTTACTTTTTAGGGAATAACGCAACATTGTAATGCATAACTTTTAAAAGTAACTTTCCCAAACAAGGTGTTGACTATTGTAATATTTCTAAAAGCTGGTATTATTTTATTTTTTAATGAACCTTTAACAGAAAAATTAACATGGATACATCTTTACTCTTCTGGAAACCAAAACGCGCAACAATATGGTCACCACTTTACAAAGGTGTATTGTTATACATATAACATGTACTTACGATAACAATAAATTATGCCTAATTACATGCAAGTAACCCTAATCCTAACCATATAGTAAATACATGTAGGCCTAGTTAATGAATATTACTTAAATGTATAATTACACTGTAACAAGGACAACTTAAAATAAAGTGCAACCAAATATTGAACTTTATTGAAAATGATTTGTGCAATCAAATGTTCTTGAATTCTTCAAATACCAGCAGCCACCATAAATCTTTGTTCCTGACTGTGGTGCAAATACAGACTACTAAAAAACTAACGTAAAAAACAACAACACATTCCTTTCAATATGTCCCATGCACCCAAACTTCCTGTTTTGGTAGGAAATACTTTAAAATAGGAAACTGATAGCAGATTGATAAAAGAGAAATAAGCACCACCATATATATTTTTAATAGTTTAATATTTATTTAGTTTGTTTTAATTACAGGTTACTTAACATATTTAAACAATTGCCTCCAATAATGGGATGTTAAAAAATAAAATACAATTAGCCTGTTCTTAAAAGGCAGTCAGTGGCCAACATATAAGTGATTTTCTTTTAGAGGCACACAAAGCTTACACATACATGATCAACATTAGACAGAGCATAAGAACTTTTTAACAATATGCAGTTTTTTTTTTTAATGCTGTGTTTCTGCCTGATTAACAGTAATGCTCCAAATCTTCATGAATTGCACGTAAATGCTGGGTTAACCAAATAAAAGCCAGATTAGACAAGTTTTGCTATTCCCTTCTTTCATTATTTTCAACTCAGCCACATATTTCTGTGCCCAAAGCCAAGCTAGAGTCCTGAACCAAAATGTTAACGGCCAAAGGGGGTTGGGAATCTGACAAAGCATTCAAAAAGGAGCACATTACTCCATTTTGCTGTCAGATGCTTTCATATATAGATTCTGTGTGAGAGAAAATCTTCACAAAGCACATCTATTGTAGTCCAACTATGCCCATGAGACTGAACCTTGACAGCAGGTTCTTGTTTTTCACACAAATTGTGTTGTATCTTAGTGAGTCCACCTTCTGGTGAAACTACATACAGACAACTGAAATGTTTATGACATGTTGCAAATGTAATAATGATAACTGCATTGGTATTAGGTTTAAATTGGCCGTCTGTTAAGCTTATAACGATTTGTGCACATGAAAATGCAACCAGTTGCGCACAATTGATCCCCAGAGAGTGTTTTAATCATATTTTGAAATGTGGCAGTGACAATGTTATGCAAGATGAATAAAAGGAAAGCAGCTGGTTCTTTTATCCTAATTGACACTGGAAACATTGCATTTGAGCATTAAGAGTGCTTTTGAGAAAAGTAATGCTATTAAAGGATTAACAAATTATAATTTTTGATTCAGCACAAGTTGATTTTCTCTCTCCAAGGCAAAGCTGAACAGGTAGGCACTACAGAAAATATCACTGCTTGATTTACCATGGCTCGATTTATATTTATATATATGTATATACATATACATATACAACCGCTCAAAAGTTTGGGATCAGTAAGACTTGTAATGTTTTTTAAAGAAGTCTCTTATGCTCATCAAGGCTGCATTTATTTGATCAAAAATACAGAAAAAAACAGTAATCTTGCAAAATGTTATACAATATAAAATAATGGTTTCTATTTAATATCATTTAAAATATAATTTATTTCTGTGACACAAAGCTGAATTTACAGCATCATTACTCCAGTCCTCAGTGTCACATGATCCTTCAGAAATCATTGTAATATGTTGATTTATTATTAGTGCTGGAAACGGTTGTGCTGCTTAATATTTTTTTGGAACCTGTGATACGTTTGTTTTCGAGGTATGCTTTGTGAATTAAAAATAAAAAGACGAAGCTTTATTTAAGAATATAAATATTTTTCTAAAAAATCTACCAATACAGTTAACAGTTTGGAGTCGGGTTAAATGTTTATGCTTTTTTTTTTTAAAGAAGTTTAAAAAATTTTTCAGCAGGATGTGTATTAAAATTTTTAAGAAGTGATAGCAAAGAGTTGATATTGTAGAAAAGAGTATATTTGAATAAATTGCTGTTCTTTTTATTTTAGTCAGCAACGGAATCCTGAAAAAGTCTTGCGTTCAAAAAAAAACATTTGGCCGCACAAACTGTTGCCAACATTGTAATTTAATAATAAATCAGCCTATTGAATGATTCTGAAGGACAGTGCACTTTATACTGGAGGAATGGTGATGGAAATTAAGCTTGCATCACAGAAATCAATTATATTTAAGTATATAAATAGAAAACATTATTTCTATTGTCAAAAATTTGCAGATAAATTTTCTTTTCTGTTTTTTTTTTATCAAATAAATGCAGTCCTGATGAGCATAAGAGACTTCTTTAAAAAACATTACAAGTCTTACTGATCCCAAATTTTTGAGCTTTTAAATATATAAATTTACTCATAAAATCAGTTTTCTGAAAGTCAGATAAGACTCGCTCCACATTTTGTGCCACAATATTTTTTTAAATCATCTTATCCTATTGCTTTGGCACTTGTCATTAGGAATAAGACAGAAGGGACATTTTTATTAAGCAAACTTCCTATATTCTACATGTTTTTTGATAAAATAGAATATGTTTTAGGATATGAATACACTGTAGTACAAGATTACTGGCAAACAATTCACAAATATGTACATTTTCATTATTTATAACAGCTATTTATAAATTTGCAATGTCAAATAACGACTCGTAGTAGTTCGTCAAGATTTCCATTCTTCACAAGGACGGTTGCGTGGTTGTTCTGTTCTAAATTTCATCAATGTTCTCTTTTAGTAGGGTAGAAATTCAGTTGCAGTAGTGGTTTATGTAAGATGATAATGTTACCGGCACCTCAGCTTCAATTCTAGCTGAAATTCACTGATCAGGTTGCGGTTATGAGGTTTTATGGCTTGTGGGATACGTTCCCACACATAAAAACCTCTTGTGTCAGAGAACTATTGCTGAAACTTTGAAAAGGAATGAAGCTGCCCAGTTCGGCTGCTTGTAAACTTTGAACAAATGTGTTAATATTGCCCATAAAAGGAAGAGAATGAACCTTGGAACACTTGTTGTGGATTTCTTTAAGCCTCCATGTCACAGATCTACATACATTCACTGCACTGGTAACCTTATTATAATCACTCTAAAATAAACTTCTTAGATGGGTATAGATTTGTTCAGAAACACTTGTTCAATTATATTGAACTGGACATCAAATCTTAAAATTTTAGATCAGTGGAGCTCTCTTGATTTGAGGTTATTTAAAAACAAAGGGAGTCACACCAGAGGTTTCAAGCCACATAAGCTTCAATGAGTCTGTTACCTTTAACGACATCTTAATTTGGCCTTCATACATTATCCAGCCAACCAGACACTGGGAGAACTCAGTGGACATTCAGAAGAAGCTGGAATCCTAGATGATTATCAAGTGACTGGAGACGGAGGTGGAAGGATTCTTCTAATTGTGGTGGTTCCAGCTCTTCCTCTGTTCCTCCTGCTCCTTATTAATGTGGCTCGGGTGGTGGTGGCGCTGTATCAAGCTTGGGTCAGGACAACTCGGATTTGCTGAGGGCTATAGCAGCTCCTACAGAATCCCTGCTAGTTGCTGGGTCAGACGAGCCATGCGCTCCCTCTATCTCTCTCACTTTCCCCTTCACCCACTCTATCATGTCTCCTCCCTGTGGGGTACTGCTCCACACACACACACACACACACACACACACACACACACACACACACAACCATAACCCCATCAGATACCCTGTATGCACCATTGCTGAAGTGAATATTTTCCATTTAGAAATATTTTATTAGTCAAATCTAACCATCTAAATGAAGCGGGGTCATGCAAACGATTACAGTTAGTGTAAATTATGTTTATAAACGTACAACTTTAAACGTTCAAAGAGAGTTATGGACTAGCAAACTGCGATCACTCGAGCAACTGAAAATGGAAATGTGCAATTTAATCACCCTCAAGCCATCAACGTTGTTGATGAGTTGTGTCCTTAAAGGGGAAACATTTTGGAAGAAATCGACCATATACAAACAAACAAACAAGCCAAACTTTTCGTTTTCACAAGATGTTAAATGATGGGACTGAAGTCAGGTGGATGTCTTGTGTGTTTACGCAGCTGTTTGGACTTCATTGACGGCACCCATTAATGGCAGAGGATCTATGATGAGCAAGGATATAATGCTACATTTCTCAAATCGGTTCCGATGAAGGAACAATATCCTTACATCTTGGATGGCCTGATGGCGAGTAAATATTTAGCTAATTTTCATTTTTGGGTGAAAGACTTTTTTTTTTGTTATCATACACCATACATAAACAGTCTGGTTAAGATTATCAGTTTTATGTAACTAAATAAATGAGTACATTCATTGAAATCTATTTAAAGGAATGTCAGAATAAGTTTAATTTATTATGGTTCAAATAATAAATAATTTCAATATTACAATATTTTCATTTCTGGTAAACTATTCCTTTAAATTAATTGAATATAAGTTTTAAATTATATTTAATATTACAATTTTATTTATTTCTATCTTTACTTTTTCACTAATTTTGTATTACTGGAAGATCTAATCCTTTAAGTATTGTTTGGTCAGTCAACATCACCAAAGCAGTTCTTCATCATCAAATAGGGGACAAATGTGGAAGCAATAAGGGAGAGAAAAAAACTGTGATAATGTGGTACAGCTACTGACACAGGAGGATGAGAGATACAAGATGTGTGCCATGATGCAATCCATAAAGCCTTTCTGCTAACATTGGCTCACAAGCCTGCTGACACATGAGACTTCATATCAAATCACTCAAAAAATGCAAATATAGTCACCCACATGTTGTTGAAAAGAACTCTGTGGATCACAAAATTAGAAGTTACTTAAAAATGTTCTACTTTGGGTTTGAAATGTTACAAAGAAATGAGAAATATGACTAATGAATAATAAAACGATGAAATTTCATTTTTGACGTTACGGTTTATGATGTACTCCTGTGTCAAGGCCTGGATTGCTCATATAGCCCATCATGCTGAACATGCAGGCATTTCACACAGATGTGAAGGTGTGGACAACCATGGATGGAGAGATATAATCTCAACAGTTAGCTGGTAAGCATCTCAACACACAGAACACCAGACCACGACTACTTGACATGACAACAAAAACAATCTCAAGATGCCTCTCCTGAGGTCTCTTCATTAGCAAAAAGTCATTTTAAAATATCAGAGAATTGGCATTATAAAGCTTACTTTATTTGATGCATCATCTGATAAAGAAAGCTCACAGTGGGAAAATCGGAGAAGACAAGCTCTTTAATTTTAAATTTAAAAAATGGTAATACAGAAAGGAGCCAGCAAGTGCTGTCAGCACCCTAGCTGATTAATATATTAAGCAAATTTTATGTATAAAAACAAAACAGACTGTATCTCTTCTTAAAAAAAAACAAACATCATGGGACATAGGTGGAACCAGGAAGTGCTCTACCAGTGAATGGGAAGGAGCAGCCCAATAAGACAGGTGGACACAGTGATTAGTTTGTGCAGTGTAAAGGTAAGGCAAGGTAAATCAGTCAACCAAGGTACGACGGCCAATGAACGTGCAAGATGGAATCAAGCCTCAACCAATGGTGGAGAACATGCCAAAAGAACACAGGGGTAAATTGAAAACAGCCAATAGCAAGCAGCCCCATCTCTCCTTCCACAGCCAGTGAGAACTTAGGCATGTTGTGATGTCATAAATATGTAGATTTAAATACATTCTTTTCGTAACTTAGCTTAACAGAAACATGTTTAACACTTTTTAGTAGAAGCATAAGCCTGGATTTAGAATAGATAAATAATTTCATTAGAAGCTCATTTATATGTACAAATAATAAATGACAATTAAAAAAATGACAATGTTTTGTGGCTTTTCACAAACAGATTATAAAGTAGAGTTGTCGGAATATTGGATGACAAGCTTTCCTGGAAAGAAATGCAAAAAAAAAAAGGCTGTGTGGGGTCAAGAGGTCAAGGCTGCTGCTTGGAGGAGGTGAAATGTCACTACTGGGGGTCAGGAGGGGGAGAGGGGGAGGAGCTCACTTTGTCAAAGCTGGCGAATCGGTTGGGGTCGCGTGGGGCTTGGTGGGGTGAGGAAGGGGCGAAGGGGTCTGGTACCGAGTCTTTAGCGGGAAGGGAGGAGAACTCTCCAGAACCCTGAGCCTTGAACAGACCACGCCTCTGAAATGACTCAGACGACTCAGATCGGTGGATGTTGGACCGTTTACCTTCAAGGAGATACACAGACACAAAATGTCTCAAAGTACAACAAAATAGCTTAAAGGACAAAAAAAATGGCAATCAAATCATATCGGGTTCATTCTGATAAAACACCAGCTTACCTGGCGGTGGAGGTGGAGGTCTGGTGGGTGTTCCGGTTTTGGGCGGTAATGCTGGAGGAACATCTGATTGAGTGTCCTCCTTAAATAAATTCTTGTTTGTACTCGAGTCGAATGGATCGCTGCCATTAGACTGTTATGTAAAGGAGAAGTTCAACAGCTGTAACCAATTTTCAGCTTGATTTAAATCATGTGGGTAAACTGACTGGTAACAGAGTTGGAATACTGGGCTTCTGTTTGCGTTAAAGATCCTTACCTTTGCTAAGCTGCTAAAGTCTGCAAAACCTCCTTCAAAAGTCTCATTGCCAAATACTGCAGCAAAGGGATCTGAAACAAAGTAATATACACAAACAGGAATATATTTAACAGATATTTTGGATACTTCTTAATAGTTCATGAGCATCATCAACCCCAAAGTAGGCAGTTACAAACTGGAGAAAAATGTAAGGATGTGAAAAACGTCAAATAAATAAATACATTAAAACTGAGAACTGTAATTGTAATCAGCAGATTCATTTATTTTAAGGAATTCAATACAAAATGGTTCAGTAATATAGGGCTATTTATTTTTTTAGATAAAATTCAAACATTCAAATAAAAACCAAGTTGTATAGAAACATTTAAACTGCACACAAGGCAGTTTTTATATCAACTTTCTAATGATATAATTATGTTTCTACTCCAATTTGTTGTTGAAACACATTTAAATAGTGGCTGTCATCATAACATGTTTTCATGATAGATTTATTAATGTATTAACATTCATTAAATAATGAAATAAATTGAGTATCTAATTTAGTCCATATATTTAGCAAAATGCTTTTCTGCAGGGCTTTTTTTTCTAGTTGACTAATGAGCTATGAAGCCTTTCCTGAGGTAAATGTAATGTTACGTGTCATTGTTTCAAAGCAATTTCATAGACGTTTTTCCGTGGTTGAAACAGATTAAGTGATTACATGAGACATTTCTGTTAGTTGTTGTTTCTTTCAACACCTACTGCTGTTCACATTTTTTTCATGCTCTACCAGTAAACAGGAAAAAGTTACAGCATTCTGTTATGCCACATTAAGGAGTATCAAAACAGCATTTATTGTTTGAATTCTGTGATAAAATTGACAGAATTTGTAAACTAAGCTTTGTTTCATGTCAATAGTAACAAAGCACAAAGTTTATTGTGATTATTGCATGTCACGCAAGCTACAAATTATGTTTACTGAAGTTTTGTTCATGTACCAACAGAAAACAGTATAGACTAAAGGATCGATCTTAGGATTTAGGGTTAGTTCAACCAAAAATGAAAATTCTGTCATTAATTACTGACCCTCACGTCGTTCAAAACCCGTAAGACCTTCGTTCATCCTCGGAACACAAATTAACATATTTTTGACGAAATCTGAGAGCTTTCTGACCCTCCACAGAGAGCAATGTAACTGAAATGTTCCCAGACTCAGGAACGTAGTAAGGACATCGATAAAATAGTCAGTGGTTCAACTGTAATTTTTCGAAGCTACAAGAATACTTTTTGTGCACACAGAAAACAAAAATAACAACTTTATTCAACAGTTCGAGAGTACCACAATGCACCGTTTCTGGGTATGGGAACATTTCAGTTGCATTGCTTATAGCTGCGAGGCGTCAGAAAGCTCTCGGAATTCTTAATTTGTGTTCTGAAGATGAACAAAGGTCTTACCGGTTTGGAACTGCAGGGGGGTGAGTAAATAATGACAGAATTTTTGGGTAAACTATCCATTTAAGAATCGATATTAGTTTATTAAAATGAACACTGATTATAATCGTGAAACAAATACTGTTAACCCGGCCTGGTAATGCTTGCTCTACCTGGGTCTGAGTTAGCGGCTACTGTAGTTCCTCCTGGGGCAAAAGGATCATTGGCTGCTGCTGGTCCATCTCTCTGAAAGGAAAAGGAGGAATTCAGCCAAATATTTTAAGTCATGCTAATAAAACACTGTATAACTGCAATCTTAATAATGTGTGACAATTCAAAACCTTGCTTTAGAGTTTGTACCCCCAAGAATTAGGTATAAAAAGCGATTCAAAGTGCATTCAGCAGAATTTACGGGCTGTTACTTTTGTAAAAATAAAACTAAATCTTACAAATACTATCATAAATCAAGCATGACAGAAGCTATAAAGTAACAGAACACATTTGAATGAGATTTCAAAGAGAGTTTAGCTCTAAAGCACTCACTGCAGGAATATCTGATCCTCCAAATGGGTTGTGTCCTGTGCCAGTCGAGCTGAAGGGATCAGAGTCTCCCAGAGCATCTATTTTGGATCCGAATGGATCAGTGTCTTGGATGTTACCACAACCGGAAGCAAACGGGTCTGGAGTGACAGCATTACTGGTCCTGGTTGTGAATGGATCAGGCTCTTTTGGGCCTGTGGTGGCACTGAATGGATCAGAGGACCCAAAAGGATCTCCTGAGGGGAAACCAACTGAGGACTGCTTGAAGAAGTTGTCTGCTGCAAACGGGTCTGTGCCTTTAAAAGGGTCCCTACCGAAAGGATCTGAATAGCAAAACAGCATTTTAAGAGCCAAAATTAATTTGTGCTATAAATCGATATTTTGCAAACACATTGTAAGACAGTAAGCTAATACTTACCTGCAATGTCAACTTTTGAGAAAGGGTCTTCAGTGAATGGATCACCTGCAAAAATTGGCAAGGTGCAAAAAAGGTTTCACATTACTTTGCCAGTCAGCCAATTACCTGATGCTTTTATTCAAAGCAACTTGTAGTATACTTATTACAAAGACAATCTAGGGCTGCACGATTAAACTTCATAAAACCTTTTTTCATGTGTGTGACGATTTTACTTTGTGTGCAGATCTTACTGTCAGTGAAAGGATCCGAATGGAAGAAGTCAAGGCCAGGACCACTGGGCGGGTTAGTAACTTGTTGGCCAGCTTCCTTCTTCTCTGGTTCCACAGTTTCCGCCTAGACATTCACAAAATCCATTAGCATTAACTTATTTATGATTATGATGAAATTATACCTAAAACAACATTCTCTGACCAGTACTGACAATATGACCACCACACCACTCCAAAAATAAATGTTAACATGAAAGAAAAATAAATAATTAATATCAATTAATATAAAAAATAATATTTTGTAATTACAAAATAATGGAAATGGTCAACAATTATGATTTGTCAATCAACCTTTGGGGTGCTGGTGGCAGGCTGCTCCTCTGCTTTTTCCTTCTCTTCCTCTACCTCTGGCTCTGGCTTAGCTTGTGTTGTGCTTTCCTGAAAACAGAATGGCATAAAAAGGCCGACACACATGAGAACCTATTTGTAATGTAATGCAAGAGTGACATTATAAATTATGTACAATAACAGGAAGTGGTTTCTGACCGTGTTCCCCTGAGGCCAGGCTATATTAGTGTGGCTGGCAGTGGATAACCCACTGTTGTAAAGGTCAGAGCTATAAAAGTCAGCTTTAGGCTCTTGCTCCTCTAGGCTGGTGGATGGCTCCTCTGCTTCAGACCCGGGATGCTCCTCTGTGACTCTGAGCTCCTGCGGCTCATCCACGGACGACTGCTCCTCTTCATCCTGGACTTTGCCCTCTTTGGTTTTCTCCAGCAGCTGTGCTGTGGGTTGAGGCCACTGCAGTTGCTTGGGCTGCTCAGAGGAGTGCGCTGTTCCGTTGACAAGCACCGGCTCTTCCAGGATTTTCCATGTAAGCCGTGCAGTCACTTCTCTCTCCTCTGTTTTAAGCTCGGCCAAACGCTTCTGTTCCTAAACGATAAACCCCATATAGTATGTGAGATATTTCAAGCAAGAAAAATCAAGTAGTGTGTAATCATGAATGGAACTAAAGATCATAAAGCCAGAACTTTACAAAAGTTGCAAACAAGAAAGAAAGAGCAGGAAATATTCAGAGAGAAAGCTGAAAAGGGAACATATATTTTTAAAACAGATATTTCCCATTCTAAAATCTGATTGGATAAGCAATATTTGAACCCACTGAAAATATACACACAAACTGCACAGTTAAAATTCTGTTAACATGCCAAGTTGTACAAAAATCCATATAATATTATTGATTATTATCACAAAATATTATTAATATTATTATTAACCCTATATGACAAGTGGTTTGGAGAATAGATTGATTGAATGGATAATAATAATTATAACTCATCTTCATCTCGGACTTTATTCTCTTTGGGTCTAATAATAATAATAATAATAAATAATAATAATATCATCATCCGTTTTTATTATTTACTGAATTATTATTCATTGAACTGTTGGCAAAAAAAAAAAAAAGGAAACATTTCTTTAACTCGGGTAAAATCACTGTAAAACACAATAAAAAGAAGGCTTCAGGAACAGTTGATCCAGATAGGATACAAAAAAAAACATAAAAAGCTCACTAACCTGAGCAATCTGTGTGTGGGATTCTTTAACAGCATCCTCAAGGGGGCAGAGTTGAGCACGGGCAGACTGAACTTTCTCTCCCAGTTGACGGGTCTCCTCCTGCAGTTGGAGCAGTTCTTCTCGGGCTCTGCTCAAATCCTCCTCATAGTCACTGATTCTCTGCTCCTGCTCGGAGTGCTCCACCTGCAATGACTGGATCTAAACACACACACACACACACAGACACAGACACAGACACAGACACAGGTGAAAAAGTGCAGAAAGTACAATAGAAGATCTGAGATCAGTATACTTGTGGCTTTTAAAGGAACAGTAGTGAGAATGCATTTGTATCCATTCAAATGGAGTAAGGGAAATAGTGTGAATTCTGCTGAACTGTGTCTCCCTTTCTCTTCCACTCTTTTCTTTCTCTGGTCACATACAAATGTGAATATGAAAACGTCATGCAAAATAGCATGTGAGATTAAGACTAGTACGTCCAAGATTCATTCAAAATAGCATGCAAATGTGCCCAGTCATGTCATATTTTAAGTGGATTTTTAAAATCAGTGCATACTTTTTGGGTTGATATTACCCACAATATACACAGGCTTCTGTCTCATACCAGTTGGTTTTCCTGTCCGCATTGTTGCTGTATGAGTCTGAGCTGCTCTTCTAGAGAGCGTTTCTGCTCGTCCAGCCTCTCCAGCTTCTCCTGCACCTCCTGTCGCTCCGCCTGCAGATGGCTCAGCTCCTCCGAGCCCTTCTGAACCTCCTCCTGCAGGTCCTGACAGAGAGAAAGAGAGCGAGTTTGAGTTGAGAGGCCTTTCAACACATCTTTATCGGTCTAATAATAAACAGGACTTCATCAACACTGACAACAGTGCAGAGAGCTCATGCAGCTCTTAAAGTGAAGATAAAAAGCACTAGGGGCAAGAAGATACTGAGAAAGAGTGTGTAAACCAGTTATAATTGCACATCAGTCAGCAAAGCCAAAGTAAACAGAAATGAAATCAGATAGACTGCAATTATGTGCTCAAAAGTAACACAATGGGTGCACTGATAGAATCAGCTCATCCTCAAACAAAGGAAAGACACCTTAGCTTTTACACAGCACAGCAGCTTTCACTTCTCAACAGCTGTTCCCTCACAGCAGTGAAAAGAACATTATACAAAGAACAAATTCAATTCTGATCCTTGTAAAATCTGAAAGGAAAAGAAAGAAGCTGGAAAAAGAAAGCATAAACAATGAAAACTCTAATGTTAGCCTTACGTAGCCAGACTTTTGACCATCAATTATGGCCCTGTTCAGAATGGCGCACTTAAAGTGGGCTTGTGGTTTCATGGCCTTCACTTTCGTGTGTCCATGAAATTAACAAGACCACAGAATGTCCCCTTGGACGTTGTGTGATTTGTCTTCACAGCCACCATGCCGAACCTACAATAATGCAGACTTCAGAGCTGAATATTACCCAACAGCCCATGAGGGAAAGTGAAGACAAGTAGGAGGACTGTGAGGCCCGCGGGTGCTATCTGGAAAAGGGCCATAAAGTCTGGTCCACACTGCAGATTATTCTGGCCAAGAGCTGCCCACTTAAACAGGAAGAGAATGTCTGAACATGTTAAGCAACCAACAGATTAGTTCAGATTTTGTGCTATTTAGGGGTGGGTTTATTTAAAATAGTTTATACCACAATAAAAAAACTAAAAACTAAAAATAATGCTTTATTTTAGTGCCCTTTTTAAAAGTTACACATGCTTATTATAGTTATAACAGTAAATTATACATAATTACATTTAACTAACCTATACCAAACCTTAATCCTAACCTTAATAGTATGTTATTAATACATTTTACTGAGTACTTATATTATATAATTACACTATAACAAGGACAACTTATCAAATAAAGTGTAACAAAAAATTATAATAATAATAATAGAATATAGCTGACATATCTGAGAATACAAAACAAAAGTGAATAAAATAAATACAAACACATTCATAAACGGGTTTAGTCATTAAAATCAAGTGAACTGAAAAAAAATGCAAGACTGTTCAAAAAATACGTAAAAATATTACTATTGTAAAATATTATTTTCAAATTTAAAATAATGTAAAACAATGTTTTTAATATATTTTAAAATGTAATTTATTCCTTTGATGCCAAAGCTGAATTTTCAGCAGTCATTACTCCAGTCTTCAGTATCACATGATGCTTCAGAAATCATTCTAATATGCTGATTTGATGCTCAAGAAACATTTCTTATTAGTATTATCAACAGTTGTGCTGCTTAATATTTTGAGGTTGTAAAGTGGATTTCTATTATTTAGATTCTTGGATGAATATAAAACAGCAAATTATTTGAATAGAATCTTTGTAACCTATTTATAACCCACTTTTTATCAAATTTTATGGATCCTTTTGAACAAAATGTATTAATTTCTTAAAGAAATAAAATAATAATAATACTGGCCCTGAACCTTTGATTGGTAGTGTAAGTATTAGATTTGACACATTTAACAAAATGAGAAGTCTTCGATAAAACAAAATTAGCAAATGGGTAAGGGTATATTCACTTTTTAACATACAAGAGTAGATCAAATAAATTGAAACTGATGTTCAGAGAATCATGCTATTTTTCGGTGCAAAAACAGATCACATGGTCAGTAATGGTTGGCAGATAAACCTGAGGCAGAACCTTCTGTAATGTATACAGTAATCTACAGGAACTACAGTGAAAATACAGAATATCTGACAGTACAAACGCAAAGGTTAGATACTGAGGGCTAAGGAAAAAAGAGAGAATCAGAATCAGGAAGAGAATCAGAACCGAAAGGAAATAAAAGAAAAGGACCTACAATGATGACAAAAGACAACCATGTCGTTTCCACTGTCATTTCCTTTTCACCTTGCGGTGCTGTGTGAACACTGGGCGACTGTGACTGAGTGGGTCCTAAAAATAACAGGTCTACTGCAGCAGAACTGAATAACCGCTCATGGTGAAGATAGAAACCTTCACACGTCTAATGCACAAACGTCTCCTCGTCCAATCAGAAGCAGCGCTGGGAGCCGACAGCCCCCGAAATAGAATCTATTCACCATCCCAGGGTTTAAACACAGCAGAGGCTCAAACTAAAACTCAGCACACGTTCTTATTTAATTATTCAGCGCCTGGAGCTGCTTTTTCAAGGCTAATCTATTAAGAGCCTAAACAAATATTGATTACATTCATAATTTGTGAGAGGCCCTTGCCTCTGATAGCTTACAATATTGATTTTTAATTCTCTTAATGTCACACTTTTGCACAGGTGAGATCGTTAAGCAGTACTTATTGTCTTTGAGAGGACAACATACAGTATAAGCAATAAGGGCATTCTTGGTTTAATGGACATCAACTGAACTGCCCTATTAAGACTGCAGTAAGAGAGAGACTCATTTTAACTAAGTTGTTCATACAGGTAAGAGATCACAAGTGTAATGGGCACATTTTCAGATTCAAAAAGGAAAAGAAAACAGCAAATCAGCATGATAAGTGGCCTTGTTTGATGACAGGAAAGGAGAACCCTAGAGAGCGGGACCAGCTGTGCTATCAGTATGCCATCTAATATCCATATGCACATATACACACACACACACACACAAATCAGGCTTCTCTTCCTGTATGATTACACAAACTCTATTGTTTTTCTGGCTTATTAGGCATTCATCTGTCAATAATACATTTTAAGACTAGTGTTGGCATACTTCATGTTTTTAAATAAATGACCACATATTAAAAGACTAACATGAACAGCTCTGAATCTGTACCTGGCATCTAATTCAGCAGTCTTGAGCATCTTCCAGTCTACAAAAGTGCGCGGCCGGGGTCACTCCAACTGTGAAGGCAGGGAGAGAGTCTCCACACTCCAGCGCAAGTGAATAAATTAGTGTGCCAAACCCGAGACGGACGGCAACGGGATCCGAATCGGGGACGGGGAGTGCGGAGGGGCGGTGTAAGCAGGCGGGAGGCGTCAGATCATGGGAGTGGGGAAACCGGTCAGAGAGATGGAGAACAAGACAAACAGCAAGAGATGGTAGGTATAGTCAGGAAGCCAGTGCAGATACAGTATAGAAATTCTCTGGTGGCAGGGCAGTGTAGGAAGGAGATGACGAAGCACGCGACTCAGGAAGAACTCGATGAGCGGAGGGGACAAACGAAGACTGAGTAGAAGACAGGACTATACAATTAAGAGCAGAAGGAAGGGAGCCTTTGGAAAAAACACAGGTCTTCTTGTTCTCCATTATTGATCCAATAAGGTGAGTACAGTAAACTCTAGAACATTATGATGTAGGAAATTGTTAGCTGCCTGTTAAATAACTAATATATAAAAGATTCAAAAGAAAATTATAGAAATAATAGCTGAAATGATCAATATAAACAAAAAAAAAAACCAGAAATATTAGCTGCCTTTAAACAACTAATATAAGTATAAAACTAACAGAAATAAAAAAGGATAAAATAAAAATATCAGCTGCTTTAAAAAAAAAAAACCTAGTATAAATGATTAAAAATAAATAAAATACATGTAGAAAATATTAGCTGGCCAATAAACAATTAACAATGTATAAACGAACAGAAATAAAAAAAGGATAAATAAAATTCAGCGATTTAAAAAAAAAAAAACTAATATAAATGATTAAAAATAAAATACAAATGTAGAAATATTAGCTGCCTTTAAACAACTAATATAAAATGATTCAAAATAAAATAAATACATTAACGCAGCCATTTTTCTATTTTTTTTTTCTATAAAAATTATTCAAAATAAAATGCAATAAAAATTCTCAGTACATTCTGGATTGTTAAGCCATCTATCTATGCATGCACATCTGAATGTCTCCGTCAGGATCACCAGTAAAATAAAAACAACAAATTTATTTCCGTTCAATTTTAAAATCACTCATACCTGGACTTCACTGTTCCTCTGTCGTATAGTTTCCTCCCTCTCTTTGATATCCTGTTCCACCACGCTCTTCTCCCTGAAAGACCAGCACAGACATGAGTATTTAATCACAGTGGCGATGGCGGGTACAGACAGCCAGCCGCCTGGAACAGGATGGACAGCATCTCCCTCCAGCACCATCTCTGCATCTGCTGCTGAGGCTTGTACGTGGGAGAGAAGAGAGGCTGTCCGTGAGTGAGTGTGTCAGAGCTGCACATGAGCAGATGGTTTTCTGAACGTCAGGAAGAACGGGAGGAGGGAAGCATGGAGAAAGAGAGAGAGGGAGAGAGAGAGAGAGAGAGACGATGGCGGGAGGTGGGGTTGGAATACATAAGGTGTTTTCACTCATCACACTGTCTTCACCTTCAGGTCATACAGGTTAGCGAAGAAATCTATAACAACTACATACATTTTCTGAATGGTAGTGATAGACCAATACATTAATAGTCTGATGTCTAGCCAGAGTTGATACGATTTAATAATGTTAAATTGTAATTTATTCCTGTGATGGCAAAGCTAAATTTTCAGCAGCCATTACTCCAGTCTTCAGTGTCACATGATCATTTAGAATTAATTCTAATAGGCAAGGCAAGTTTATTTATATAGCACATTTCATACACAATGGTAATTCAAAGTGCTTTACATAAAAGAAATGAAAAAAATAATAAATTAATCACAACAATAAAACAAGGAATTTAAAACTTTGAAAATTATTTAAAAATAGATTTAAGAGGTTTAAAATGAATTTAAAAAAACGATTATACATAAAACATAGTGCAATCAGTTCGGACATTGCACAGTGCTCAAATGCACAGCTAAACAGATGAGTTTTGAGTCTGCATTTAAATGTGACTAATGTTTTAGCACATCTGATCTCTTCTGGAAGCTGATTCCAACTGCGGGTGGCATAATAACTAAAAGCGGACTCCCCTTGTTTTGTGTGAACCCTTGGTATTTCTAACTGACTCGATCCTAATGATCTGAGTGGTCGGTTAGGTTTATAAATAGTGAACATATCTGCTATGTATTTAGGTCCTAGTCCATTGAGTGATTTATAAACGAGTAATAGTACTTTAAAATCAATCCTAAATATTACTGGAAGCCAGTGTAAGGACCTGAGTACTGGTGTAATATGCTCAGATTTTCTAGTCAGAATTCTGGCAGCAGCGTTCTGGATGAGCTGCAGCTGTCTAATGGTCTTCTTGGGAAGGCCGGTGAGGAGACCATTACAATAGTCCACCCTGCTGGTGATAAAGGCATGAACAAGTTTCTCCAAGCCTTGACTGGAAACAAAACATCTAATTCTTGCAATGTTTTTTAGATGATAGTATGCTGATTCAGTTACTGCTTTGACATGACTACTGAAACTAAGGTCTGCCTCCAGAATCACACCAAGATGCCTGACTTGATTTTTAGTCGCCAATCCCCTAGACTCAAGGTATGCATTTCACCTTGAGAACTTCATCTTTGTTCAAATGCAATGACTTCGGTTTTTTCTCTGTTTAACTGAAGAAAGTTCTGGCACATCCAACTGTTAATTTCATCAATGCATTGGCAGAGGGAGTCAATGGGGCTGTAGTCATTTGGTGATAAGGCTAGGTAAATCTTGGTATCATCTGCATAGCTGTGATAGGAAATTTGGTTCTTTCTCATTATTTGACTGAGTGGGAGCATATACAGGCTAAACAAAAGCGGTGCAAGAATTTAGCCTTGTGGGACTCCGATGTCATGGACGTCCACTTAGACTTATGCTCTCCTATACTCACATAATAACTCTCCCTTCTAAGTATGTCCTGAACCATTTAATTACCATGCCAGAAAACCCAACCAAGTTTTCCAGTCTCTCTAAAAGTATGTTATGATCGACAGTGTCAAACACAGCCCTGAGATCTAGTAGTACCAGCACTCATATTTTGCCAGAATCAGAATTAAAGCGAATATCATATTATCGGAATGAGCGCGTCTCGTGCTGTGATGCGGTCGGAAGGAAACTTGAAGGATTGTTTAGCTGATTAAAGACTACCTTTTCAATCATCTTGCCTATAAAAGGATGATTTGATATTGGTCTATAGTTGCTCAATATGGTGTTATCAAGATTGCTCTTTTTCAGAAGGGGTTTAACAACTGCAGTTTTCAGGGAGTTTGGAAACGTCCCAGAAAGAAGTGAGGCGTTCACCACGTCTAAGAGATCTGCTTCCAAACAGTTAAACACCCTTTTGAAAAAAAGATGTGGGAAGTGTGTCAAGATAACAGGTTGACGATTTAAGGTGCTGTACTATTTCTTCCAAAATTTTGCTATCAATTTCTTCAAAAGCAGACATAGTATCTTCTTTTTGGTATTGTGGTCGAATCTGTCTGACCTCTGCATAATTTGGGGATGTGCTAATCGCCTTCCTGATATTATTGATCTTCTCAGAAAAGAAGGAAGCAAACTCATTGCATTTGCTGTCGGAGAGCATTTCACTGGCAATCTGACTTGGGAGGGTTTGTCAAGTCTCTCAACAGTAGCAAAAAGAATGCGAGTGTTGTTTAAGTTACTGTTTATAAGGTTTGAGAAGATAAGCTGATATGGTGCTCACAAAACAATTGTATTACCATCATTTGTACTGTAATGCATATACACCTCAGAAACCGCTATTCTAGTGTACAGCTACACGCTTTATAGGGTGTTTTATGATATTCTAGAGCCAAAAAATGACTGTTGCTATGCGGTTGCTAGGGTGTTCTGAATGGTTGCTTAGTACTAATCTGATGCCCAAAAATGGCCCAACTCAACGAGAGGTAAATGGACATTGTTCACCATGCAAAAAACCGCGACCTGTCCACGGGTGCCTATAATTTGTGATGATCCCACCGGCCCGCCCCCACATAGCACATCTTTTTTCAACAAAACTTAAGCTACAAGCTAAAGTACTAGTAATACATGCTGGCACCACTAATTATTAGACTTTTATACCAAAAGTACAAGCTATATAGAGAATCAACCAGGGATTCAGAGTACAATGTTGATTTTTTTTTGATGGTACTCATCTTTTAACATTCAAACCATTCACCTTTTGGCTACTAGCCCACACTTTGTCAATACGCATTTGCATGTTAAATCCATTTCATTACCAAGCATCATCTTAAAGTGCTCTAGTGTGAAAGCATATTTATCTTAGTCACAGGTCACAGTGTGAAAATTCATTTTTAGAAAATAACGAATAAAATAGGTTCAGGATGATGCTGGAATGTTTCTTTATGTGGAATCTCTCTTAGTTTATGAGGTTAGCGAGCTAGCAAGAGTAAAACAGAAAGATTAGAGAAGGAATAGAAAGACAAATCCCTTATAAAACAATTGAATAACAAATCTTCCTCAAAAAGATTCAGAGCACCTTTCCTAGATTAGGCTGAACTATATTAAGCTCTGACTCAACATTTCCTCTCAGATTCTGACACAGTGAGTTCACGCTACAGTCTTCCCAGCAAGAGATAAACTCACAAGGATCTGACCAAGAGTCAATCGCACACACTGAGTCAGAGACTCCCAAGAGAGAGAGAGAGAGAGAGAGAAGGAGAAAACAAGAAAACAGAAAGACTAAAATGGAATATATAAATAATACAGGGCAAAATGAGAGTTTGCCAACAGTCCTAAATCCGCCTAGAACCTAGCTCTTGAGCGGCCCGAATCAGACAAAAACAACACGGAGCAAATCGTTTATACAGCCTATAATTACTTTTTTTTAATAAAGTGGGCGTGGCTTGTTCTTACCTGTCACCTGAGGTTGCCCGTTGCCGTGGAGATTTAAGGCAATCCCTAACCGCACGCATCATTTTAGCAACAAACAACAGCCCATCGTACACAATCTTTCTGTTTCCTATCCTTTCTGCTCATCTTCTTCTGCTCTCTCCATTTCAGGCAGACTCGTTACTTCTCACTTTCTCTTTATCTTGCGCTCTTTCCATGAAGGAGGAAGTGAGAAGTGCTAGAACTGCTGTGAGAGTGAGTGTGCTGGGAGCTGACAGGTGACTGTATCTGCTTTTGCTCAAACTCTGTAAACCAGAGATTGAGGGAAAACCAGAGGTGGGGGCATCTTCCGCTTTCAGTGTTTGTGTAAATGAGAGCTCCACCTCTCTGTGGGGTAGTGACTCCCATCACAAGGAGTGTTAACTTCTCTGGAGAATTATTGCTTACAGGAAGTGATTTAAGGGCTTGTATAAGCCAACCACACATGTGTTGCATTCAGTATTATTACTATTCTCATCCGTCTTACAAATATTTAATTATGAATGATTAGTTCAACCAAGAATGATTTACTCACCCTCATGTCCTTCCAAACCCATGTGATTTATTTGTAAAAAAAAAAAGTTGTTTATATTACTCCTGTTCTATTTTCCAAGCTTTCTGGAGCCAAACAATAAAGACTTTGTGAGGAATAGACCAAAATTTGTTGTATGATTTGTGAACGATTCACTCTTACACATGAATCAACTGAATCAGTTCAGAGATGGATTGATCAGTGAATAATTATTTCAATTACTGCCAGTTCCTGACACAATCAGTGCCATATGGCTCCAAAAGACTTGGAACACTGCATAATAGACTAGTTGTTGTTAACTATAAAATTATAATAAAACCTTTTTAATGAATTAAAATAAAGCTAAAATAAAATATATATTTGATGGAAAACTTAAAATGAAGAAATAAATAAAATTAGAAATGCTTCCTTGGCAACTAACTGAAATGAAAATGACTAAAACTGAAATGAAAATGAATTGAAGCTAAAAAAAAAACACTAATAAAAAAATTATGAAAACTTATTCTAAATTTAAAACCCAAAATATAAAGCTAAAAGCCAATTAAAAAAATAATTATAAATACTATATAAAATAACACTGGTTTGAACCATTTTTATGGTGCTTTTTTGTCATTTTTAGAGCTTGACAGCACCAGTCCACATTCACTGAAATTATATTGAAAAAATCAGCTAGGATATTCTTCAACAACTCACTTTTTGTTTTCCAAGAAATCCATATAGGTTTGGAACAACATGAGGGAACACAATTGTGAACCCATTCACCTTTTCTGGAAACTATGGCTTTTAAAATAAGGATAAGATGTGGGTCATAAATACGACTAATTCAGCCTTTGTAGCGATGAACGCTTGACACGGTGCTGTCTCGGAGTGAGTCATGAGTTAGACAGAGCGAAGAACATTAAGTCTGACAATGACACACTGAGATTACGGTCAGACCCATACTTCTGTTTTTGTGGATTCATAATCTTCTGTGCACCTGTGTGAGGGCATTGTGTGGAAAATACAAATACACACTAAATTAAAACAGATGGCCAGATGGTTTAATAAAAAAGAGAAATGGATAGTACTGTATGCTAAATATATTATGAATAATAAAGACTTGTAGACAGACAGAACATCAATGCAGCGATTGCCCATAATTACTTACTTCATGTATAAATATCCATGGGTCTACAAGACATGTATTAAGTTCAGGACTGAGATTTTACACTAGCTATCTTGTGAATATGTGGGGAGAGGAAAGTAAGATCGGTAACTCACTTCTGTAGGTCCATGATTTCATTAGTGAGTGAGTCCAGCTCTTTAATTGCAGAGAAATGAAATGGAAAAATCCAGAAGGGGGGAAATCCAGTCCACACATAATCTATATAGTTTACAAACCTGATAGTCTAACATGCTCAGTACCCCCATTTCAAGTTTGGGCTCCAACAGTATTATTTTTTAAGTACTTGTATACCTTAGACTGCAGCAAGAAGGCAGACAATAAACGTGATTTAAAATGTGGCATAGTATGAAAGGAACATGGCGATACACGGTCGACAGACACCCCTCAGTCTTTTTCCTAGTGTGTTATAATAAACATGCCGCCTTCACACAAAAATGGATCAAGGTTCCTCGCAAATGCACAACTGTTTTCAACGAGTGCTTTTTACAGCACACCCAGGCATCGAGGCAAGATTAGTATGATTACTGCGAAGATCATGTGGACATGAAGAGGATAGCGTGGATAATTTGGAAAAGATATTTAGAATAGAAAACCGATTATTTTAAAAGTGAAACAGATTCATTCTATTAATATTTTTTCTGTTTTTTTTTTTTTTTATTAAATAAAATGCTGCATTGGTGATCATAAGAAACTGGTGAGAGAAAAAAAAAATCTTACTGACCCCAAACCTTTGCATTTTAGCATATTAAAAAAACAGACTTACAAAAGAAAAACAGCAGCCAGTTAAAAAAAAAATCAAATTTCAAAGGATTCAGGGATTGGTAAGAAAGAACAACAACAAAATCCTAGAATCTTCCATTTTTTCACACTCAAAACAACAACAAAGATCTACACTTATGGTTCAACAAGCAGTATACCTGTCGTGCCAGTCTATCAGGAGGAGGGATCATTTCCGGAGAGAGTGTCTGGGGTGGGTCTACTCCCTTTGACAGCTTCTGATTGATTAGATATAGAGCTAATGCAAACTGATCTCGGCTCAGCTTCCCGATGTCTCCTATATCACAAAGCTCCCTACAGAAACAGGCACAAAAAAAGTAAGCTAACCTTACAATACAAACCCATACAGTTTTAGTGTTTACAAGATAAGGTCTAATCAGTGAGACCTTCTGCACGAGAATTTATGGAAAATTAAACCAATAACAGAAATTTAAATCCAAGCAATGGCATCTCACCAAATGCGGGCCAAAGTGGCAGACGGCAAACCAGTCTTTAGAAATATGTCTCGGACCTCAGCACCAGATACCAAGCCATCCATGTCACTGTCTGTCTTGGTGAATAAGTCATCATATTTGGCTTTCTCTGCTGGAGATACCACCCACTGCACGCATACAAACACACAGATGGTTTGTTAATGAAGCTCTGGGACATTTTCAAAATACACTTGCTGCAAGTATCAATCATAACAACTAAATCAACAATAATTTGGCGGTATAAAGCCAAGCGAACCCAGTCAGAATGTCACCTGTGGTGGTGTAGGTTTTGCTGGCAGTGTTTTAGATCCAGAGTGGGCGGAGCCTTTCTCTTTATGCTGTGCTGGTGATGGTAGGAGGGGCATCACAGGAGGCGTGGCTAATTTTTTCCGTTTTGATGGTGGAATCAGAGTGGCAGGCAGAGACATGGGAACTGGCTCGGACTCAAGGGCTCTGTATACCAAATGCATGGCCTAAACACACAAACACACACAGAACATATTAATTACAAACACTGGATAAACTAGCTTCTTAGGTTATAATACAAGTCTGCAAGTATAGAATCAGAGTTTTTCACAAACAGGAAACAAGATTTATTGCATCAAATATCTGAATTCATGGCATTTTCATGAAAGCCTGCACGATTAAAAAAAAAACAAAAAAAAAACAGGGTGAAGTCAAGATGAAATAAATATACAAATACAAAAAAAAAAACATTTATAACTGATAAAACAAAGTCATGCTTTTTTCTTTATGATGGCAGAACCAAACATGTGAACAGCCACAACAGGGATAGTTGCAGATTAGACTTATTTAGATTGGCTTTATACCAGAGTTATTATTGTTGTTAACTAAAACTGAAACTAAAACTATTAAAGATTGTTTTAACTGAATTAGAAATTTTAACTGAAAAAAGCAGAAACAAAATAAAATAGAAATATTATATTATATATAATACAAAAACAAAGGAAAATTAAAAATGTTGCCGTGGCAGCTAACCGAACTATATAAGTTCTCAGTTAAAGTAGACAATTACTAAAACACACGGAAATAAAAACAACTTAAGGCTTAAATAGACATAAAAAAATAAAAAATATATATTTTATAGATTTTACATAGAACATTGTATTTATATTCAACTAAAATTTAAATGAAAACTGAAAATATAAAAGTAAAAGCTCATTCAAAATATTAATAATACTATAAATGTATTTAAATAATACTAAAACAACACTGCTAAACAATAAATTATGTTTGACGTCACAGAACTCACCACAGCAAACTCATCTTTGTCCAGCATGCCATCTCTGTCAATGTCACTGAGCTCCCAAACCTAGAACAGAATTAATTACTTCTAGCTAGATTTTAATACAGTTTTAAGTGGGATGGACAATTTAGCCAAACTTTAGGTTTTTGTTTGTTTTTGCCTTATAAAAGTCCTCAATACTTTCAAAATGTCTCAAGAGCGCATCCTGGTGGTTAAGAATAAAAATGCATCTTTATATAAAAGAGAAGGTAAAAGTTGTCTCCACACCCTGCATTGCACTATCATTATAAACCTGCCTCGTCTTACCCTGCCAAGAACGTCCACAGGGAGTTTAGAATTGAGGAGCACTGGTTTGACCTTATCGCCCGTAAGCATGCCACCCACAGGGGAGAGGCTTTCGAAGATGGCATCGAATTTCAGCTTCTCCTCCGCCTATATGACACGCAAAACACAAACATTCATAAATGAGCAGTTAAGCAACTGGTGCATTGAACTGAAGATCAACCTAATTTATTACTAATTTTAATGACAACATTTATTTAGCAACTTGATTCCAAAAATCTGTTTGTGATATCTGACCTTGACAACCCATGGGCAGTCCGTGGGCACGGGGCCAAACTGAAGAGGACTGCTAGTGTCATTCTAGACAGGAAACAGAAGAACTGTCATTAACTCACAAGAGACATAAAGCCGTTTCCACAACGTAAGCAAATCAAATCACCAACTCAGCAGCTTTTAAGTCATTGGTAATTATATTGTGAGGGAAGCGTGATGCCATTTTCCTGATCTGGTGAAGAGGAAGAGGAAGTTAAGGTCTGACTTACAAACTTTGGGGGAGGGACAGCAGTATTTAAGCTCTTAAGAGACACTTCAAGTCCATTCTGAGCACACGCCACCAAACGGAGGGCGACAAAAAATTGCTGAGAAGCGACAAACAGACAAATATAGTTGAGAACGTATTGCTCAAACAATTTTTATTTACCTTAATATTAATGCTTTTCAAAATACCTGCTTGTTTAGCGAGCCTTTGCAATCTGAATCTGCTAAGTCCCATATCTGTGGAACAAATAAGAAAATTAGACAGAAGCATAAACAAAAATGTTTTCACCAATTAATATGCAACACAGTAACACAACAAACTGCAGACAAACACCATCTATGCTTTTCTATTTAAGTCATCTTGATGTTTCCAGCACTCGTCAATCAATTCACTGATTTGCATTTCCCACACAGCTATATTGAAGGCACGCTAACTGATGTTACCTTGCCAAGGATCAGGTCTGTAAGGCCAGATCTCTTTAAAAATAAGGCCGCATCAGCAGCTCCTACTTGCCCACTGCCGGACGAATCTATCTGTAGTGGAATAAAGCATACAGCATAAATAATATTTCATGTTTGGGGCCGGGGAGGTTTTTCTACATTTCTGAAAGGAGTTTTTTTTTTTATATATTTCTCTCATGCACAACAAGGCTGCATTTATTTGATCAAAAATACAGTAAAATTTTAATTTTATGAAATATTATTAGAATTTTAGAATTTAGAATTTTCCATGTCGAATTACTCCAGTCTTTAGTGTCACATGATCTTACAGATGTAATTTTAATATGTTGATTTGGTGATCAGGAATCATTTCTTATTATTATCAATGCTAAAAACAGTTGTGCTACTAATATTTTTGTTGAACCTTGTTTTTTTATAATTTTTCGATGACTAGAAAGTTCAAAAGAACAGCATTTATTATTTTAAATCGAAATCTTATGTAACATTATACAATTTTTTACTGTCACTTTTGATCAGTTTAACCCACCCTTGCTTAATAAAATAATTTCTTTAAATAGCTAATAAATATTACTGTCAAAATGTGTCAAAAGTGACAACAGGTTTTTGCTTCATAACTATAGGATGACACACAATGGCGCTTTTAGTAACAGGGTGTGTGCCAAATAAAGTCATAATTCACATTCATATTACGTAATACTATGACTTATCAAGTATGCAAATCACATCTAACAAGAATAATTAAAAGCGAAGTGTGTTTAAGACACTTTAAGAGTCCTTAAGGCCTACTGCACAGTATATAGAAGAAATGAACATCCAAAAACAATCCGAAAAATAAATAAGGACCAATGCAATGCACAAATGATTATCTGGAGAGATTCACTCGAATGAGAAACCAGCAGCAAGATGTTTAAACCACATGCTAGTTCAAACAAGCTGCTTCACTCACCATGTGTCCTGTACGGTTTGCAAGTGTCATCACTAATTCATAACGGCATCCTCTTACTGAGAGAAAGACACTTACGGGAGGCAGAAGCTTTTAGCTCAAACTGACAGCGCGGTGAGGTTTATATTTCTCTTCTTCCGCCAAGTGCTCTATAAGGCCAAAGTGAAACATAACACAGAAAAAGCTGATTAAATGCTTACCTGTCGATAGTATTTCTCATAGACAGGATTCCCACTCGAAAGCTGCAACCAAATAACACAAAACTTGATTAAAATGATTCCGAGGACATTGTTCAATCTCTCTAAAACACGTCAAACTGATAAAACCAGGACATAAATAAGTCAATTAAACAGCACAATCTTCTAAACTGTTGACTTCCTTGGCAGCATTGATGGATTCAGACCTCTGAAAAGGAAACGTTAAAGCCATCTGGCAACCAGGTGAACATTTATAAATGATCTCAGAATGACTTCAAGCACTCACACACCTTTCTGTATTCAAAGATGTTGATTATACACCCATTCACACATAAACGGAGGCTTTCTTAATGCCATTCCCACTGCCATTCTCTGCACAATAAAAACGCTGAGCTTTTGTTGAGTTGTGATTCACAAAAGTCGGGGGGAGTAACGCACATTTGCGCAGCTGACTGCAAGCCAAACCATCGACATCGGGTTTAGTCACAGCCAAAAGGCGAATTTATAACATATGGACGGATCAAGTGAAATCAGACGCATTAGAGGGGGGACCAACTCAGTGGAGGGTTAAAAGGGGAGCATATGACATGTAGGCTAAGAAAATAAAAAGAACATTATTTTGTGTATTTGGTGTAATGAAATGTGTTTATGCGGTTTAAGGTTCAAAAAGCACATTATTTTTCACATACTGTATATTATTGTTTCTCTATGCCTCGCCTTTCTGAAACACGTCGATTTTTAAAAAACTCATCGGTCTGAAAAAGCGAGATGTACTCTGATTGGCAAGCTATCCAGTGCGTTATGATTGGCACGAATACCTCAAGCGTGTGACGGAAATGTTACGACCCTTACCATAATGTGATGCATGCGGCAGACCACAGGTGGGAACGACCCCGGGCTGCGACTACCGAACTTCGTCCACGAGTGAAAAGCCGATCGTGCTGATCGAACAGCGCAAGTTAAATGATTTCCTCAGCAACAGCAGAACGGATCAGCTCACCTGCATGGACAGGAATGGCTAATATCGTATCTTTTGAGGGAAGGCCAAACAAAGGTACGTTTCGATTGCACAATCGAAGCACATAGCGCCTTCAAAGGAATAATCGCACGGCGGCGGCAACAACCATACTACAGTGAGAATAAAAGTTATGCTTTCTTTCTTTGAGTGAACATTTGGGCAACATTATGCAAATCTTCCCACATAGTAACATAGACATGTGGGGGCGTGTTAGAAAGAAACGTTTTAGGTAGGCGTGGTTGACTCTAACTTTTATAAGTTGGGACTTGCACAATGGTGCCGACGCTGATGGCTGCCTCCGTGGTGTGCTCCGCAGTTGTTTTTGTTAGTTTGTCCTATCTTTAGTCTTATTCCTGCAATCAGTTACACCAGAGACGAATTGCTGGACATTCGGAAGTACACACAACCCGATATTTCACCGGTTTTCGACTAATCGGATGTTTTGCTGGACATTGTTGTAGGGGGAGCTGTGGCGCTGATCAAACGCTTCAGGACGCGCAGACGGGGGAAGAGAGCCGGCACGCTCGTGAAGCTCAGACAGCACGGATTCAGAACGCCGTTGCCGAGCATCCATCTGGCGAACCTCCGCTCTCTACCCAACAAAACAGACGAACTCATTCTGCTCTCCTGGACAAATAAGGATTTTTCAAACTCTGCGGCTCTGTGTTTCACGGAAACCTGGCTAAAAGACACCATTCCGGACAGCGCGTTGAGTCTGCCGGGTTTTCATCTGTTCAGAGCGGACCGCGACACAGAATCAACGGGGACAATCGCGCAAGGGGTGGCGGGACAGGCTTTTACATCAATGAGAGGTGGTGTAAAGATGTAACCGTGCTAAAGAAGATGTGCCGTTCAGATCTAGAAGTGCTCTTCATTAACTGTAAGCCGTTCTACTTGCCGCGGGAGTTTTGCTCATTCATTCTCGTCAGTTTCTACATTCCTCCGCAAGCACACGTGTGCTCCGCTTTACAGAAACTCGCTGATATGATCACAGACACAGAACAACAACACACAGACTCTGTTATAATCATTCTCGGGGACTTCAATAAAGCAAATCTCTCCCGTGAACTGCCAAAATACAGACAGCACATCAAATGTCCCACCAGAGACAGTAATATATATTGGATCACTGTTACACCACAATAAAAAATGCATATCACTCTGTTCCACGAGCAGCTTTGGGGCTCTCTGATCACTGCTTGGTTCATCTTATACCGACCTACAGGCAGAAACTGAAATCAGCTAAACCTGTATTAAGGACGGTAAAAAGATGGACTAATAAAGCAGAGCAGGATTTACAAGCTTGTATTAACCTCACTGATTGGAGTGTTTTTGAATCTGCTGCCACCGATCTGGACGAGGTCACAGAGACTGTAACATCTGAGCTATCTCAGTTTCTGTGTAGATATGTGCATTCCTACCAGGACTCATTTAACTTAAAACAATGACAAACCATGGTTCACTGCAAAACTCAGACAGCTCCGTCAGGCCAAAGAAGAGGCTCACAGGAAGGGGGATAATGTCTTATATAAACAGGCTAAATACACACTGGAAAAAGGAGATCAGAGTGGCAAAGAGGAATTATTCTGGAAAAATAAGGACTCAGTTCACTTCCAGAGACTCAGCATCAGTGTGGAAAAGTCTAAAATAAATAACCAATTACAAGTCACCATCCCCCAGCACAGCGGTGAATCAACAACTGGCAGATGATCTGAACAAGTTCTATTGCAGGTTTGAAAAAACAACCCCCACCCACCCTGAACACCTCTCCACACAACCATACACACCTCCAGCAACCCCCCTCTCCCACACACCTGCAATTCAGATCAGCGAAGACGAGGTGAGCCAGGTCTTCCGGAAGCAGAAAAAGAGAAAAGCACCAGGCCCAGACTGTGTAACACCAGCCTGTCTGAAATCCTGTGCTGAACAGATGGACCAATCTTCACACAGATCTTCAACAGATCTCTGGAGTTGTGTGAAGTCCCTTCCTGCTTCAAACGCTTCATCATCATCCCCGTCCCAAAGAAACCCATAATTACTGGACTTAATGACTACAGACGTGTGGCTCTAATGTCTGTGGTCATGAGGTCTTTTGAAAGACTGGTGCTGGCCCACATGAAGGACATTACTGGACCCTTGCTGGATCCTCTACAGTTTGCCTACAGAGCAAACAGGTAGTGGACGAATGCAGTAACATGGGACTGCATATGCTTGCTTGCAACATATAGACAGACATCACGGGAATTATTGAGGATGCCTGTTCGTGGACTTAGCTCGGCCTTTAACATATCATCCCAACATCTTCGGCCCAAAATATCTCAGCTCTCAGTGCCCACATCCGTCTAGTCAGTGATCAACCAAGATTCCTTGACACCCCCCCCCCACACCCCCCCCCCCCCCCCCCCCCCCCGAAGGAAAGAAGCTAGTGAGGCTGGGAAAATACACATCAAGCACCCGCAAGATCAGCACTGGAGCTCCTCAGGGTTATGTTCTCTCCCCACTGCTCTTCTCCCTGTACACCAACGACTGCACATCTAAAGAACCCTCTGTCAAGCTCCTGAAGTTCACAGACGACACCACACTCATCGGCCTCATTCAGGACGGTGACGAGTCTGCTTACAGACAGGAGGTCGAGCAGCTGGCTGTCTGGTGCAGTCTCAACAACCTGGCACTCAACACGCTAAAAACTGTGGAGATGATCGTGGACTTCAGGAGAAACCCCCCTGCACTCCCCCCACTCACCATCATGGACAGCACCGTGACTGCAGAGGAGTCATTCAGGTTCCTGGGCACCACAATCTCTCAGGACCTGAAGTGGGACACTAACATTGACTCCATTGTGAAAAAGGCCCAGCAGAGGTTGTACGTCCTTATCCAACTGAGGAAATTCAACCTGCCACAGAAGCTGCTTAAACAGTTCTACTCTGCCATCATTGAATCCATCCTCTGCACTTCAATTACTGTCTGGTTAAGCTCAGCTACCAAATCTGACCTCAGAAGACTATAGAGGGTAGTCTGGACTGCTGAGCGAATTATTGGTACAATCCTCCCTTCTCTCCAAGAACTGTACTAGTCCAGAGTGAGCAAAAGGGCTGGCAGAATCACTCTGGACCCCGCACATCCAGCACACTCCCTCTTTGAACTGTTGCCATCTGGTCGACGCTACAGAGCACTGAGCACCAGAACGACCAGACACAGGAACAGTTTCTTCCCTCAGGCAATCCATCTCATGAACACTTGACAATAACTGTGGAACACACACTATTTATTCACTCATACACTTATTTATCTAACACACACACTCAGTCTACATTTCAATTTGCACATAATATACCTGTACATACAACTGTCGATTGGTATATACCTGTACATACAATTGTAGATTTGTATATTTTTATTCCTTAGTTACTGGTTCTATTTTTCATATTTTTATTATATGTGTTTTTTGTTTTGTCACTGTCATTCTGTTACACTGTGGGAGCTTCTGTCATGAAAACAAATTCCTCGTATGTGTAAACATACCTGGCAATAAAAACTCATTCATTCATCATTCATTCATAAAGAATATGTCTTTGGATTTGAGACTGTAGTCTTTGCAACTTTACAGATCTTCTTTATGCACCAAGAGCTTGTAACACTCCAAAGAGAAGGAAAAAATTTAAATTGCATCATATGACCCCTTTAAATGTGTTTTATAGTAAACGTCAATCCCTCTGCCAATCAAAAGCTATTAGGAGATAATCATATGATCCTGAAATATCACCATGAGTTGCATAAGCATCAAAGTGCTTTCGGGCCCCCCCCCCCATGACCCCCCATGTTAGATTAAGCTCTGCCAGATCCCAACTGTTTTTTTTTATTGTAGTTCAACAGCTCTGTCTGTCTCCCATCAGGTGGTTACTGGTGCATGCTAATGTGATGCTGGCACACACTATTCAGTGAAGTGCCACCAAACACTTCCATGCCCTGCTGAGAAAGAAGTAGGAGTTTTTGTTGTGCTTCTTTATAAAGAATTTTTTTTTAAAACTCCAACCACTTTGGCCTTTCAGGCTTTTCTGATTCCAACTCATTTCCTGAAACTTATTCTGGCATGTTCTACTTACAATTACCACGGTCCTACAAAGCAAATGCTTAGCAAACCATGATTAAACATACAATGAAAAATATCATCAACTAAATTAAAAAAAATTATCTTGGCATCCTAATCTGTCTTTCTGCCATGCTGTCTTTACATGGCAAAGTCAACACAGAAGCTGAATAAAAATATTACAAAACGATGCATTTACAAATAATGTGGTGAAATTAAAGCTGCAAATATGAAAATATGAAACATTAAATGATTAATGGATTTTTTTTTTATAAAATTGTTTTAAAAAAATTTAAAAATATAAAATATGAATTTAAAAAAACTAACATTCTAAAAAACAACATTTTGAATATGATCATGGTGACTCACTGGATCATTTCATGGTTGTCTTTTGCCTCCTCACAATATGCCTAAAAAACCCTATGATCTTGGAATCATAGAAAGCAGAAGAGACGGAAGACATATCCGACCATTCTTGCTCTGTCTAAAGTCTTCTTGATGAGGTAATGCTGCAATGCATATTTCATGCATGTGTGCCTTGCTTCTAAAACTGAGCACTCCATCAGCTGCAATGTGGTCAACACTACAACCATCCTTGCCGTTAGAGAAGTGTTATTCTTAAAGCAATAAAAAAGCAAACATGCCAACTAAAACGAGGAACATTTTAGACCATCAATCTAATCAATGCATGGATCCCTCTAGACTATTAAAACAACTATAAGTGACTCTATGCATGTAATGCATATGCTGCCAGAGACCTTTCTTACAGAAGAACAGCTGTATGAGTGTCACTGAAGCTATTTCATTAATATTTCATTATACACAAAGACCAAACCGGAAATAAGTTCATACTTATCTGGTTTGAGATTTCTGACTCTTTAAGATGCTATTAAGACTGATTTTACGCGACTATAACCTTTCCACAAAAGTGAAAAATACACAAAATGACTCCAACAGGATAGTACATGCCATATTCGCATAAAACAACGACTAGTTCCTATTTATTATTAATACATGAGGAGAAAAATAGTAAGCTAGCAGTGAAGCAAAACTTCCTGCTGCTTTTCAATGCCTCTAAAAACACCGAGCATGGTTTAATGCACTAAAACACACCAGTAATCCCAAAACCAATGTCAGATATAAGTGAAATACGTTTTTAATATTATAAGTTATAAGTTATTGTGACATAAATTGAAGTAGTATCCGTCATTGCGCCTCTGTTAAGTTTTTATATAGGCAAAGACACATTTCACAAGCACTTTCGCACGTTCATAACCGAGACATGTACAAATACAAGCTGATCTAAAAAAAAAAAAGTTCAGTAACTTTGGATGATCTCATGACATGCAAAAGCTGAAAAAAATAAGTCAACTCTAAACAGCTTAGTTCAACACTGACACAGTAAGCTACGCCCTTACGCAAGTCCCTAAAAGATCATACTGAAACTTTTTCTCTGCCCAAGCAAATGGCTGAAAACAGCCGCGATCAGATAGCAGGGTGTGATCATTTTCCACGCTAAACGGCTAAAATAAAGTTTAACGGATCTGATAAACGTATAAAACGAGCTGGAAAGTGGTATGGAGAGCGCTATATTTGTGTAGAAAGGGAGGTTACCTGAGTCAGGGAGAGACTGGCAGCCATAGTGTTTCTGTTCCCACTAGTTCATCCTGCGTTGCGATAGGCAATGGGCAATATAGGGATGCTACAAAACCTGGTACTGGATTACTCTGTGGATTGAGGATGAATAAAACCCGGCGCTGGATTTTTCAGTGGATCTGTAGGCGGTAACTAACATGCGATGGCACTTCTGGAGTTCTCGGTAGATCAGAAGGATATACAAAACCTGGCGCGGTAATTATCAGTGGACGAGGACTCCGTGAATTGTTCAGTTTGTAGTACTAAAAGCCAGAAAAATAGACTATAGGTTTTATAATGGAGATTTTTTTTGTGTGGGGTTAATTTTCACATTTTGTTGAAATTCTAAAGCTGCTGTATCTTTAATAGACGAATTAAACAGTTTTGTTTAAATCTGTCCCTTTATTTTTCATTTAAAAAATATTATTTTTATTTAAAACATAAATTAAAAATGTAGTTGTCTGTTTACAAAGTGGTCTATTTTCATGTTTGTTTACATTAATTGATAACTTGTCATAATTTTAAGTGTCACTCCTAGTCCCCCTACACTTGACAAAACAGCTTATTTACTACAAAAAAGCACACGCACCATGTCATTTTAACCACACATTTTACTCATAACCTAAAAGCAATATTCTACAAAGTCAAAAAGTGCACGTTTGCTGTGAAATTAAGTGTATGCATTTATTATATTCATAAGATTATTTATTTATTATCTATTTATCTTTTTTTTAAGTTAAGTAATTATTTTACAATATTTTTTTAGTTTATGTGTTCAAAAACTAATCAAGACACTTGATTATATTACTCTTTTTGTAGTTTTATTATTGGACAACAACTTTCATACTAGAGCTTTACTTCTCAATATGTCAAGGAACATCCTTCAAACACAAAAAGTACAAAATATATCTTTAAAAAAAAAAAGGTCACAATCTATTTTGCTGGGTGAAGTATCTGATTGAAGCAGTGCAATATTCACAATGGCTGTGAAATCTCTTGTTGGAGAGCAGAAGTGTTACTAGAATCGCTATGGAACTTTCCTCGTAACACCCTTTGAAATCTCACAAGCTTTCCATTTTTCCTCACTCCACAGGTTCAGCTTGGGCCCGATTACCATATTTGCCGAACTCAATAAATCAGCAATTCAGTTAATGAAAAGAACCAAAGCAAACACACAAGAGTTTTGCAGCTACTCAGAGAAATCGTTGTTGATATTAATTCACTTTCTCCAAATATTCAGTCAGTCAGACATGGAAATTCTTCATTTTGACTCTTGAGAAACCAGGTGAGTCAGAATTTGCTTGCTGACCAGGGCAAGATCAAAATTGTATCAGCTTGTGAGATCCACAGAGTGTTTAGGAAAGTACACGACCAAGATTTTAACCTGATCACTGATAGATTGATATTAAGAGCGAGGAAAATGTAATGAAATTGAGGTTTGGGTTAAGATGAAACATGCAATAAAGTGAGGACTCTCTCTCAAACCCAACACAAACTCACACACACACAAAACTGTGTCAAGCCAAAATGCTGCAGATGAGATGACATCTATCTAAACAACCTGGCATATTCTGTAACAGAAGTGAAATGGGAACGAAATGGCGGCAACAGTACCTCAGATTTGCTCCATATTATCAACAAAATCGATAACGATAATGTTTTTTGAGGTAAGTATTCTAGTGTATTGTAGCTACCAGTTGATGACTGTTATGATTCAAGTTTCATGTCACAGAATTGCTTAGCAAACAGGATATCTGACATTTGTAAACATGAGCGTTGAATTTTTATGGATCGTGGTATCTCACACTACAGATGGGGATGTGTGATTTTCATGTTGGCTGCCTTCAACCCTGCCCGACTGAAAATGCTTGGGACTTTGCTTGACATCATGCAAAGGAAAATGATGAAAAAAGTTAATCTAAAAATAGGTTTGTAGTAGTGGAATGAGACAAAAAAATCAATCCTGCCGGAATCATCCGACAGACAACAAAAAGGAATGTCCAGCATTAGTCCAGTTCTCTGCCTTGTACCCCATTAATCATGGGGCATTTCTTCACAAGTTCCTGTTGAAATCTACAACTCGTCTTTGAGTTTAGAGTCTGTTTCCTCTTCCTCCTCCTCCTCCTCTTCTTCTTCTTCTTCTTCTTCCCCTTCCTCCTCCTCTTCTTCCTCCTCCTCTTCCTTATCTTCCTCTTCCTCTTCATCCTTTGCCTCCTCCTTTCTTGTATTTTCCTCTTCCTCATGCTTCTTTCTCTCTTCCTCCTCTTGACCTTCCTTCATCTTCTTCTCAGCATCCTGAGATAAAAATGAGAAATTTCTGTTAAAAACTACAAGTGAAAGATGATTTAGGATGGAGACATAATAATTGAAGAATCATACCTTTATGGCACCCCAAGTCTCATTGCCAACCTCTTCTGCCAACTTAGGGTCATTAGTAATGAGAAAGTTGTCAAAAATTGTGCCAGATTTCACCTAAAGCATAAAATACAAGGAAAGGTGGTATAGAATGTCTCAATAAACAGTATTAAATATTTGAAAATTGTAATTGTGTTTGAGACACAAAGCAAATTGCTACCTGCCACAAGTCCAGTCCAATCACTCCGATGCTATCGTAGTTATAGATTTCGTTGTCAGCAGTGTACTCTGGGTTATCAATCTCAGGGTGCACCCATTTCCCCTTGTAAGCAGGATTGTCAATCTGGCGGGGTTTCCACTCACCCTAGAAAATATTAAAAATTCATTTTGGAAATAAAACCCAGTATTCATTGTGACAAAATAATGTTTTAGGCATAATTTGCATCTTTTTTCAATATTAAAGCAGGGCATGAAATGGAAATTCACCCTATATATTTTCTAAATGCATGTTATTGATCTTATTGTGAATGATTTATCCATGTAGCCTATAGGGTTCATACGCCAGGCTTCTCCAATCATAAACCCCCCCCCTTTCTCTTAAATCAACCTCAAGCTCACTGCCGCCATCCAATCAACAACCGATGGATAGAACCAAGACCCTGCCATACATTTTATTATTTTCTATAATCCGTTTTACTCCGATGCATATCACAATACGGAAGAAAATATCTGTCGCTACTTCCATTACAGAAACCACAACTGAAGAAACAATAGTACCTTGTATTCTGGATTGGTGACCATGGGTGGCTCCCACTCCCCATCCATCTCATCGTCCCAGTCATCAGGCTTCTTGGCATCAGGATCAGGGATGTTCTCGGGTTTGTCCCAGTCCTACAGAAGCATACAGACAAAGATGATATTAGCAAGGAATATATAATTTTATACTTTTTATTTGGAACGGCTGTTGTTAAGATACAGGAAATTTACTTGGTGATCTGTGCATATTTACCCCAAATAGTGGCTTAAAAGTGAATCTGTTTTGTGACCAACAAGAGAAAGAATCTGTTTGGTTTCTGGACAAACAACAAGGACATTGTCCTTACCTCTGGTTTCTTGTCATCAGGGTCATCGATCTTCTCCCTCTCGTCCCAGTCGTCAGGCTTTTTCGCTTCGGGATCTTTAATCTTTTTGGGAGGCAGGAAGTCCCAGTCTTCTTCCAAAGATCCAGACTCTACCTTCTTATTATCAAGCTTGACTTCATAAGTGTTGTCAAGATTGACAATTAACGTGTACAGGTGGGTGTATTCATCATCCTGGATGATAAAATACATGGTATATGAGCTTGGAGGACTGGTGCCATGGAGCATCATGGGACAAAAAAGAAATACATGAACAATAGGATTACCTTGGCTCTAATGTCTTTGTTGATCAAATGATTTTTGCCTTTATAATTGAAGATTACATGTACTTTCTTGGTTCCAGGGCCACAGATGTCAGGACCTGGAAGAGACAAAACAAGTTAAATCATCTTGTGTGTCCAAAAGCACAAAATGTTTAAAATGTTCATCAATGAAGTGGTTATTAAGATAATCACCAAACATGATATTATATGTGGAGTCTCCATGCATATCTTCCTGTTTGAGGTCTGATGGGAAAAGTTTGATGTAGGATCGCCCTGCATCGCGCACCACATTCATGGCGCTTCTCCTTCGTGTTTTTAAAACAGTGACCCCTGGGCTGGACGTGCCGGGCGACTGAGGGGCTGATCCTTGTTGCTGAAATCAGCAAAGCGGGATGACAGACCTTCATGTCTCTGTTCACAGTGACTGAGTATCCCGAAAATATAAACTTCGACCTGGTTAACGTATTAACTTTCGAGGGACCAAGACCATACGAAATCTACAAGTCACTAGCATGCTGTCATATCGTTCTGTACCATGTACTTGAACAGAAAATCCAAAAACAGTTCCAAAATTAGGGCTGCAGCTAACGATTATTTTAAAAATGGATTAATCTGCAGATTATTTCTTCGATTAATCGAATGTAATAATCCAAAAATGATTTATTATATTATATTACTATATTGATTAAAAACAGAATCATTTAAATTAAAAAATAAAATAATTTTAATCCATTATCTACATTCTTTAAATATTTTGTTATTTATCATACAAATATGAACGTTAAAAGATACAAGGTAGGCAGAACACGTTCAGTCATATAAACCCATTCAATCATGTCACATTTTTCCATTATAAATAGTCTCTTTACTGTTACTGCTCTCATTAAAAAAAAAAAAGTACACGTTTAAAATTCTATATGTTACATTGATTTAATGTTTAAACAAGAAATAGTTTTGAAATATCAAATCAACATTTTTGGTCCTTTTCTTTGTTTTGAAAGACTGCCCATTTGAATGTGAAAAAAATCTGCTGTGATGATGTGAAAAATTAGATAAATACAGCCTCAAATATATCTTTTAATTACATACGTTTATCATTTTGATTTCACACAGCCTTTAAAGCATACTATATTCCTCAACCTCAGCGAAGCACATAGTTGGACAAAAATGGGACTAAATTGAGTCTGTGCCAGGGTAACTGGACCCTACAGTACACGTGGTTTTGTAATGTTTTGAAACATAGTAAATATCAGCTGGTGCAACATGCCTGCAGCTCAGTTGAGCAGAGGGCCCCTCCCCTGGCGTATTATTCAGAGCATACAATAATGCAAAACGGAGGAAGCCACAAATTCAAACAAACCGGTGTCAATTATCTGGTGCCTGTAATAAAGAAAGCAACACTCACCCTTATCTTTCTTGGCATCGCCATAAAATTTGCCTGCAGAGAGGACAAACTTCCCGTAGTCTGATTTATGCTTGGATTCCACCCATCGGCTCCTCCAGGTGTCTGAAATGTGCATGTGTGACATGAATATAAAATTAAAAGCATGCATATATGCATAATTATGAGCAAGATCAGATTAAATCAAGGACGTTTGCTCCACTGATCATTATTCATCCGTTCTGCCTTGACTATTTGTTATAAGATAACCACTATCCAAACCAAGACTAATATTTTTTTTATTATTATTATTATTATATTTTATTTTTTTATTTAATGAATCAACCCCCATTGTTGCCAAGCCATTAAAATGGCATATAGTGATCCATCACATAGAAAATCAGGTCTATGGTGACTCCATCACATGCTCGAAAGCCACAGATATAGCCGCATAAATAGTATTCAAAAAGCATAAAAACACAATTGCTTCAAACTTACCACCGTCTTCAAATTGCTCTCGGAAATAAACAGATGATTCTGCAGTTATTAAAGCGATGGACACGGCCATAACCAGTAGAGATAACGCTGTCATCTTTGCAGTCAAATATATATACTCTTTTTAGGGTAAAATATAAAGCAAACGATTTAATAAGAAATATGAGGCTTGAATATGTATAGAATGAGCGCTGTTTGGATCTTCACATGCCTGCAGAAATCAATGCGCGCTGCTCTCTTGCGCTCAGTCTCGCCTCTAAACTGGGAACAGATGGCTGGCTCTGATTGGACGGCAGCTGGAGACGACAGCGTCACACCGGTCAGCCAATCAGATCATTAGCGGAATGATGTGGAAGGTCCTTTCTGGCCAATGCCAGCTGACCACGCGTTTGGCAGACACTAGTGATGAGAAGACTCGTTTCCGCGAATCGGTTCAATGAACCGATTCGGAAAACGGATTCAGTGGTTCCATCGTTCTTACGTGGTTCCTGACATCAGGCAGTCTGGCAGTGGTGGTGGTGTATATTATCTCAAATCTTTCATTATAGCCACATGTATATACATATTATTGTTTTGCAGATTATATAACCTGTTATGGCGTTTCTGTCTTGTTTTTCACGTTTTAATAAAACGCTTACAACCAAGTCTGTTTCATATCTATGTTAATTAAATGGTCGTGGAATCAAGTTGTGAATGTATTTCCAACAGTTTAATTTAATATTTCTGAAATTTGAAGATGCGTTTGGTTCGACGAGTGCATTTTTGAGTCGAAAACTGCTTCCACTCGATCAGCGAACGAATTGTTCGTTTCTATTCACGAATAATTCGTTCAGATCAGCTTGTGAAACAGGTTCAGCACGTTCTTTAAAAAGAACCGACCAGATTCGAAGGAATACTATTTTAGTTTAAAGTTGTTCAAAAACAAGATCTTGTTCATGGAATTGGTTTTTATTTCCACTGCATTTTATTAAACCAAGCATGTGGTTTGCAAAAATGTATATAGAGATATCAAGTCAAGAGTTTTGAGAGCTTGGCACATTATCTTTTATTTCTCTTTTACATTAGACAGATATCAGTAACCAGGCCATTTCCCACTGGTTTCTGTGTTATCAGTGGGAAAAGGAAATGCAGAATTAAAGCTTGCTCAACTAATAATAACAAACTGCACTAAGCCAAACCCTAAGCAGAAGACTGAATGTTTAGTAAAGTAACTTTAGTAGCTGTTGACAAAAATCCCACCGTTTGGCATCACTTGTCTGACATTATTTGTAGACAAAACCCTTACAAAAGTTTAGAATGTTAGCTGGTGACATGGTTCATCCATCAAACACTAACCTGTAGTTACATTCAAGCACAACTTGAATATAGTTCTTTCAGTAAACATTATCAGAGCTGACACTTACAAATCAAAAAGCTTGTTACTTTTAGCAATGAATTTGCCAAAGATGCATGTTACTAGTTGAAAACAGTACAGTGAATAAAATCAGGTTAATTTGATAAATTGGCAAACTACAGAAAAATGCGTACTGGCCTATGTGAAAAAGTTACATCAAGTCTCAGTTGTATAGCAATGATTCCTTCAATCTCATGTTTGTCAAGCTTAACCCTCTAGCTCTTTTTCTACCTACAAAAAAAAACGATCATTTCAGTAGCATATCTTCACCAACAACTGAATCACTTCAACATTTTCATATCAGAATGTGTTAAAAATGGAAATATCAATGAAAAAGCACATATGATTTTAACTAGTTTTGAAGAGGTTGTAACATTTAAATATACATGACACAAAGATATACAATAAATAAACAAAAAATTGTTACATAAGTCTTGAAATATGATCTTTAATGCAGATAATGATGACTGAAATATGCCAAAAATATAAAACAGCAACTAAAAGAAATATTCCAGGTTAAAGAAAACTTACATTCAGTCGATTACTACAGAAAAACATTTAAAATGGTCTTTTAAAACGCATTTGGCAATAATATACTTACAGGAAAAGCCTAGCAGATCCAATCAATTAATTTTTCTATTGAATATCCTGTTTTGCTCAGAAATACATAGTATGGAAGTATAAAAAGGTTGCAAACAGCAATTTCCATTTAACTGTAAATGTAAAATAAATAAATAAAAATTAAACATTGTGGTTTTGCTTGCTTAAGAGGCTTCCAGTGTAAGTGCATTACTGTAAATGCAGTCTTTTTTAAAAGAGGTTAGGTTGCTTAAGTTCATATCAATGCATGTAAACTGTAACATTGCTTGGGAGAAGTAGATAAGATAGATACAGATAAAAAGTTCTTAAAAATATCATTTCAGTAGGGTTTACCATGAGCAAACCCCTCTCTCCCTGTTCTATATAGAGTTGAAACTCTACATATGAAGTTTTTTTTCTGCATTGTCAGCGTTGTATAATTTGCATTTCAGATATCAGCAGTCATTTCTGCTTCATTCAAGTATATTCTGTGTTTCTTTAATGTCAGTGATCTTATGTTGCTCTCCGTTATGGCAAAAAGAAATTGATCCTTTGAGGAATGGATTTGCAGCCCTGTGCAGAGAAGAGTTTCTCCTCCTTAGGAACGTACAGCATGGCTTTAGCCACTTCATCCAGAGTCCCCTCATCCGGCTGAAGGTCACGAGCTGCATATGCATCACGTGCACACAGTTTCACATGCCGGTACTCCAGCGGCAAGAATGGTACAAAGAAGTCAATCAGATGGCCTGAAATCAGCTCACTCTGCGCAAAACCTCCTGCAAAGGTAAAAAGTTATTTAGCAATAGGAATCATAACATTTTTTCATGAAAATCACAGACTTGTATATATGAATTTAAATACGCAACATCTATGAGATATTTGTCAGATGTTTAGCAATTAGATTTATTAGTTCTGTTATGATGTACTTGACTGCAGGTACCTTCTGCTTCCATGGCTTCAGCACGCAGAAGATGTTCCAAGTCTTCCATGCCGATATCTTCCCTATTCTGTCCCGAGTGCCAGAAATCAAGTGCCACCTCATTGATGGCACCACCACCGATATTGCTAAAGCATGACATTAAGGAAAAATACATTAGTTTTTCATTTTTTAATTGGATCATAGCAACAAATTAAATTTTTCAGATTTTGCATCTGTAAAGAACACACCAACCTTAAGAACAGAAATATGGCTCTTCTATAGCTGACCCCATCCACATTATCATAGTGGTCCATGTAGGGCTTTATGGCATCAATGAGTCCCGGGTGAAGCTTTTCTGCCTCATCAAAGATAAAGAGAGTCTGTGGGCATCGCAGAACCATGTCTCGAATGGCTTCTCTTAGCTGGCCCTGGTCGCAAACACACCCACACAAATACAAACACAAGTAAGGTTCAGGATTCACTAACACGTACGTGAATATTTCAGAATTTGGAGCGCAATCAACTGAATCAGGTTTTCTAACTGAACTATCCAAGTATATCAAGGTTGAATTGCATAATCATACAATTGTACCATAGCTTTGACATCTCATGGCAGTGATCCAATAAATGTTCCCCAGAAGCCCAAAAAAAGTGATTGTATTGGAACCCTGCCTATGTGAAATGCATTGCATTTAGTTTTTTCAAGTTAAATATATCCAAGTAGATGAATTATAGTACAAGTAGCAAATATTTTACTAATGTGTAACATTATAATGTAACCAAATACTACTCATTTGTTTGTAAAAGGTCAACTAAATCAACAGACAACTGCTGAAACTGACCTGGGCAGCTGTGTGGATGTCAAATGTTGAACCTTTGCTCACCTTGTACACGTCCACCAATCTCGCGTGAGGGAAGTGGAATGGGGCAATGAACAAACGCACACATTCACTCTTTATACCATCCCGGTAGAGGTTGTCCGCTACTATCCGGGCCACAAAGTTCTTGCCTGTCCCAGACCAGCCGTGAAAGGACAAAGTCAGTGGTTTGTTGGACTCTGGGTTTTTGATGAATCCCTGAATGGCTTTCAGAACCACAGACTGGACCAGGTGCTGCCCATGAAGCTTCACCTGTAGATCTTTTTCCAATCCTGAAATATGCATTGATAAGAGAAATTCATTTCAATAAAGGTTCAGACTTTCCCAAGATTTTTTGTTTGAACTTTCTGATATTTCTATCATTTCAACAATTGTAAAAACCTGAATATTTGTATAAAATAATGCATGCATGATGTTGATGTCTCCACCTGTGATGTTATTTGTAATCCTACAGTCTCCCGAATCACAGCACTGACCCAGGCTGCAGTACCATGCAGTCAGCATGCCAGTGTAGTACTGGGGAAACCCTGACCAAACGTCCCCAGTAGCCACTGAGAAGAGTGTTACATAAGCCCGCAGTGAGTTAAATTACAATCAGTACAAATACTGCCACTCTTTAAAGAGACACTGGGAAAAGTTCATCCAAATCAACTTAAAATGCATTTTATTATTATCCATATTTATTTAATATATTCATACATTATATTTACATAATACATTATTCCGCTCAGTATTGTAAGAACATTTCTAAACGCATCCATGAAAAACTATCAGAAAAAAAAAACTCATTACACGTTGGTTATTCAATCCATCTTAAATTATGTAAATTATATATATGCTTTGTATATTTATATAAACATTTTACCATAGTATATATTAAAATATACCTTTATTATATATAGCTATATCTTTCTTTACCTTGTTGGGTTGCATCATCCTGGTGTGGTTGACAGTCCCCTTCCCAAATATTGCAATAGATGTAATTGAAATAATAGGAAGAAACATTTGAAATGCTATCGAAGTGAAAAAAATCCGCATCAGCCGAAATAGCCAGGAATGAGAGCAAGATTACGAGAGAAAACATCGGTGCCGACAGAAATATAGCTCTCGCAGAGACTGTAACATTGAGCTATTAGATGTAATTGTAGCGTCCATTCACACGCGCATCCGAGCCTCACTGACTGCAGGCCGCATCTGCGCTCAGCGCTCAAACACGTCACAATCTGCACTGGAACAGGGCACAAAGTGGGCGGGGCTTGGTGTTGTAAGAAGAGATTCTGCGATTCTTTTATCAAACCAGTGGTTATTATAAACACTATATAAATTAATCAAATATTTAAAAACCCGTGTCACTTTTCAGGTTTAACTTCATGAAGTACCACAGACCTGGTCACGTGGCAATAGCTCATTTTCTCAGCGTGGAGCAGACTGGACCAATCGCAGTAGTTTGAGAAAGTGGTGTGAGGTTTGATTAGATTGCTGGGCTAATTTGCATATCAGGTATCGCCGCATCTGTAGAACCGATGTTAGCGACAGAGTAAACGTTGCAATAAAAGTTGCTGCCACTCCAAATACTGAGAACGTGATTGTTAATATGAAACCCCATTTCCGACATTGAATAAAGCCCCGTTCACACTACAAGCGACACGCAACAGCACGCAACAGCAAAGCGACAAGCCCATTCATTTCAATGGAGAGCTGGCGATTTCCGGCACAGATAAACATACGCAATGGAAGAAAGTAGGCTCTGTTTCTCATTCATTTATACGGCTTTAATTTAATATTTTGCCTCAAATGTTTGTACTTGACACAAGGCAACCAGTATTGAGAACGCCCACTAGCAGCCTCAGCGCCAGCCCCTGGCGACATGTGAACGGGGCTTTAGGCATGCATGGAAATGAGCCATGAGACAAGAGTCGTGTAAATCAATTTACAGGGGCCATCACGACAGAATTCACTTCATTTTGAGCTGCAAAGGATGTGCAAGACACTAGCTTCTGTAGCTTAGGTTTAGCAAGTCGGCATTAAGTGTAAAACAAGCCAAGTCAAACGGCATGCTACCAAAAGTGTCTGAGTGTTCAGTTTAAACGGTCAATGATAGAAGAAATCAACTCACACACACGCCACAAGTACTTTATACACTTGAGACTGACCTTTAATTTCACCACTTTATTGACAAGATTTTACAAACTTTGCATAGTTGCAACAGATGCAGATAATGGATTTGAAAATGTCATTTTAATTGCTTCAAAGAGACTACAAAAATCAGAGGTACAAGAATTGAAGCCCTGGAACACCATTCAGAAGTCATTCTGCAAGAAACAAGGAGAGATTTTAGAAGAGCACAAGCATAAATATCAAGGTTAAAGTGGAGTCAAAGTCAACCTCAGATATAAGGAACGGTATAGGGATATAATCAGCAGATTCATTTGGCAGAATCATGTCATCACAGGTTGCAATAAACACTGAAAGAGAACATGTCATAACCATACCTTATACTACAATGATGTTTCCGAGCCATCCTGGATGATCTTGAGCTCCCTAAAGAGACCACCATTGGTTAGTTGGTCACAGGCAACATGTTGTCCAAACCAGCCACCTGGGTTTCAGTCAAAGACTGTCCACATTGTGTGTTCAGGTCAGACATTTGAGGCATCACAAAAACCCAACTATGAAAGATATTGGGAATGTCTGCAAAAAAACCAAAACCAACCTTTAAAAATGCACACCACATACTCCCATGGCACGACCCAGGGGGTCACCACCGTACCAGTCAATGAGCAGACGCCTGTTAGAACAGAACATCCATGAAAAACAGAATTTTAACATGACCAGATCAGCCAGAGCTAATATTCATCCTCAATGGCAAAGTCAGTGGACATCGGATTCATCAATGGTCAGAGCTACAGATTTACAACTACAAAAAGGAGTAAATGCTTACAGTGACTGTCATCAGCACATCATGCTGGTCAGAAGGCCTAAAAAGACAAAGGACAATTAAACACCATTCTTATTTTAAAAAGTTAAAACGCACAACTACGTGGTCTTAAATCAGAACGTTTTAACATGTCCTCAAAAAGATCAGAGACCTGATTCAAACTCATCAGTTTGAGACCACTGTAGTACCAGTAACACATCCCTTCAACTGACTTACCCTGAAAAACATTCAGACAGCTGCGGATTCTCCCATAGCCAGACATGCTAGCTCCCCAGTTGAACTCCTGCTGCAAAGAGAAACGAGACTTAAGACAAAAGACAAAACCACTACTAAAAACAGAAATAGAACCCCAGTGATGCATCAGCTAGGAGCGAAAGACTATGCTTTGTGTTCTTCATGGATTTTCTGCTGAACTATGCAGTCATCATTTGCATCACAGAAAGTAAAGTATTAAAAATAGTAAATTAATACCGTGTTCAGCTGATGGCATCTTCAGCTCTCGTGCAAACATCTTAAACCTGTAATAAAATGCTGTTAGTACAGAACAGAGACAGAGACAATAAGGTCTTAAACAAGCACCGTTTCAGTACACCGATGTCTTTCAGTCTAATTCAGAGAGATTCCCATTGTTTTATAAAACAATCATCATGAACAGTGAATGACCGCAGCTTAGGAGGCACTTCAGAAGCACTCTAAAATGCTTACCTTTCAATTCAACTGCACTGCACATGTTCCTATGAATCAAAAAAAGGTCAAATTAACAAAAGGACACACACAAGCAACACTTTTATTCAAATGCTGTGCGTCAGACAAGTTATCTTGGTGGTTGCGGTTTCATCAGCGTAAACTCAAGAGTAGCAAATGGGGTCATCATACACTTATTAAAGCACAGCATGTACAAAACAATACATACCTTTGATACAGCTTCCCAGATTCACAACACAATCCTGCAAACACGTAAAAAAAATTTGGTAAAAAAGCCAACTGTAGTTTAAAAATGATAAACCCTCAGAAAATGCCTCAGAAAATGGGTTCTCAGAAATCACTCCTGTCCACTACTCTTATTTCTTTCTTTTTTTTATTCATCATAAGCAAAGTACTCCATGCATTTCGTCTCCCTGCGTGAAAGAAATACCTTGGACACACTGCTGTTCCAGATCCACTCGATTCCTTCAAGCAAAAAATAAATAAAAACCATTACAACTGTGAAAAGTTAACTTAACCTCAATTAAAAACCTCAATGCTTCAGTGCAAAAACAATTCTCAGAAACCACTCCTGTCCACTACTCTTACACATATTCAGTCATCATAAGCAACGTAACCATCCTAGATAGATGATAGCAGTACATACCAGCCGTCTCCCGCGTTCATCAGTCCTCAGGATACTGGACCTGGAGATAGATGGGGGAAAAAAAGAAACCTTATAAAAGCTTTGCACGTATCAGACAGTACAAGACCGCACGCAGAGCGTAGTTCTGCATGTCAGAGATGTTGGTACTCATCAAGTATTCTCAGATGTCCCTACCAACATCATGTATCATCACGCATGTGAACATGAGGTAATGACTCGCCACAAAAGCACTTTCAAACCACGTGGAAGAACAGTTAATTAAGCGTTAAATATTAGTTTCTGTTTAAGTACTATTAAAATATTTCACTTAAAACTTATTTTAAGCATATTTGAAAAGGCAGTTTAAACAAATTATTTAACTCTCATTCGAGGCCTGTAACACGAGGCCCGCACTTCGAATGATCAACTCCCTTTCTTGCAGAATCGAATTTAAAACACAGAATAAAACTTACTTTCTACACAACAAACATGGATACTATAGAAAACCCCACATTACACAAAATTACTGTAATACAACGAGTAAATAAATTACCTGCTATACTCTTGACGCGCCGCAGAAGAATGAGACCGAGTGAACGCGTCGCTTTGCTTTTTATACTGTTTCAGCGCAATGGTTTCTGGGAAATTCCTCTGCTTATATTAGATGCACTTTAATACCACCAGGTGGCGCTGTGGTGCCTTTTGCGTTCAGTGATACCAGCACGTTTACTTATTTAAGTGAGATGGGTGCGCAAAATGGCTTGTTCACGTTCCGTTTAATGCATCTAGTAAAGTCATAGATAGTGGTTTCATGCCATTATATGGGCACATGTACAATATCGCTTGGTGCTTAAAAGTTATAGCAAATGGTATTTATTTTATAGAGTTAACCCCTAATCCCACCGGTCACAATAATGATCGTAAAAAAAGGTTTTCATTTATAAAGCTCTCCTTACTGACTGATGTTTTAGTGCACTTCCTGCAAATATGGAAAAAACAAAGGGTCTCAAATGTTACAAAAAATGTACAATATTGATGTTGGTAGCACTAATATATGAATACTGGTAGCACTAATATAAAAATGTGATGCTATATTTGACAAAAAAGTAACAATTTTGAAATGCCTTGATGGTTGAATTCTTTAGTTTTATCAATGTTGCATAAAGTTTTTTTTATGCATAATAATAATAACCCTAGAATGTGATCAAACTGTTTAAAATAGCTGGGCTAAGATATATAAAAAAATGTATGACTGCAGAAATATGTTAATTCAGTACTCACCTTATCCCACCGGTCACAATTGTGACCGACTATAAAACACAATTTTTCACACTTTTCCAAAAAAATTTCTAAAAAGATTTATTATTTCAAAGGGTTACTAATGACACATCATTTGGATATTTTCATGTCTGGGAAAAATTTGGGATTAAACGGGTTTTAATGTGAAATAACTCTTAATTGGTATACTTTCTATATATCACTTGAAGGTTTCCCACACATTTGACCAAAGAATGATTTTTCCAGTAATTCGTCATTTCTGAATAAGATTTTTTAAACACTTACTAGATTTAATTTCTAGTTACTAGATAAAGCAGAACATAACTAGAAAAAAATACACCTTAACTGTGACTTTAGAAGTTAATTAATTCCCATTACTTTGGAAATCAAAATGCAGCAAATCCCTGTAGTTCAAATGAAGTGAACAACAGCATCATTTAACTCTGGTTGTCTGTAACAAGAAATGCATTCAACCATCTCACACAAATTGGTCTCACTGAGATTTAATATTATATTTTGATACATGGAAATCTTGTACAATCAATTGTTGACAGGCAAAGAAAAAATTGTTTGGGTTTGCTTCTGAAAAGCAATACTAGGCGAAAGTAAACTTTACTTCATAAGGCCTCCAATTCATTACAGTATATGAAGAGCAAGTGGCTTTCTTTAAGCTATAGCAGTAATAATGTTTTGCCAGTTTTGCTCTAATTGCATCTCAGAAAAAAAAGGATAATACAATTTGATTTTGCTTGTTGATGTTACACAATGTATAGACGTCATTCCAGGTGAAAACACTGACCTGAGCGACTCCATGCATCTACAGACTGTTACTTTTACCTTCAAGAAGAGAATCAAATCTTTCTGATGCATGACTATATGAAATGTATATTTATTTGGATTAAAATGTGACATTTCACAGAAAGAGAGATTTCAGGGCAATTTGTGAGAACGTTGCATGCCCTCAGCGGGATAAGCACAGACTTGGCAAATGGTTTTATTGTGCACCGTTACGATTTCCTACTGGACAGTCCAACTTTATACCAAGTTGATAAATTATGTGGACACTCAAGCAGCATTCTATTAAAAAAACAGCCTCCCCGAGGCTTTAGAGCATATCAAATCATTCCCAAAAAAACTACACAAAACAGAATTGGAATGGATTACAACCACCATGGCAAAGTTGTCTCAAATTTCAGCCCCGCAATGTAAATTGTAAATTTTCTTATTGTGGCTTTTGTAGCATTAAATGCTGATGATGGAGTGGAACATAAAGGGAATGGCTGCCGTCAAGTACGTATATTCAAACAGTTACTATTGCCCTAGAGAAAGAAGATAAAAGGAAAACAAGAATATATCATATCTTCTATATATATAAATAGCTGTAGCTAGCAGTATGTGAACCCAAGTTCTCATTTTCTTTTGTGGTTCCACCGTTAAGGCTTTTCGAACATTAAGATACAGCCTTCAATCCTCAGTGCGCTGCTTCCCTGAGATACAGAACGCTGTAGTTTTGTTCGATAAAAACACCTCAACCCCTCTGGAGTGGGAGAAAGAGAGAGAGGCGTCCACTGGGATCGTTCTTCTTTTGCCGAGACGAGAGCGCTTGTTTGATTTGTGATGCTGAAGGGCTTCTGATCACGTCTTCGGTGTGTTTGTGGTGTTTCCTTCCTCAAAGTGTGATAGAGAGGTGGAAGTGTTGAACTAGTGAGCAGGGAGGTTTTTATTGTTTGTATAGATTAAGTTTGTGTTTTCTTCTTATCATTCGTTCAAACTTTCAAAATGCAAAGCTGGAAGGGTTCATTCGTCAGTCATTCCAAGGCTGAATAAGAAAAGTGGTTTGCAAGAGAGTTGTTTTCTAGACTCTGCTGTTTTGGAAACGGCCTCAGTGCCGCTGCGATGCTAGTCGCTTCAGAAGAGGCTTGTCATAGACCCAGCATTCACCGTCCTCATGAAACAGCTGCAGGGAAACAAACAAATCACTCTTTAAATAAACATGGTTCTGAAAGGAAGACGGATCATTCGAGATCAATCAAGATGATCAGTCAAAGGTGTTTTACATCAAATGAATGTATGTTCTGATATTCTGAATTCAACATGAGTAGGTTGGCTTGGATAAAAGCTGAAATATGTTTGGAGAAAATGAATTTGAAAAACTGTCAGGCACTGTTGGCCACTTTAAACATCCAGCTATGTGCATCATGGGTAACATTCAGTTTAAGAACATGCTGCTTTTAAGCAACGGGAACCAATTAAGGACCATTTATCAGAGTCATATTTCGATCTCATTATTTCTCACGGCACATTTCCCCTCCACATGTGCGTGTACATAAGCACACTCACTCTCGTTTCCCATTGCATTTCCTTCTCCTTCCTTTCTCTGGCCTCCGCTCTCTGTTTCTCCTCCAGCCTGTGTTTGGCTTCCGTCGCAGCATCAATGTACTTCAGTTTCAGGTTCACGGTCACATCCTTCCACAAACTGACAGCCAGACAGAGAAATAACAACGGTCTGCATCAGATCATCTCACAGAGGTACCCAAGCAGAAAAAAAACATCACTTCAGCAGGTCCCCAGAGGAGCCGCCACAAAAATAACCAAGACTTTTGAAGATCAGCAAACAAGTCAGGTGCAAACAAAAGAAAAAACTGTTATAAAAGTCCACTAGTCGAAATGCTTGTATTTTGTACTTTTCCATTACAAATTATATTATCAGCAAAACTATTTGCATATAAAGTTGAATTGAAAAATGTCTGAGGTTGAGTTGAACATCTCTGTTTGTTTTGTCCATCTTTTGCTTTGATAGCAACAGCATTCAAGCTCTATGAGCTCCACAGGTTTGTGTACAACTGGATGATCATGTGATTTAAGAATGATCCAATGAGACTCTTGAGCCTTAATGGAAGCAAGAACATCTGAGAGAACCTGAAGTATTTATTTAGATTTATACATAATGTAATAAAAAAAGCCTAAAACTGTTATAAACTTTGTTTATTTCCAGATTTAAATGGATCGCAGATTTTCAATGTGGATTTTCCAAATCACTATCCAAACCCTCCCAGACTGAGCGGGAAAACAAGACACCTCATTCGGTAGTCAAGCCCAAGATTAAAAAGTGTGTGTATCTGCACTATAGCTTAAGAGAAAGTGGACTTTGGAGATGTTTTGCGTTCCGGCAAATCCTGTTTTAGAGGCTCCATGAAGTAGACAACATTTAGAAAGCAGAGAAGAAAAAAAAAACTTGTTAGACCCACACACCTTCTGGATTCATACTCCAACTGGTCCTCCGATTTCCGCACTTTCTTCTTAATAATGCCCATTTTCTTTGTGTCAATGAATACTGCGTTTTCCTGGGCGGAAAACAAATATGTTATTTCATTTTGTTCTTGAAGGTACTTTCTTTTCTTGTTTTCTAGGGTTCAAACTTACCCCGGTAGCCCATTTTGAATACATGACACCATTCCACTCTCCCTCTATGGAGTAGAATGACTTCTTATCATTGGGCGCACTAAGAAAAAGGACAATATTATGAGGATTTTATTATATATTTTCAATTAACATGACAATAATCTTAATGCATTTGCATACAAATTTCTTTTCATGGATTTATTGTAACAACTAAAGAAACCATGACAGTAGCGGTTATGGTTGAATTTATGGAAAGTACCACTTTAACTTACAATATCTCAGCAGTTATTCTGTGCTTCTTTCCTCCATAGAATGGTTTGGTGTGGAAAACTATATTGGCACTGTAGCCAGATTTGGAACAGGAAATATTGCACTCTCCACCCAGCTCAACCCATGGAACAGTGAGGATTGACCTATTGGAGCACAGTAAGATGGATGGGATTGCTCTGCCCACTTCCCCCTCTAGAAATAAAAAAATCTAAAATACATCAGTGTGATAAATTGATCAAATAGAACCATGCTTACCTTCCATAGCCATTGGGAAAAGTAAGAATATAGTGCTCATCATATTCAAGGCAAGACACACAACCTATGGGAAACAGGAGAGGACAGTTAAGCACTGCAATAGCACTAATGAGTATTAATCACTACTTAACAACGTCCTCAACTACCTTGACCAATATTATGGACACCAATTGACATTCCAAGGAACTTTGATTTCGTCCAGATGTGGGCATTGAACTGGATTTTTTTGCTGAAACACTCAGCATAAAATGCAGATACTGCAAAAGGACAAAGGTGTTGGAAAACGTCCATTTACCCAAAAATCACAACAGATTATTGCATGAATAAATAAGTTGCTAATTAAACGGATAATTGTTTTTGTTTTACTTTTCAGTACCAGTACCAGGTCATTTCTGGTAACTTGTAAATTGGATCTATTTTCTTCTACTAGTGGCTAGGATAAATTAGTTAGGGATACTCAGGGATAAAGTTAGTAATTAGTTCAGCACTTACTAGGAGGGTGGTGAGAAACCTGCTCTGCCACGAATGACACACTGTTTTTGCTACTCCACGGCACTGGCCCGTCTGATACAGACTCCTAGAAAGATAGACAGTGACAACAAATCAAATCTGTTAAGGTGCTGCAAACATTGGCTTTTTAGACCTTCAAACACACACACTCACAGAAGCAGCAGGATCCTCCGTTTCGGAAGGCAGGTCCCAGTGACAGAAGAACACCTCGCCCAGAATGGGGTTGTAGGGCTTCTTGGCCACAGATCCTTTCCGACCAGCGTGAAAGGCTGAGAGGTACCACTTTACCACATGCACCATGCGGTCCCTTGGATCCTGCTGATCTGCAATACTGCAAAATGTGCCAATCATGAGTTCATTAAAATGAACTGCTGGAACAAATCAACTTGCTAGAACGAATCACACTTCTATTTCAGAGAGCAAAGATATTCAGGCAGGACATGTTGAATTATTTCCTCAGCTCATTTGGTTGCAACATTGGAACCAATTGCACAGTACATTGGAAACAGCTCAGCTGCTGTCTGGCTACTCAAAAATGTAGTCATGTGTTAGTAGCATTGCTACTTTTAAATTCATCAATTATTATTATTATTATTAAATTCGCTGCTGTAATCAGACATAAGAATGATAAGCCCATATGGTAGAACAGCTGTGAGATCTATAAAAAAGACAGGATGTGCATTACCTTACAAACAAATCTGGGTGTGCAAAGAAATCTGCATACATTTCCAGCAACGACCTCCGCTCCAAGATAAATGTCGGCAAGACGACCTGAGGATGACCAAAGATGGATTAAAAGGTGGAAACGGTATGAAAAAAATAGGTGAGAATGTAAAAAAATAAGAGAAGGTTGTTTGTGTTTACCTTGGTGAGATCCATGCCCAGTCGCACTTGAGACAGCAGATGCATGATGACACTTTTGTGTTCTTCCACAGATTCACCCTCACCGTCATCATCTTTCTCATCATGACTGTCAAACTGATCTGAGAAAAACACACAGCAAACACTGAACATAAAACAAACATATACACACATTGCTGGCCAAAAGTTAGAAATAAATATTTTCTTAAATGTTTTTGAAAGAAGTTTCTTATGCTCACCAAGATTGCATTTATTTGATTAAAATATAGTAAAAATCATTAATATTGTGATTTGGGGCTCAAGGGATATTTCTTATTACTATCAATGTTAATCAGTTTTTGCTGCTTAATATTTTTGTGAAAACCGTAGTTTCTTTATGTATATGATCAAAACAATTATTTTATTCAGTAAGGATGCAAATTGTTAAAAAAGTGACAGTAAACACATTTACGATGTTACAAAAAATTATATTTTAATATAAATGCGGTTCATTAAACTTTCTATTAATCAAAGAATCCTGAAATAAATCACCTTTTTAAAGAAAATATTAAGCATCAAAAACTGTTTTTAATATTGATAATATGAATCATTAATAATATGAGCTCCAATAAACATTGTCACCAATCACCTATTATAATGATTTCTGTAGAATCAAATTTCAGTTTTGCCATCACAGGAATAAATTACATTTATTTACACCACAATATATTCAAACAGAAAACAGTTATTGTAAATTAGTAGTCTTTGGTGTATTTAAAGAAATGCAACATTGGTGAACATTAGAGACTTTTTCAAAAACACTAAAGAACCTTAATTATTGTTAATAAAAATGTATTATAATAAATATTAATTATTCTAATTCATCTTAATTATACTATACACATTGTGAGTTTTTGCTTGGTGCTGGTGTTAAAACTGGTCAAATTCTAAATACAAAAAAAAAAAAATTACACACTTCACTTTCAACACAAGCACCAAGCAAGAAGACACAACACAACCACGCTGTGCTCGTATTCATTTTTGGAAACTTAAACGTGATGGACGGTGCGTTTGTGTGTTGTGTGTGTGTCTGTGTTTTTGTGTACCTGCATCAGTTGTGCCGTTCGAACATGGCAGGGTGAGGTTGTGATTCGTTGGTGCCCTGGTCGTTCAGTGCTGTGCTGTCTTCACTGTTCACAGCAGCGGTTCTGTTCGGACTGCAGATACACAAGAACATCATGTCAGCTTATTCCAGAATAAATTATGTGGCAATGGAAGATAGAGTTTGTGTGTGTAAGTGAGTCCATGCACTGTTTTAATTAGGTCAGTGTGTGTTTCTTTTTGTTTGCAGTAAATAGTGCGTGGAGTGGTGTTTTTATCCTAATCAGTACTTACTGTTGTCATATTGGCAGCGTTAGTTAATGTGTGCGTGTGTCAGGTGGTGCTACTATATATATATCTATATATATTAATATATATATATTATATATATATATATATATATTACTTGAGCAGCATTACTTCAGTATTTTTAATTATATAGAAGGTGTTATGTGTGTGTTTCTGTACATTACTTACACTATTCTGTGTTTCAGTGTGGTGTGTATGTGTGTGTGTTTAACTCACTCTATGCAGTGTTTCGGTGAGGTACTGCTCTGATAAAACTCATCTGCATCGTAAAACTCATCTTCACTGCTGGAATAGGAGAAGTCAGGGACAGTGTGGGGTGGTACGTTCATGTGACTGGGCGAAGTCACGCTGCTGCTGGGAGCTGAAAGACCACTCCCTAAAACCAGGGGAAGAAAATTAAACTTATAAATGTGAGAAGAAATGCAAGTGTGCTGAGGAACTATGACTAACCACACTCATTTAAGCAATACCATGGCCGGAAATCATTGTAGTTCAGAAATAGGTTGAGGTTTTGTTCTTTTGCATAAGTGGCTGGCATATGGGCTTCAGATAAATAGCATGACCGGTGAGCTCATCTACATGCTTAGTAATACACTACATACAAAGCTGATTTCACAAGCAAAAGCTCTGATTGAAAAAATTGCAAATATGCCAGACACCTTGTACACATCACATTTACAGTCCTGAACACCATAAGAGTATTTCAAATTAATCATTGCACCAACAAATCAACAGATTTTTTAAAACTGACTTAAGACAATGACTCCAACTTTGCTGCTTGCCACAACACACGCATATTCAAATAAGCTTCAAAGGCAAGGTTGAGGCCCACCCTAAATGTCAATCACTCTTATGCAAATACTGCATATGCCCACCCTTGACATCACTCTTCACTGCATCAATTCACTCATGACACTAACAAAAACATGGTTATATTTTACATATTAACATTATTCAATGAAAAATGTCTTTATATAATAAAGCACTATTTATGTAATACTTGACATTATTGACTAAATAAAATGCTTTCATACATTTGAACTAATGTAATAAAATAAAAATCATTTTTATTAGATTTTCTAGAAATGTTTTATTTATTTTGTTATTAGAGTAATTGAGGATATCACACTAACATATATAAAAACATCTAAAAATGCTAGTATTTTAGCATTATGAATTTCTATATGAATGATAAATTAAATTAGTGAAAAATTTTATTATTTTATACATTTTAATTTAAAAAATTGTAAAAAACAAAGCATTTTTTTTATAGAACTTTCTATGGGCATTATTTTAATTTATTGATGTTATCATAGAGTATTAAATCTATAAAACATTTTCAATCATCTTTAAAAAAAAAAAAAAAAAAAAAAAAAAAAAACACTTGTATTTCAGTAATTATTTAAATTAGACTTAACAATGAAAAAATTATTTAAAATGTAATAATATAAAAAAAATATTTTTATTTTATTAATAATTAAAGTACATTGACATCTTTAAAAGCCTCTTTAAAAATGCTAGTCATTTTTACACAATTGTAGTAAACAGAAAAAGGCTCATAAGACAAAGCATGCACATTATTGATGCTGTCGGCCTATAAATTAAATGTTTGGTTCTGTTGATAAGACCAAGACCGATTAAATCAGCCCTGCCTACAACGCAAGCACTTTCAGCATGAATATAAATGGACACCCTGATTCACAGCCTGTACTTTTCAGCTCTTGACTGTGTTTTATGCGTAGTTTCCTGCACTGCTGTCCAGAGTGCTACCGATCGGCTGTGTTTTTGCTGAGCTCAGCTCTTCCTGCTCTGCCTCAGCAGAAGCTGGACTCTCTGAGCCCCTGTATCCAGCACTAATGACAGTCAGGGGAAAACAGACTGACTGCAGAGAGAACAGCTCTGCCTGCATCCCCACTGCAGCGGAATACTGCTTCTGCTCACGTTAAAAAGTGCCATTAGTTGAATGAGTAGTAAGTTAACTTCATCCTAAATACAGTGTTTTCTTTTCAAAAACAGTTTAGCTTCTAATGGGAATTTGCTGATTAGAATATAAGCATCTGCATAAATATAATAAATAAAAATACAAAATATTAATCCATATTAAAAATGATAACAAAAAATGTAACATTTTACACACACACGTCACATTTTAATATGGATTAATGTTTCAAACCATTTTTTTTTTTTTTTCTTTTTACATTTGTATATATACCGCATTTAAAATTTGAGTGCCAAATATGTAAATATAAAGTTAAACAAGAAAACATAAGACAAAAAACACATGTAATTAATTATAAAAGTAATATGTATTTTAAAATGTTGATCTATTATTCATATATGTTGTTTTTTTATCATTTACATTTAGAATGAAAATGGAATATATCTCTAGATATATATATAATCTATATATTACATACAACAGCCACACACACACACACCACTAGTAGTCATTCATTTTTAAAAAGCATTAGGTGTCTCTAGATCCGACGCTTTTATTAATCACCAATTTAAATCATTTAGAATGAGCCTTAAATGCCTACAAAGCCAATAAGCGCTCAATCACACGCATACCGTGTGGTGGGTGGTGGGGCACTTGCCACAGCGCACCGCAGAAGCTATGATTATGAATTTGTCAGGGAAAAAACAGTAAGGAGGCTGCATCAACATTTTAATAATTTCACCTGATAAGTGCTTCCTTTTGTTTTTGGTTTAGAGAGAATGAACTCTGCGACCCGACCTCAATCTCATGCAGTAGTGATGCGCCTGTTGTGCATATGTTTTCAAATCAAAAACAAAATCAAATCAACACGGATTAAATAATCCGAAGAATATCTGTTTAACTAACATTTGAAAATTGGTTCATATTGAAAAGTAGACATTTTCTCTTCTATAGATATATATTTAATTTCTGTAAGGGCAAAGATTACACCGGAGTGTTCACACGCTTCGATTTTTCACAACACGAAGATGGGAGAAAGCTGCATCCTGTTTGCTTTCAATGATTTTTTAAAAAAAAAAAAATAACAAAAGTCTTTACAGATTTGAAAGATGTATTACTCTTATCTGCATGAGCAAAAATGACGGAGTAGCCTATTTTAAAAGCAAGTGAGCGCACCGGCGCCCTCATCTGTCCCGCAGTGAGCGAGCTGATGTTCAGCTTCCACACAGACACTTGAAAATAGCGCATATTTCTCTAGGTTAACATTAGATTGAGCAGCCATGTAACATTGCTGCTACTTACATATTTCAGATGATAAGACATATTTGAGGTCGATGAATGATAGGCGAGCGTTTGGATGTCCTGCCAGATGTAACTGTATTACCAAGATCACCGTTAACAATCTGCGTGACTTTTCCAATTGGGATTTTATTTTATTTTTTCTTTTCCCCCCTCTCTCTCTCTGCGACTAAAAATATTTTGGTCGAGACCAAGCCTCTTCTGGTCGACTATCGATTAGTCAACTATTAGGGGGCAGCCCTAATATATATATATATATATATATTGTTGGTTCGTACCTGTGCTGTTGGGAGTCGGGGTCTGAAGGCTGCCCATCACCGTAACAACAGGGCCCACGGGTAAAGAAGAAGGCCTCTGTTCCGTTTTACACACTGGAGCTCCATCTACAGATGAACACACACCCTTCATATGCCCTTGGCCCTTATAAATGCACACAAAATTTGCAAACCAAATCTAATCTTTGAGTTTCCAAATCCAAACTACAAATGCCAAGCCGCCTTCAAAATAAGCATAAAAAATATATAGATTATACAACATTATTAAGGAATAAAACGGAGAAAGAGATAGACAGCTCACCTGTGGGTAGAGTGGTATGCGTTGGCATGGCACTGGCACTGACTACAGAGGTGTTGAGAGGGGTAGGCTGGAATACCCCATCCACTGGGTTTATGGTGCTCTGCAGAGAACCACAGACATGATACATAACACAGCTCTCACAGGCAAACATGTTATAAATACACCCTCTCATAGGAAATTGCAGTCTCAATGCCCAACCCAACTATCACAGAAATCCTCAGGGGAAACAAGGACTTGTGATATTCAGTTACTAGAACTGAACTGAGGGATGGTTCACCCAATTCTGAAAATTCGGGCATCATTTACTTACACTAATGCTGTTCTAAACCTGTATGACTTTTTACTTCTATTGGTCATTCTTTGAAAGTATAATGAACTTTCATTTTAGAGTGGCCTGGATACACTTTTTCCTTCTGTGTTCCACACCGATTTTGAACAACACAAGGGAGAGTAAATGAAGTAAATGCTGAACTATCCCTTTAAGGTGCTGAAAAAATTAAAATATCCATTTGTAAGTTAGTGCTGCCAAACGATTAATCGCATCCAAAATAAAAGTTTTTGTTTACATAATATATGTGTGTGTGTTGTGTATATTTATTATGTATAAATACACACACACATAGTATCTATTTTGAAAATATTTACATGTATATATTTATATTATATATAAATGTATTTAATATATAAACAACATTTTTCTTAAATATATACATAAATGTGTGTGTATTTATTTATACATAATAAATATACACAGTACACACACATATATTATGTAAACAAAAACTTTTATTTTGGATGCGAATAATCGTGATTAATCGTTTGACAGTACTATTGTAAGTGAAATATTCAGACATACAAGATATCTTTAAAAAAAACACCAATTTCTCCAGTTGACTCTTCAATGCTCTGATTTCCTTCATGAATTAGTAAAACATTGTTATTTATTGTTAAAGACCACATGAAATTAACACTAATAGTAAGACTAGTTTTATTCAGTAAGGCTGCATTAAATTTATGTCATATGTCAATAGCAAGTCATGTTATGCAAGTTACATGCATTACCACTTGTGTTGTCTTTAACCATTTTACGTGTCCACATTCTTTTCACACAGAGACACAGAAATAGTCAATGATGCTTTGATAATTAAGAGAAGGATTTGAAGTATGTAAATCAGTGAATCTATGTCCAAATGAGCAACCTCACAGCTGTGGCCCGTGTCTGTCACACTGAATCTCCTCAATAAGCAAAAATCACTATGAGTCAATCTCTGCCTTATGGTAACCAAACACCAAGCATCTGTCAGTCGGCACAGACTCAGACACAAGGCTATTATGATGACAAGATCAGCACATGTGTATCATACACTAAATAGGCAAGGCAGAGAGATATATATTCTCTACCCAGCATGCACAGTGAAACACTGACGTCACAGGACACAGCAGTGAGGTAGCTTTACCTGAAAACACACAAGGGCGGAAAAGGGCATGCAGGGGAGTGAGTGGAGTGAGTTTGGAGGGGCTTTTCTGCAAAAGAACTTGTTGTTCTGAATAATCTGTTTTGTTGTACCACAACAGAGGCAGCCGTTCTTAATTAAAAGCCAATTGGAGCAATTAGAGCTCTGCAGTGAATACATAAACACCTAGAATGAGATTAAATCAAGAGGCAGAGACACTCAGGTCAGTGGAAAAAAGACGGCCATCACAGCTTCAGAAGGAAGAAACTCAGATTCCAAAAACAGAAGAACACAACATTTGGTTAAAGTCCTTAAATACTGTTTGCGTTTTCAAAAATCTGCTATAATGTGCATAAAACATTATATACGAATTTTAGATTTGGCTTGTTTAGCCATACTCGACTCATACTAAACCAGTCTGTGAGAAGTATTAAACGCAGTTGAGGATTACGTCACTTCAGCAGCACTAGCCTTGACGGTTATTGACCCAATGAGAGCCTCTGGGTAGGTCGTAATAGATCTGTATCCATTTGTCCTACATGATTCAATAGCATGTATGACAACGGAAAATCGATGATTATGCTGCGTGCACGTATGCGTGTCTTTTGTTTGCAGGGTTGAAGCAGTTTGGTTCAATCACAATGTCGGAAAGAAGTATTGAGGTTTAAATTTGTTGCAAATCATGACCACAGGAAAGGACAAGCCCAGAGTTACCCGACAGGTAGTGTAAGAAAGAATGAAAGCAGAGAAAAAAAAAAGAGAGCGATGTAGACGTGGTGGGCAGAGCCCTCCGATCAAGGTCATGCACATCTCGGTTCAGTTTTACTGAAGTGAAAATGTGATTTCTGTGGAAGAGAGAACAGTAGCACCGTTTGATTTTGACTAGTTCATTGCTAAGGAATGTCAAGACTTACTATCAGTCCGTTTGCGTGTTGCTGTTCGTTACTTTGATCCTTCAAATTTTAAAAAAGAAAACACAAATTGAGAAATAAGGCAACTCCACAGTTGGGAGTAAGCAAAAAAAAAATGCAAATGGTCTCTGCTTTAATTTAAAGCAATAACAATGGTCACTCAAGGTATTATAACCTACACAATCTCTCAGGCTATGTTCACACAGTCAGTGTTTGAGATTGTCAACCGTATTTACTAATAGGTCCACATTCATAGTAAAACTTACAGGAGCTTGATACAATGTTTTTTGACAAACAGGTCAATGTGAGCATAACCATACTTAGCACTGTAAATCAAGCTTGACAATCATATCCTGCTGCTGTGTAAACATGGCCTTAATGTAGGAGAATCACCTCTCCAAACCATTAATATGGTCCCTGCTGAACTGTTCACAAGTTGGCCAAAATAAACATTTAACATGGTTATGGAAAATTACAGGTTGGGTTTCACCAGATGCATACATATTAACATAGTGGGAAGACAAAACACAGGTGCATACACATTCTGAGCTTGAGAGACAAGCGTTTTACCTTGGCAATCTGTAGTAGTACGATACAGTGTTTGATGGACTCTACCATACTCTAAAAAAAGAAAAAAAACAAGACATGAAAATGCATTCCACTACCAAAATTAGATCCAAAATGCATTAAGAGGGTGAAGGTGCAGACGATCTTACACAAGTCGTGTCCTTCAGGTTCTCGATTTTCTGCGAATAAGACAATGAAGAAGTTTCAGTTACAATTGTGAAATGCTCTTGGATTAAAAACAAAGATACACCTTTACAAAACCTAAAAAAAGCAGAAACGAAAGCCTGACACCTAATGACAGTCTCATGAGTTTCATCCCCTAAAATAGGCTTAAAATGTGACTCTCGGTAAAAATCTTGGCTTCAAATTTGGTATGTAAAGTATCTTCAGAATTTCTCTGCATTTGAACAATTACAATATACATATACATTTTAATTTTATGACTGAGTTACTGACTGAGTGATTTGCATTTAGTGCCTCATTAGAAATGATTGCAAATAACTTAATTTATTTATTCGGTAACACTTTACAATAAGGTTTGTTAAAGTTAAAGTTAGTTAACTAAAGTAGTTAATATGAACCAAGAATGAACAACACTTCTATAGCATTTATTAATCTTAGTTAATTTCAGCATTGACTAATGCATTATTAAAATCACAAGTTGTGTTTGTTAACATTAGTTAATGCAATGTGAACTAACATGAACAATGAATGGGTGAATTTTTATTAACTAACATTAACGAAGATGAATAAATAGTGTAATAAATGTATTGTTCATTGATGATGTTAGTTAATACATTAACCAATGTTAACAAATTACACCTTATTGTAAAGTGTTACCATTTACTCTTAATCATGAAAATATATTGTCTTTTAAACTTCATAATATATTGCCTGAAAATGGGCAAATTTACCTTTCTTTGCGTTTACAGTTAACAAGTAACAGTTTAGCTTGCCAGCTAAAACAAGATGATATAATAATGCTCTACATTATGATCAGACATGACTTTCCTCTGGCTTTGATATGGAAGGTGGGATGTCCTTCAATAGAGATGCCATATTGGGCGTTCCTGTTACTCACAGTTATTGTAATACAAGTGGACTGTCTCGGTCATATACTGTGCCTGGCAGGAAGCCTCTGATAGACAACACACCTCTGATGACAAATAAAAATTGTCTTACTCTGCGCGACTCATCTTCCTTGCAGTCTTTAATCTTTTCATCGAAGAGCTATAGGATGCAACAAGAGCAGGAATTAGACAGCAATGTATGAGAAAAATGATGTCAACTCAAAACACAAGGCACTTTTGAGTCACGATGAGGTCTTATGATAAAAAAAAAAGCCTTACTTTCAACTGGTCGATCAAAATTTGCAAATACGCATCAGCTTCAGCTAGCTTCTTGTCGAAGTCCTGAACGCTGGGAACGAATCCTGTTTCTGCCTCCTGCAAGTGAAAGTGAGAGGGATCAGTTTCAGTCCTTCTACAGCGTATAAAAGCTTCCATGGTGTCCTATGCTCAGTCACGTTCTGCTTTCGAGAGGAACTGAGCAGAACTGCCCCCTGCCTGTTTACATTTCTCTCTAACAGCTTTAACTGAATTACACAATTAGACAACAGGCATAAACAGAGATCAGACCATGAGAGGGACTGACACTGAACTGAACTGTAGAATAAAGGGTACAGGCTGTGATTGGTTATTGATAGTTACTGATACTAGAAATCTACAAAGCAAAAACACGAAAAAAGTCATCCAATGCACATCAAACACTGCAACGAATAGTGTTTGTTTCTAGGACATGTGGCCAGCTGATCATTATCTTGTGTAATAATATTTCTGAGCCTTTCTATGTAACGGAGTCAAACAAATCTAGGTTGAAAAAAGGGAAACAAAAAAATACTTCAGTTGTTTAAAATGATCAACAGACTTGTCATGACTGATATATGCAGACCTGGACTTTAATGTTGATCATGATAACATACAATTAACCAACATTTTTCATGGATTCATTTCCGTTTTACTTACCCAAAGTACTAAATTAGACATTTTAAAAATAGGGTACATTTTTAAATAAATAGATGAGAAAAAGTTTAATAAATAAGCAAACTGTCAACAGAATGTATGCTCGTTTTATCTAGCATACATAAACTAATAACTACTTTTTACAGCACATGCTTTATGTTATGAAACTTCTCCTATAGGTGTGATGTCTTCCCTAAACACACACAAATTCAGGGAATTACACAAGCGAATTCTCACTAAAACCTTAAAACAGCTTCCTTATAACTAGAACAAGACGTTAAAATATTGTTACTGTAACCTTAGGAAAGGCAAACCACAATTCCTTCTTTTATATGTAGCATAACCACAAATACAACCTTAAGTTAGTCAAAATAAATAGAATAAATACTAAAGCTAATAGCGGCTAGCCCACATGGTTTTGAGGAGTGAAGTTTAGATAGCACAGGCAATGTTGGCAGCAGCCTTTATAAGAGAGGTACTTCCTGGTCTGGGGGGTCACTGTCGCGAGTTTTGCAGCTGACTGTCGGTCAAAACTGTAAACATTATAAAAATAGGTCTAAGTCTGCAGGAGCAGAGCAAATCCACTCAGAAATCAAAGGTTAAGTGGAATATCAGCATGAAACCATTTGATTCATTAAGTTGACTGCGAACACATGTATGTAGACGCACAATAATTGATTTAATGAGAGTTTTGCTGCTTTTAAATAAGTTCCACTCTAAAGGCATGGCTTGATTGTACTAATCTGCAGGTTATTTGTACTTCTGACATCTAATAGGAGCGCTTTTAAGGGGCAGTCGTAGATAGAGAGTCGGACTTGTAACCCGAAGGTCACGGTTTCGAGTCTCAGGTCAATACCTGACTGTACCTGACAATACCATGACTGAGATGAAACCCTTGAGCAAGGCACCGAACCCCCAACTGCTCCCCGGGCACCGCAGCATTGGCTGCCCACTGCTCCGGGTGTGTGTGTGTGTGTGCACTTGGATGGGTTAAATGCAGAGCACAAATGCCACACGTCACGTCCTTTCCTTTGCTTTCTTTACAAAGCACACATTCCTGCTAAAATGAACTCCCTAAGTAATGAGGGCAGGATTAATTAACAGCTGGAATGAAAGCCTGAAACACTGTGACAACTAATAACACAATTTGCAAATGTACGTTACATTCTTTTAAGCATTGCCACAAGAGCCATTATATCAGGCAGATGGTCAGAGCAATAGTTTAGTGGATACAAAATCATATACTTCTAAACTGTTGGCATAGTTATAGCTAGCTAGCTAATAGCTACATGAATAACAGCACATCAAAATAAATGGAAGTTATTTTTATATCGTCCCCATGAGTTAAGGGTTTGTGTTAGCATAACAATAATGCAAAAACGCAGGTAAAGTATGTTCAACACATGCTTACCTTGCCAAGCATTCATGCCAAGTATTGCTTTTACGTACCTTTGTTAATAGTGAAGTATGTTTCTGGCAAACTAGCATCCTAACAGTTATGCAACCTCTGCTCTTCTATGTGACCAAAACATTTATCCAAAATAGATTTAACAATGTATTATGTTAAAAGTCTAGGTATGATCATTATGGTGGATTTATATTTATATATATATTTATTTATGTACAATGGCTATATTCATGGCAACAGTAACAGCAAAATTTCAATACATCATTTACAATAATACAACATTTTCAGAAGCAATCACTATACAAAAACATACAAGTAACAACAATAGTACTAATAAAATTTGAAACCATTTTTAACATTTTACTTTTTAACTTTTTTTCCCCCCAAGAACTGTGAATGTACAAACAGTATTGTAACTATTCTTTATTTTATTCATTCTATTTTAAACAGAATAAGGGTGGAACATTTCTTAAATACCCCCCAAAAAGCACATAAATAACCTCAGAGGGTAGTTCAGAAACTGACATGAAATATGTTAACAAATGAAATATGACACACAATCTCCAGAAAAACATCATAGGTAGTAACTAGTATTTCTGACAAATCAAAAATCATAATACATAAACATAATATAAGGGACAATTTCTGGTTAAGGGACAAACAGATTTGTGATTTAACTGCTAATATGATGTTAATATATCTGGAATGCACTTTTACTAAAATGCATATTCCCTGGGAATTGACCCACAATTCTCTAGTTAAGTATGCCTGGTCATATCCTACAGGCACCATAAACATCTCACCTCCCAGCAGCCCTGAGCATGAACAAACTGCCAAAATACCTCTTAACAAGCATTTGCGACCCCCAAGAAATCATTAGATAATTATATTATCCTGTGCCTGGCAGAGGAAAGCTGTGGCACACTGAGAGAGCTACATGGTAGCTGTTAACACACACCAGAACACACAGATTGTCCAGACAGGAAGCTGTTCCCATTGACTCACTCTTTCAGTCTGACTGATAGCAGAAAATCTGAACATCTAACAACTGCAGGGAATATTTCAGCGTGAATCAACTAAGACACCTGGAGTGTATAGGCTATCGTTGTGTCTTTTTAGGAGACAAACCCAGCAGTGACACATTTGAAAGGAAAACACACAAGTCTGACTCTAAGTCATGTGCCGTTTCATGTCAGCACAGACCGTACACCCATAATGTGGCTGAGATTGCAAATCTCAAGTTAGTAGAAAAGTAACTATGCATTCAAGTGTGACCCATGCCCTCTCTATTTGCACAAGCAAATGCTTTCCTACCTTCGTCAACACACACTCACACACCCACCCCTACCTGTCCACACTCACACACACAACACAGCATGATTTAATGCATCAGTAAATCCCAACAAAACAAAGATACTCACTCGGTTCTTGCCACTGCAGGACATGCCTCCACAAATCTGACCCACACTCACAGAAACACTTTCAGTATTAGTTCGCACACCCTTTCCTGTAAGTTCCCCTCTAAAGGAGGGGCGAATAAGGTGAACAAATAACTATTGGCTTGCCGGCTGATTCAGAGCCGTTTTATAAACCACTCTTGACCAGAAAGAGTAGACTTTCTCAAAAGAAAAAAAAAGAAGAAAAAGTAGCATAAGCGAAAAAAAGAAGAAGAAAAAGTAGCATAAGCTTTACAGATTGGGTTAGGACAAGGTGGCACTGAGGGTGGTGGCGGTGCAGGGGTTGGGAACGCGGTGTGTTGTTGGACTGGGTGTGGTGTCATGTGTGTGGGGTGAGGGTGGCTGGTGGGGTGGGTGTGCGGATGTTGTTGTGTGGGGTGTTTTCTGTTGTTTTGGGTGTGTGTTCTGGTCGTTTTTGTGTGTGTTGTGTGGGGGGTGTCACAGGGGTTTAGGTTGTTTGTTTTTTTCGTTGGGGTGTTGTGTGGGGGCGTGGCGTGTTCAGTGTTTATGTGGTGTTTTGTGTGTGTGGTGTGGTGTGGGTTGTATGGGGGCTAAGGGTGCCCGGGGGTGCGGTTGGTGATTGGCTGTGTGTGGTGGGGGGTTCTGTGTTTTGTCTGTTGTTGGGTGAGGGGATGCATGTTGTTATGACTTTTGGGGTATGGAGCTTGGCGCTTTGACTACTACTGCAGTTTGTCGGTGAGGCCGTTGTGGGGAGTTTGCCTGGTTCTGCCGTATAGTTTTTGGGGGTTTTTGGGTTGGTATTGGGCGTTTGCGGCTTGGGTGGCTGTCCCAGTGTTCTTGTTGTTGACCCGACATTTGCACTGTTTGTTGGTTGTGTTGTGTTTGGTATAGTGTTTGTTGTAGTGGTGGTTTCTTGTGAAAAAACGCGTGACTGGATAGGTAGAAAGGTTGTCGTGTTTCGAGGTGATTAGATCGGGTCGAGGATTTATGAGGCGGGGGAGAAATGAAGGTAGGGCGTAAAAGAATCAGTGAAAAGGACGGGTAGTGTGGGTGGTGGTGTCAATAATGTGGAGTTTTGGTTGAGGGTCTCGTGGTGGGTTCCGTCTTTGCTTCTTTGTTACTCCCCATCGACTTCACCTCTCTCTGTTTTTTTTGTTTTTGTTTTTGTTTTTTTTTTGGTTTTTTTTTTTGTTGGTGTGTGGGTGCTTTGTGTTTTTGTTTTTTGTTTTTATTTGTTTTGTTTTTTGTTGGGGGGGGGGGGTGGGGGGGGGGGGGGAGGGGGGGGGGGGGGAGGGGGGGGGGGGGGGGGGCGGGGGTACTATAAGGCTGGCTTCTTTTACTAGGACCTGGTCCTGGTTTCGCCGCCCACCTGCCCCCTCCACACCTCTTCGCTCCTCCTTTGGTATGGAGCAAGGCGGCATGGTTTAGTCAATATCCTGCATACGCTGCCTCTCATTCAGGCGTCGTTTTTTTGTAGTTTTTCAAGGATCATTAAAAAAAAAAGGGCAAATCGTACACAAACTCAATTAAAAAGCAGATTATATCTCCGTATGACGAAGACAATGGGAAGATCACATTTTCTCTATTTTAGGAAAATAGTATTTCTTAAACTTTGACCTTTGGGCTATCACAAAACAGAATTTGAAGAAGGTTTGAACAAGTGTCCTTGTCCGTTTGCTAAGGTATTTCCCAACTGAAACAAGACATATTAAACGGTCGCTAAAAATAAATAAATAAATAAAAATAACTTTACACTAGCATCCTTAGTCACATCAATGGATGACTAACTACAGCCATGGACAATAAATTAAAGACAAAATGAATAAATTGCTAGGGGCCACTAGTTCTCAATTAATTGGTAGCTGGCAAAATAAAATACTTAAAATAATAAATAATAATATAAATAATAATTACAACGTATATATACAGTGGGTACGGAAAGTATTTATACCCCCTTAAATTTTTCACTCTTTTTTTTATTGCAGCCATTTGCTAAAATCATTAGTTAATTTTTTTCCTCATTAATGGACACACAGCACCCCATATTGACAGAAAAAACACAGAATTGTTGACATTTTTGGGCCAGATTTATAAAAAAAAAAAACTGAAATATCACATGGTCCTAAGTATTCAGACCCTTTGTGTGACACTCATATATTTAACTCAGGCAGGTGCTGTCCATTTCTTCTGATCATCCTTTAGATGGTTCTACACCTTCATTTGAGTCCATTTGTGTTTGATTATACTGATTGGACTTTTTTAGGAAAGCCACACACCTGTCTATATGAGACCTTGCAGCTCACAGTGCATGTCAGGGCAAATGAGAATCATGAGGTCAAAGGAACTGCCTGAAGAGCTCAGAGACTGAATTGTGGCAAGGCACAGATCTGGCAAGGTTACAAAAAAATTTCTGCTGCAGTTAAGGTTCCTAAGAGCACAGTGGCCTCATAATCCTTAAATGGAAGACGTTTGAGACGACCAGAACCCTTCCTAGAGCTGGCCTGAATGGATCGTCGGGGCCAAACTGAGCTATTTGGGGGAGAAGAGCCTTGGTGAGAGAGTTAAAGAAGAACCCAAAGATCCCTGTGGCTGAGCTCCAGAGATGCAGTCGGTAGATGGGAGAAAGTTGTAGAAATGGTTTCTGTTGATTATGCTTGGAGGTTCGTGTGGAGCTTCGTGTGTTGCGTACGGGTGCGGGGTGCTGCAGCCCTCCACCAGTTGGGGCTTTATGGCAGAGTGGCCCGACCGAAGCCTCTCCTCAGTGCAAGACACAATAAAGCCCGCATGGAGTTTGCTAAAAAAAACCTGAAGGACTCCAAGATGGTGAGAAATAAGATTTCTCTGGTCTGATGAGACCAAGATGGAACTTTTTGGCCTTAATTTTAAGCGGTATTTGTGGAGAAAACCAGGCACTGCTCATCACCTGTCCCAATACAGTGCCAACAGTGAAGCATGGTGGTGGCAGCATCATGTTGTGGGGGTGTTTTTCAGCTACAGGGACAGGACGAATGGTTGCAATCGAGGGAAAGATGAATGGGGCGCGGTCGCAAGTATAAACAGGGATATCCTGGATGAAAACCTTCTCTAGAGTGCTCAGGATCTCAGACTGGGCCGAATGTTTACCTTCCAACAAGACAATGACCTTAAGCAGACAGCTAAAATAACGAAGGAGTGTTTTCACAACAACTCTGTGACTGTTCTTTTATGGCCCAGCCAGAGCCCTGACTTAAGCCCAATTGGGCATCTCTGGAGAGACCTAAAAATGTCTGTCAACCAACGTTTACCATCCAACCTGACATAACTGGAGAGGATCTGCAATGAGGAATGGCAGAGGATCCCCAAATTCAGGTGTGAAAACTTGTTGCATCTTTTCCAAAAAGACTCATGGCTTTATTAGATCAAAAGGGTGCTTCTACTAAATACTGAGTAAAGGGTCTGAATACTTAGGACCATGTAATTTCAGTTTTTCTTTTAATAAATCTGCAAAAATGTCAACTATTCTGTTTTTTTCTGTCAATATGGGGTGTTGTGGGTACATTAATGAGGAAAAAAAAATTAACATAAATGATTTTAGAAAATGGCTGCAATAACAAAGAATGAAAAATTTAAGGGGGTCTGAATACTTTCCGTACCCACTGTATATATATATATATAACATTGAAATACATGACTTTTACTTTATACATTTTAGGAGTGGAACATATAGAGTACAGCATAAAATCATGAGTTCTTTAAGCATATTTTATTTTTCACCTCTCTGAGATCATAAATGTGGTACATGTGGTGCAGGATGGGGGGGTGCTGGGGTCTTTGGAACGGGGGTTTGTCTGTGGGGGGCGCTGAAGCGTGTGGGGCGAGAAATCGTCCCTTCTAAGGGGTGTTTTTGTTTTTCTTGTTTGGTTGGTTTTTGGTTTTTCCCTTTCTGGTTGTATTTTCCACTTTCTCGCGGGGTGGTCTGGGGGGGTGTTGGACGCGCAGCTGCGTCACGGGCTGGGGGGACATCCAAAAACACATCCATTAGTAATAAGCAGGCAGACTGCAAACACACGGCATGTGAAATGGAGAGTGGAGAATGACCCTGCCGTGCAACTGTAAAGGTGACGGTGGCAACTACAGCTCAGTTGTCCTATCCGGTTTTCCTTAATGAAAACACGCAGAGTTTCACGAAGACAAGACAGGGTTGTGGCTTAAGATAAACAGGAACACACACAAATGAAAGCCTCTGCCCTTGTGTAAATACGAACGGTAAGTAACACTCATGACGAAGTTTCTTGTACAAACGAGGGATGAAATTTCAGAAAAGCCAAGCTGTGACTAAAAACACAGCCTCTGTGATTCAAAAGATCTATAAATCAAGCATAAAATTATAAAGCTTACAGCATAAAGTACAAGTAGGAGTTCCTAACAGTCAGGTCAACAAATGTATGTACCCTAAAGGGATAGTTGATGTGAAATACAATTCTGTCATGTTGTTCAAAACACAATTTTATTCATTCCATTGAACTTTCTCGTTCATGTTTACACACAATCAAACCTGACACTCACGCAAGAATAAGATTTGTAAGCTTCAGTGAAGGAGATGGTTTTCAGTAAATAATGACTTCAAGTTGGCCTGTTTTTCAAACAAAGCTATCATGACATCAGAAAACTTAAAATATAGGGCAAAAGCTGTACTGACCACTTTTATGGTGCTCTTTTTTTACAGCCACTGTTCACCATCCACTTTTTATTGTATGTAAAAAGGGCAGCATGAACATTCCTCAAAACATCTCTTTTTGTGCTCCACAGAAAAAAGAAAATCATAAAGCATCAAATGACAAATCATCAGTACTATATGTAGTTCACAACAAGGGGCGAATCAAACCTCTAAGGCTTGATTTGATGAGATAAAAGTTTATAGACAGATATTAGCCTAAATCTCTCTCTCTCTCACACTAACAGCCATTAGTCATACATTTAATCATTCCCTCAGGGAACAGATGAGAAAAAGCACTCCAGACATAACATATAGCTGACAAAAAATCTAAAAGCTTTCAGAAGCACAAAGAAGATCTGACACATACGATCACCATTTCTGTTACAAATTCAAATACAGCTGAACAGGCGACTTTATAGATGACAGAACAACCTTGAGATGTGGTAGCGTTACACATACATGAAATTGTTTAATAATCAATACACGTTAACCAGAAGAAATATCAAAAATACAAATGGTTTAATATCTTCAAGAAAAAAAAAACTTGTAATTCTCTTTACCTGCTAATAAAACACACAAGCGTCAGCGTTCGCACAGGACCACCAAAGCCATCCCACATCTATGGAACATGCTTGAAATCAATGTCCCAGATCCGTGTGAGAGTCACCGTCCAAAACAAACATGGCCCCTCCCTGCGCTACTGGCACCGGAGCAGAGATCACATGACACATGATGCCAGGCTACCTCCACTAGCTAGCCAATGAGATTTCACTAGGTGAGGCAGTAGAGTTGATTACAAAACACTGCACTTGTCCGTTATTTGGCAATGAGGACAAGCTAACATTGACCAAAAGACTACAGCAACAGCAAAACCTTGAGTACAATATGAAATACAAAATATTATCATTATTGTTTTTTAATATTATTATTAATACTAACAGCAGTAATTTATATTTATAATATATTTAATAATATAATTTAAATTATAAACAACGTAATGCAAATATCATAAAAGAAATGGACTTAAATTGCAGTCTACTTGAATTTAATGTTCTCACGCAAATGCGTGAGTGCTAATTTATTTTACTACCTATTTTGCACTCCTCCCCATCTCTACCCTATATACTGAAAGAAAGGTGCAGTGTGTCTCTGGAGAGCAATGGCGGACTTCAGCGTGGAATGAGGGCACCTTATGCAATGTGCCCTTCTAACGACACCCCAACAAAGTCCTAACACCTACGGCACAGTATGGCAAGACGAAGAGAGAACCTTCATAGCTCAATCAAATCTTCTCATCATTTACACAAATTCCTTTAAAAAACACTAATAATGAACGTGAAAGACATTTCTGCAACATACTAGCAGGCTGTGGCTGTCAGCAATAGGCAGATGTTTTTCACCAGACTTGCCACTAAGCTACTACAAGATGTTAAAGGATGGTGAAGCAAAAAGCAACAGTCGAAGGAGACAAAAGAATGTGTGTGTATGTGTGTGTTAGGGGTGCAGTGATATTAAAAAAAATCTGGCTGACACAAATAAGCAACTAATTATTTACATGTCATCATCAGTAAACAATACATGTTGTATTAAGAATTATATATACACTACATTCATACCATTTTTCAGAAGAACAGCTTTTATTTGAAATAGAATTTTTGTAACAATTTTTGTCTTTACTGTAATTTTTGATCAATTGAATGCATCTTGGCAGCATAATAGCATTCATTTCTAAATTTTAATTACAAAAAACAAAAACCTACTGACTCCAAATAAAATAATAAACATTAAAATAATTAAAAAAATTAATCAAAACTGTTAGTCATCACAAGATTATAATGTACAGTATTTAAAAATGCACATTCAGTTTAAGACTTGCTTTTGACATTATTATTAAATAATTAGTATTTTTTTTTAAATAATTTTAAGTGACCATTAGATGATGGAAAATGTCACTTAAAATGTAAAAATAGGGGGGGAAAAAACTGATATGTTACAGATTTATTGTGCATCCCTGGTGTGTCCATCTGTCCCGAAAATATAGTGAGTTGCCTTATATCTATAGTTTGGAACAGCCTTTGTTTCGGGAAAGAGCTTTAAAATGCTGCTTAGCTCAGTAGGTTTTGGAGGAGAGCACATGTGTGTGCGTGTGCTCCTGCAGTCTCTCCTAAACTCACTGCAGCTTCCATGTGACTCCCTGCATCTTTCCACTGCCAGCTCTGTCCTGCGGAAACATGGGATTTTGACGACAGAGAGAAAACACACACCAGTAGCTCACTCTTCCTCTATGCAACTGTTCCTCGTCTTTTCTCCCTGGGTGTTATTTATTTCCCCTCTAGAGCATGAATGTGAATGTTGATCCACTGCCAGCAGGAGCTCAGTGTCTGACACTGGGAGCTTTTAACTGCTTTTTTTTGCAGTGAAGTGTCTGAGAGGAAGACAGGCAGAGGCTTTTAGAAAATAAAGGGGCTTTCAGGCCGGACTGATATTGGGCCACAGAAGAGTATGATGAATTATGGATGGTCCTCTAAATGAGCCATCTCTGCGGCCGACATTGTGCGAACCTTTCCATATATACCCGTCCTAATCGGTCAAACTCACCTAATTCTCAAATGTATCTTGCTGAATAGGGTGGTTAACTATATTCTTACATTCACGGCTCTGAAAGTTCAGGCTCACATGGCTTTTACTGTCCTGCGAGTGTTTATTACACCATATTATCATTTAGCAAGAGCATTTCTCGAGCAAGGTTGTGTGGTTTCTATACTGTAACATCTTAACAGCATGTTGTTTGGTTTTAGCTCAGTGAGCAGCCTGCTATAATCCTGATGATGTTTCATGTTGAAACAAGAAAAACAAAGCACAGTTTTGCTCAGGTTTAACCCGAACACATCTCACTTTAAATCACCCCTCCCTGCACGGACCACAAACCCTGCAAAATCAGAACAATGTTAATAAAGTTTTAGCATCACAAAGCCTTATAAAAGATGCTGGATTTGTATGATCCAGAATTAAGATGTTACAATTAAATCTCAAATCCATTCCAAATTCCATGAATTTGTTGATATCATCATCGATTAATAGACTGACTGGTAAAAGCAAAGCCAGCGTCTTTTATAATAATTGTTTATAATCAATAACTAATATAAACAAGAAATTTGATTACACACTACTGTTCAAAAGAAGTATCTTATGTTCACCAAGGCTGCATTTATTTGATCAAAAATAAACAGTAAAAACAGTAACATTGTTAAATTTTACCATTTAAAATAACAATTTTCCAACTATCTATTTGAATATATCAATGGTGAAAACAGTTGTGCTGCTTAGTATTTTTGTGGAAACCATGATACATATGTACAGGATTCTTTGATGAACAGAAAGTTCAAAGAAAGCCCACTACTTATTTTAGAAATAAATGTTATTTGTAACGTATCACACTGTATTTAATGTCACTTTTGAACAAATTAATATGTCATTGCTGAATAAAAACATTAATATTCTTTATTTAAAAAAAAAAAAATAAAAAAAAAAAAAACCGTACTTCAAATTCTGAACGATAGCGTAAGTCGGGTCTATCGATGACACCACTTAAAGTATTAAAAAAAACATTTTACTGCTAATTTTTAGTAATTGAATATTCCCTTTCAATTAATGTAATATTCAGATTAGTCAATTATCAAAATAGCTGCTAGCTTCAGTCCACCATACATCAGATGCTCCATGAACAGACTCTGTTCACGCCATCTGAAACTCAAATTTTCAATTGCTTATGTCTTCAACAAGATATTTACTGAAGAATAAACCATTCTGAACCCAATATGGCACTATGTAATGTACGTAACTCTAAATACTCTAAAAATAACAAAGATGCAAGCTAATTGTGCTGCAATTCCGGTTCATTGAGATCAGGAGGCACAAAACCATTTCCGCTGTGGGGTAAATGGCTGCTGCTGCAATGGAGATATGAGAACTGATAGGATGAGTCCCTGATGATCTCAAGAGGTGGATGGTATGAAAAGATTGTTGAAACCGAAGCCGAGCTCCACACTCACACTCACTGAAATACACACATGCAAACGCACATCAGGAAATCCGACACGGCAGGTCGGGTTTGTTTTTTGTTTGTTTTTTTAAAAAGAGGTTTGGATTGGCATACCATAGCACAACTGTCACACGATACCAAAGAATGTCGGCAATGAATTTTACTGTTGAAAGTGAAAATTAATAAAGAGAAAAAGAATAATTTTCCTGCAATATATGTATGGAAGACTAATAATAGGATGGGATGAGCCTAAAACTATCACTGATAAATATAAAAGCCACAATCTTAAACTCAACATAGTGCCACCAAGTACATCTTTTCAAAACCTGTAACTCTTGAGAACGAATAACACACTCAAAGTTAACGCAACCAGCCAACTTCAAGTGTAAATAAAAACAAAGCATGGTTGAAACTAATCATTAATGCAAACCGCAATGATAAACGGTCACGGCAGAAGACGCAATCAGACGAGTCCCAGCTGAGCGTGACCTTACCCTTCTTACTGTAAAGCCACAGCATACAGTGTCGGAACATAGCAGTGGGTGAGGGCATGGGGAGAGTGAACGCACCCCCGGCAGGGCGGATGCCAGGGGGGGTGGAGGAGGACAGATGAGCCAGTGAGAGAAGGTGGAGGCTAGAGGCTAAAAACCTGGAGCTCAGCAGCCAGCAGCCTTGCGTAACTCTGCGGTGAGACTGTCTGTTCTACTCCGTTTCTCGAAGAGTTCTTCCAGCTCCGAGGAAATTCCTAGTAGAAATTCAACACGGATCCTGAAAAAAATCCGAGAGCCTCTGATCTCAATTCACAAAACTATGAAATCTGCGGATCGTCCCAGTCAGTGGTCGCAAGAGATAAGCCGGACAAATACACCAGGCCTAATGCATGTTTGGATTGTCTGCGCGATGCGAGTGGGTCATGTTTGCATTAGAATGCTGAATGTTACTGATGTCATAATCCTCTTTACAATCAAAATGAGAAAGAGCATGTGGGGGAGAATGAGTAAGCAAGAGCAAAAATAAACAGAGTGGAAAGAGGAGAGGAGGGATGAGCAGTATGGAGAGAGAGAGAGAGAGAGAGAGAGAGAGAGAGAGAGAGAGAGAGAGAGAGAGAGAGAGAGAGAGAGAGAGAGAGAGAAGAGAGAGAGAGAGAGAGATAGAGAGGAGAGAGGAGACACACCTGTTGATCAGCCTGCTGATGTCCGCCATCATAAAACTGGTTAAAAGCCTCACGGCAGAGGTGCCAAAGAACATAAATGATAGATGAGAAGGGCCAACAAAAGCCGCAGAAGAACAAGAGAATGGAGACCTCACCCTGAAAATGGAAAGTCTTCTGGTCCACGGTAATGGTGAAAGTGCTGTCGTCCTCGTCATCGATTCCAATCACAGCTCCCTGCAAAAAAGGAACGCAGAGAAAGCCATTCAGACTGAGGGATACGTCATTCGCTCCCTCTCTCTTTCTATCTGTTCCTCTGCCCCACTCCCTCACGCACAGATAGAGAGAGAGAGAGAAGGAAAGGGGTGGGAGAGAATGGGTGGAGTAAGAGAAAGAGAGGGGAACAAGGCGGAAAAGTGAGGAAAAAATGAAAAGAGAGAAAGGGGAAGGAGATGGAAATTGAGAAAGGAGGACGTAGAGAGAGAGAGAGTGAGGGGGAAAACTGCAGCACATTCAGTAAGTATTACAGGGCCAGAGGAAAAACATGAGACTATTAACTCTTTCATACCTAATGTACAACCACAGCAAATCCTGATCATTCAAAAATCTAAAAGCATTTCTAACATTGTAAAACATTTAAACAGAGCACTTTGAAAACATGCCATTGTTTTGAATAAGAAAATGCTGAAAGTCTAAAGGAAAACACTAAGGTTTTACTTTAAATACAGATGTGCCAGGGTTACTGGTTACTGACAGGAAGACAGCAATAACTGCTCAGATCAGACCACAGGCCTTGAGAAAAATAAGCCAACGCCCTAAGCACGTTTAACCTGTCTTAAATTTGCGTTAACTGCTCACTGTCAGGCAATTTGGAGATCAATTTCTTATTTACGATGCCATCAATTAAAGCAATGCAATAAACTCACATTAAAGGAGATACACAAAACTCGTTAATTAACACTTAATTGCAATTTAACTGCAGAGAAACTTCATCCATCTTCATTATTTTGGCATGATAGCGATTATGAACACAAAACCTGGTGGTGATGATAACTTTTACAGCCTCTAGGCTGTATTTAAGCATTAATTACAACTAAAATACTTACAATACCATGCTCCCTTTAACACATTAACTCTACTCTGTATATTATAACAATTCATCTCTGCATTAAATGTACATATTTCATAACTGTCCTCTGCATATTAAAGTGAAGAGTGTGCCATCTGCTGGTGAAGAGTTTGCACAGCATTGCATTTAATAGGTGAAGCATTTCTATCACATCCTGAGCCAGACGCACATCTCTGAATAAACCGGGTTTGTGTAAGGGTCTAATGATTACAGTGGAAACAAACCCTAATGCTAAACCATACAAAGAGCTTCTAATGTACTGCAGCAACAGTTTGAGAAGGGCTCTTTATTGTTTTACCATCACTGTATACTAAGCGAAGACCACATAGAAATGTTTTACTAAATCTGGGGCAAGTTCAAGCTCAAACCGGCGTGCACCGTTTTGCTACGGTTTCCGGTTTGAACGACATGTTTCCTGGAAACGGTGTGCAACAGGGTTTGAGATGCGTTTTCTCTTGTTTGGTGGGTGTGTCAAACATGTCAGGCCAATCAGCAGCAACATGTATGTAAACCACGTGGTATTAAAGAGACAGCTCGCACAATGTAATTAACATCCAAATAAATTCACAAGAGCAAGTATATTGTTTGCACATGTTTATTTACATTAAAGGCAAAATAACTGAAATAATAAGTGCACAATTATAGATCTGGAACTTCTTTTTTTAAGTCCGTCTAAATATCATTTAGTAATTGCAATGTCTTCTGGTCCATATCTTTTCCTTAGGAAGGTGTGCTAAATACTGATTAATGTAACATAAAAATACTATACATATTTATATATTTTGCTATTGTATTATGGAGTGACACTTTCAAAAACTTTTCTATATTCTTCTGATTATATAATGGTAAATATTACAATATCATAGCACAACAACAGTGATCAGCAATAATGATAAGCCTAATACTCACAAAAAAAATGATAAGGTCAACACAGTTTTGGAGGTACGAAGTGGATTATCCTTCACCTGAAATGTTTGTCTTTTCATCCTGAAATGCGAGGCAAATGTTGGATCACAATAATTAGGAACCACAGTTTCCACAAATCCCTTCATTTGATTGGGATGTTCTCTTTTATTCTGGAGGGCAAGGACTGTAACATCGAGCGTATTTTGCAGTATTAAACACGTGTTTATACTGATTTCATCAGGCTCCGAAAGTTCTTCAAAAAGAACACAAAGAATGGCATTCTCGGCTGCCATAGTTGCAACTCTTGCTTCATCAGAACAGGGTGTTCAACACACCAACGCTTCCGTTTAAAAAACGTTTTGCACCCGTATTTTCGGCTGAACGCAAAACCCTGAGGTTGAAACTGCTTGACAAGATGCTGCAACAAACCCTACCTGACCCAAGTGGACTCAGAGAAGATAGTATCCTCTTAATAGATTCAGTCTACCTCTATTAAAAGTAACATGCTAAAATCATGTCACCTCCTTTTTTGAAATCCTTCATCTCTAACTATAATATCCTGATACAGATTCTCAACAGCTGCTAAGATTACTTAATAGGCATAATTAAACAAGATAAAATACCAAACAAGAACACGCAACAGAGTTAATCACTTGAAATGATGGACAGAAAAATGAGTACGTACCAATCACCTTCGTCCCGCTTTAAACATAAAGAAACTTCTTACTTAATCGCACACAGCCTCTTCTAGAGCCACTCCTCATCTGTCCGGACTGAAGAAGAGACAGAGTGTGAAAGAACATTTATCAAACGACCAACACAGTCTGGAATCCATTCAAGTCTCACTTTTGCTAAGATTTAAAAATTTTCACCATATGTGTGGGTCTAATAAGATCCGTGTACCAATTTGGCTTTGTTCATACGTAGAAAAATTGGTATGTAAACATTATAATTTAATGGTATCTACACAATGGTGGTACCTCTGGAAAATGAGACATGCTAACAGAGCTATTATATAAACTATATACACACACACACACCACACACACCCACAACACAACTCATATATATAGATATATATATGCGATGGTGTGTAATATCTTACATGTATATAATTATAATTTAGATAATAAACTTAGTTGTATAATCTGTGTTATTATAACATAACACGTTTGACAGTTTGGCAGTTGAACAATTTCAGTGTGGAAGAACAATGCAGTATTAGCGTTACAGTAAACCAATAAAATCAAGTGCATGGTTATTTTTTTTTACCTGTTTAACCCTGTGTCAATAAACAATCAGCGGCTAAAAAATTATATGGCTTAACGTTATATGTAGACATTAACAAACCTGAGCGCTCTAGCTTGTGGATGATTTACTGACAGCAACTGCAGCTCTTAGCTTAGCTATTTATCTTGTGTTTGGACATTATAGAGCTTTCCGGATGAAGTCTGAAAGCTATAAATGTGTGTTAAGACATTTAATATCCTGCAGCTAACGCATCCAAAACCGCGGTCACATGTGGACGCCTCCACCCTTCAATTTGCAAACTAAACTAACTACGTAGCCTTTTTTTTTTTTTTTTTTTTCCCAGGGATGTGGCCTTCTGCTGGCAACACTCAATGACTGCTCCTTGGCTACCGGCTTCCCCACCAAAGCCCGTATTGGGCTGAAGTCGCGGTCACTCAAGCTAAGCCCCGCCCCAACTAGCTGAGATTCTCAACTCCTGACAGGCCTGCGAGTGCTCGTTCCCTTCCCAACATTAAACGCTCGTGGACCAGGCCACTTAGCGATATCAACCCTCTCTCATATCACATAGCCATGCAAGAAAAACTTACAGTATAGTATGACAGCAACCCGGCATTATAGTCCAGTACGAACCAGCGGTACTGCCACCCCTTCATGACGTTAGTCCATTTGCTCAGCGGCCCCTCCATGATGGACGCCATTTTTACACTTTGCCTGAGTGCTCGCGGGGAGGAGCGCGCGGCGAGAAAAAGCATGCGTCTGACGTCACGTGCTGTACTTCTGGATCTGGAAGTAATAACATCAATCTTACATATGTGCAAGATGGCATTGTGAAAGTCAAAGAGAATGAAATCCAACAAGGCTATGCATATACGCATATGTAATAAATTGGAAGCTCTGGAGATTTTGTAACAAATAGCCTACCCTACTATCTAAAAATAACATAGTTGTGATATTTTACATGATATATGCAGCTGAAGGTGTTATAGAGTTTTGGGTAGTCTTGTTATTTTTGTTTATTAAATCTCTTTGTTTTTGTATTTTTAATTTTTTTGTGAAAGTGTGGTATAGCTTTTAGGTTGACACTGTTATCTGTCTGTGCACATATTAAGATACCGTTATAGTTTTCATTAATATCTTGAATTCGTTTTTTCTCCCTCTTTTTTTTCATTTAAAGTTTTAGTAGTTTTGCTGTGTTTTTGTCATTTTTATTCGTTTTAAAAATGTGTCTTTGTAGATTTTTTTAAATGTAAGTTTTAGTTATTGTAGTATGTCAAGTTGCACTGACATCTAGCTGAAATAAAATAAGCGGGTTTTTTTTTTCTTCAGTTAACGTATATTCTATTCCAAGTAATGCTGAATGTTTTCATGGAATAATTATTTTGTTTTTTCAGTTTTTACTTTTATTTACTATAATAACCCCGCCTTGTATAATAGAATAGAATAGAATAGAATGTCTCGGAATAGCTTATGATGAATTCTCCAAAGTCAAGTCTGTGCCATAGACTCTCATTTACTGATCTATACTGCTCTCTAGTGTTCATTATATCACTATGTAATATATATATGATATCGCAAACTCAAACGTTCCTTTCTGTTTGTTTCCTTCCAGACTTAGTTTCTCGTTACACTAAAAAACATTCAATCATTTTAGACATCTGCCTCTCGCCTCATCATGTACTGTTGTATGTTAAGGTAAGATCTTTTGCTATGTTAAGGTAAACTACTGTGTTTCCGCCGTTTTGGAAAGTTCTTCGCGTTTACTATCCGAGCAAGCTCATAACGACCTTTGACACACTTGTAGAAAGAAAAACACAGGCTCATGCAGCATACAGAATTAGACGAATAATATAAACTAGACATAATAGAAAGCCCAATGCAACGTGCAAGGTGTTTTTTTAGTATTATTATCAATGCATTATGCATTATTAAAACAATATATAAAAGTATTTCTTGTGGTTGATTGTAGTCTATAATAATACACCTCAACATTGGCACCTGCCACTTCATGTTTAAATTCATTGTGCCAGTGACAGTAAAAAAACAAGTGAAAGTGAAATATAATATTCTTTAACGTTATTCATTTAGATTCCAGTCATCACAAATGCACCAAATGCATTGGTCTTTCTATTATGTCTAGTTTATATTATTCGTCCACTTGTTTATGCTGCATGACCCTGTTTTAAATACGTTAAAGGTTATAATTTAACGAATAATAATAATAACTAATAATTGTAATTATCTATCTATCTGGATTATTTAGTATTATTAATAATTATTATTATTAGTATTATAATTATTATATTATTAAAGCTGGTGTTTTGAATAGAAATCCCAAGCCCAATGTGTAATTCCTGGAGTTATTGGAAATAAAATGCATGTCTCTTATTTCACCAGGTCTTTCCATATAAAAGGGAAGAATCTCATTCAGCTCACTAGAGCATCATTCTCTCAAAATCCACAGTCATCGGACACATCATCCAAGCTTTTCAGCTGCACTGCATACCACTGCACACATTCACCTGTTTCAGGCAGTCTGTGGCAACTCTTGACACATAGGACAAACCAGCCAGCAGCTTCGTCCCGCTGTATGAGCTCCACTGTGCGCAGGAGACGCCTGCCAAGTGCCTTTCCAGTTATAGATGGAGAATTTCATCCAGTTCACAGACATGTGTATGAAGCCAATCTCAGGAACAGCCTAATCTGTCAGCAAAAGTAAGTCCGATTCACTTGCATTAAAGATCTCCCCACAGTTACATTGCAATATAATCATACATTTAATCACATAAGTAATATCCACCTTGTATAACGTTGTATTGTTTCAACAGATACCTTGAGCACAAGGAAAAAGTAATGAAGGGTGGTGGTGAAAATGCCATAGCGCGGCATACGCTGAGGAATCGAAAGGTCCTCGTACGAGACAGACTCCGCATGCTGCTGGATGATGAAGATTATTTAGAACTTTCTCCTTTTGCTGGACTTGGCCTGCCCTATGGAGACATCCCATCAGCTGGCTGTCTCACAGGTAATATACTACATAATACAGTGAAAAGTATCATCATTTATTAATTATGGTTAATAAAAAAATAAATGAAAGAATACAAAATTAGGCATTAAAAGGAGATCAAAATCTGAATTTCAGTCATGCTTCTTTGTGAGGCTTATTTAAATGAAGGTTGTAATATTGTTACTAATAATTAAATAATTGGCATTTAAATGGTATTTATAATTATATTTTTCTCCTTTCTTTGAATTGTGTTTTTGACTGCACCAGGGTTGTTTATTTATTGATTGGTATTATTATAATTAGACATAACATTATTTAGACTTTATTTATTATTTAGAATTATTAGACTTTATATTATCATTAGTAGATGTAATCATTTGACATTAATTGATATTAAAATATTTGTCCATAGGGGTTCCTTTCAAACTGCTTCCTTAGTAACAGTGTTATTTATTTTTCTACAGGAATCGGTAAAATTAATGGACTTTGGTGCATGTTCATTGCTAATGACGCCACGGTGAAGGGAGGTACAGCGTATCCCATCACAGTTAAAAAGCAGCTCAGGGCGCAGGTTGTGGCAATGCAGAATCGTTTGCCCTCTGTTTACTTGGTGGACAGTGGTGGCGCATTTCTGCCTCTTCAGGTAACTTGCATTTATTGCCATGGTGAGCTCTGTTATCTCTTAATGGTGCATTAATGGTTGTGCAACTGCTTTATCAACAGTCAGAGATCTTTCCTGATAGCAACCATGGAGGTCGCACTTTTTTCAATGAAGCAGTTATGTCAGCAATGAAGATTCCTCAGGTAATAAAAGATTCATGCAAAACATTCTTATTAAAAAACAAATATCCATTCCCAGTCAATTATTTTTTTTTGTGTAATGCTAAATGTTTGATCTAATGTGATGTGATATCATAACCTGTAGGTGGCAGTAGTGTGTGGCTCATGCACAGCTGGAGGTGCTTATGTCCCCACTATGTCTGAGGAGGCGGTGATTGTCCACGGGATAGGAACAATATTTTTGGGGGGTCCACCGCTGGTGAAAGCTGCAACTGGAGAGGAGGTTTCCCCAGAGGACCTGGGAGGAGCCAGGCTGCACTCAGAGTATGCCGTTATCTTTATATCTCCAGAGCAGTGGTTTTCAATCCCTGTATGTCCACAACCATGTTATTGATTGATAACTAAAAATAATGATGAAAATGTGGTGGTTAACAAAGACCAAAACCATCCTGCTTTGCTTAACTGATTGTCAGTCAAGTTTTGGGGTATATTTAAAGCAGCATAGATTATTCAAAAATTTGTAAAGCAATTAGATTCATAAAAAAAAAAAATATATATATAAGTAAATGCTCCCGCTAATAATAAACAGATTATAAGAAACCATATTTAATATAATGTTTAACTAAGAATAATGATATAATATAGTTGACCATAATATTAAATAAAATGAAATATAATTTTTATTTGTAAATAAAAAATTATTTTATTAATATATAATACAATAATTGAACTCAATATTGCAACAATATTATAAATGCATCCTGCACAGTTTTGCTCGGATTAAATTTTTTTCTTCTTCAATATTTCTTTAATTTCACTGCAAATCTCTTGCCTCCTTGTCTATATCACCAGAGTGAGCGGCTGTGTGGACCATTTTGCTTCAGCAGAGAATGAGGCATATGAGTATACCAGAAACATCATCTCCACCCTAAATTATGAGCTCCCAGAGGAGGACAGTGCTCAGGTTGAGGAGCCCCTGTACAACGTGGACGATCTCATGGGCCTTGCACCTCATTGCTACAATCACAGCATGGATGTCAGACTGGTAAAGACTCATGTACATGCACCGTTTCAGACTTATACTATCACATAATTTGTGGGTGTTCATTTACTAATTTCTTTCTTTATACTGTTTAGGTTGTGAGTCGACTGACTGATGGTAGTCGGTTTCAGGAGTTCAAGGCCCGTTACGGCACCCCCCTCCTCACTGGGTTTGCCAGAATTGAAGGGTAATAGTTTTTGGAGGATGTTTTTAGTTCATTTGTTATTAGAAAAAAGTGAGCTGTTTTGATTATTGTGTAAGTGGAAATTGAACTGAAAATCTTTTTTCCCCCCACTGTTAAAACATTAAGTGCATAACTTGTTTCTAGGTCATCAATCAGGACACTGCCTTGACAGGAAAATGGTAGACAGTACAATGGTAAATGTAAAGATGAAACCGCTAACCCTGTTAACCTGAAAATCAGATTTTCTTGCGTCTGTATGTCTGACCAATCAGATCTGAGCAGAATGTGGATTAAGAGAAGGAATCTTGGCTAAAGATGGCAACGGATCTCTTCCAGCATCTTTTATTTGCTCACACAAAGAACATCTAGGAGAGCTGCTTTGTTGTTGTGGCAATCTGAAACTCCTACCAAAAGGATACAACTACGTCAGAGATGTTCAGATAAAACTGTTATTGAGGGTTATGTTATGCTGAACAAACACTAGTGTTAAACTGATGTTACATTTGTTATTTTATATAAAATGTATACGTTTATCTTTATTTAATTGGCAATGCTTGCTATGGCAATCATCATTTGTTACATTTATCCCACAGCGTTTGTGCTACGGACATGAATTGTGCCTTTAATTATGTGGTTTGTTGAGAAGAGGTGTTATTTTTTTATCAATTCAACAGCAACAAAAAAATCACCTGGCAGACAATAAAACGTGACTAAATCTGTAATTTTGATACTTAATTAGACATATCTTGGGGCTAAAATGTCATAAAAGCTTTTTACACTTCAGTCAGTAAGAAACCACCCAGAAGACCATGGGTACTGCATAGTTACATTCTCTGAAAACCACAGCTTAACCACCCAGAATATATTGAGGAGTTTTGCATTGGCAAACGGCAGTTATGTTTTCTTGAGAACATGCAAATTCTAGTTTTTCTTTACTATGAAAGGTGATTTTATTTTTCTCATCAATCTTTAGTCATCAGGTTGGAATCGTGGCAAATAACGGAGAGCTGACATATGAAGCTTCCCTGAAAGGCAGTCATTTTGTTCAGCTGTGTGACCAGAGGGACATTCCTCTCATCTTCCTGCAAAACACGGCACCAGAACCTGCACACACATTCTCTCAAACCAAGGTACATCAAAAGACATAGACGTATATGCAGACTTTCCAACAAAGATTCTTTAAAAGAGAAATCATATTACTTGTAATTCAATTTAAACATACATGTGATACACAGGAAAGTGTAATAGTTTCCAGTAGTTACAAATAAGTGTTTTGTTTTAATGGAATGACATCTGGCTCTACACACACGCCATCTTGTTTTACTTTGTTACTTGCTCTCTTTTCTCCCTCACTCACTTCATTCCTCTAAACCACTCGTTCGCTTTCCCATGTCTCTTAGGCGGAGTCCAACACTAACAGACTGAAGGCTCAGGGTTCCATGATGTCTGCTGTGGCTTGTGCTTCTGTTCCTAAAATTACTGTGGTTATTGGAGGATGTCATGGAGGTGATAGCTATGCTATGGTCAGTATATAAATTTATTTTGATCTAGATAAAAAAAAGAAAAAAAAAAGGTAGTAAAAAATGTAAAATCTTTCAGAACTTTTTTTTTTTAGTGTGGAAGGGCTTTTGACCCTAATTTCCTGTTCCTGTGGCCCAATGCGAGAGTGTCGATTTTGGCCCCAGGCCACTCGGATGCATTTGTGCAGAATGAAGAGGAAATCACACAGATTAATGAGATGTAAGAGCCAATGTAACAGGATGTCAAATGCACAAGTTAAATATAAATCAAATGAAAATATGTAAAAAAAAAAATTTAAATAAAAATATCCCTGTGAAGGTTGGAGGAAGAGAGTTCAGCATTCTTTTCCACCGGCAGACTGTGGGATGATGGTCTTATTCTACCTCAAGACACCAGAAAGGTAAAAGAGCTAGCAAATATATTTTATTTAATTTCTATGTGGTTGAATCTTCGATTTGTACTTTTGCTATAGAAATAATGCTTAATCTGTTGTACTTTTGCTATAGAAATATGAACACTGGTTTAATTTTCCACAAAAAATGGGGTAATTCATCTTTTACGTTACAAATTTAAGACAAAAAAAAAACAGCACAGAGCACTAGACTTTTAACTGGAAGGCCATAATGAAAAGCAGCTGTTGAGGGTTTTAGTGGCATCATTATAGTACACCTAAGAGATATTAACTAGTGTTCCTAGTTAATACTTCTTTATAATAACCTGAAATATTTCTTTAAAATAAATACCACTTGTTTTGATATTTTGTTATCTAATGCAATTACATGAATATATTTAAGTGTGGTTTAACTGCCCAAATACCTTTTTCATTGTTATCTTAAAACGTTTGCTCATATATTTTGTTATAAAAGAGTTAATAGTTTTAATAGTAGATACATTTGGATTTTCTTCCAAAAGCTCTTGATTTTGAAAATCAAAGCTTTATGAAATATATGCCTCTGTTCTTTTTTAGGTTTTGAGCAAGTGTCTGAAAATCATTAAGCAACAAGAGTATCAATTGTCCAGAGAGAAAATGAGGACTCCTTTTCTTCGACTATAACACTACCTCTGCAGAAACTTTATAAACTTGTATACGCTGTTTTATTAAAGTAATAAACTAACAGTGTTAGTTTTAAGCACATATCTTTATTTTAATGACAATTTGCCTGTAATCAGCAGTGGTGCCATTATTATTGGGATTTTCTGACTAATGTAAAATAAACCTGTTTTTACATATGGAATTTTACTTCTGATGAAATCATTGTTTATAAATGCTGAAGTAGAATTTTTTTTTTTTAAATCGTCTATCTTACTGTACACGTTTATCATAAAGCTGTTGCATTACAAGCATATCAGGTCATATAACTGGCCCATTTAAAATAGCAACAATCACACTGTTTACATAAAAAATTTACCAATTTTAAAGTATAGTCTGAAATGCAAAGTCGTGGTTCTGATCCTCTAAGGTTTGTACATGCCATGGAGAGTGACAGGAATCATGACATCAACCTCTGCACGTGCTATTTCTGTCAGGTCAGTGGCATTGAGTATGAGGAGGAACGCTGGCCTCTGGGTGACTCCTGGTTTCACTACAATACTCATAAGAACACCTGAGAAAACCAGAATAAAAGCCATTATTTTGGGATAATAAAAAGATCCAAAATACATGTTCTGTTTAGTAACAGATGTGGAATACCATCATCTTCATCTTTAGCATCAGGGCTTTGCACAAACAGTGGTTCAGATGGATAGGCATCTGGCTCCTGCCATATCCATGTTTCTTTGCTTTTCACGTTCAACTTGCAAATCTAAAACCCCACAAATATGACACAAATCACACATGGAGCAAATGTTGAACATGAAAAATGTTCAGTATCACGTCCCACACACCCGGTCTGGAATGAAGTGGTTTAGCCCAAGTCCATAAGCGAAGGTGTAATTTTTCCCACAGTATTTTTTATAGTTGATCTGAGGAAACTCAAAAGCTGAAACACAAACACAACCCAAAGAGCAAATACTTTCAATCAATTTTTTGAAATCTGACTTTATTCATTTATTTTTTAAACAGCATTAATATTAGTTTTTAATAAGTACATTACATTTTAAGTACTGGATATAAATTCAATAGTAAGTCAAAATAAAACAATTATTTAAAAAAAATAGTTATAAAATCTATAATAACTCGGCTATATTTATGACCGTTTCCAAATAAGGAAGGTGCTGACTGAGTAATTACCTTGACGCGGTCCAGAGAAAAGAACCTCAGGTTCAAGCCAAACGCTTCCATCACTGCACATGACAGCAGTGGCTGTGGTGTATGGAAGCGAAACCAAATTCTTCCCCTGCTCTTCCTGCAAAAACAACAAAGGAATGAACTTTTGCATTGGAAAGACAGAGACAAAAATATAAAGAAACCACCTGAATTCAATCTAATAGTTCCTGAGGTGAAGTAGGATCATGATATCTCCTACCCTGTGAATGTCCAGTGGAAGCACGTATCGCCGCACCTCTGGCTGTGGAGCGCTCATGGCTGCTTTTTTGACTTCCTCCCAGTTTTGCCTCACGTTTGCCAAATATAGATAATTATACACAAAATCATGCCTGTCATTCAAAGAAAGGGGACCACAGATGAGTCTATTTTTAAGCTCCATAGTCTATTTTTGAGCTCTCCTCTGGCCATGCTTACTGCCATTATCAAATGCATGTGTTTTTTGTTAGTTGATACATGTTATTTGGCCATTTTGAGATGTTAGCTAATGCTTCAATAAATATAAAAAACAAGCAGTCTTACCCCTTCCAAGTGCAAAGGTCGACAACAATAAAGCCTTGGTCCTCATAACAGTTAATGTGATGGAAAAGATTAAAGGCAGATGTTCTGAATTTGTGGTCAATGTATTCTCCAGGATTCTTGGTTGCCAGATGAAACCATGTCTGGGAATGTAACCAAATGAAGAGGATGAGTTACCGTACAAAATACCCAGAGCATTTTTTTTTTTTCATTTTCCAAACATATAATTAACATTTCGAACATGATATAATGCCAGTAAGCTCTGACTTACACCCATTTTGTCATTTGACTCGAAGCAGTCCATGTAATTTGTCCCTCTGATACTCCAGGAAGTCAGAAATTTCAGCAGATTGATCTTCACTGGAGTCTCAACAAACACAAAGTAGTTCTCCGTCATGCCAAAGCTAAAAAAAATATATATATCTTTATTAATCTTTATTATAATTAATGAATAATTGATTATTATATTATATCATATCACATCATTTCATATCAACCTATGGACGTAGGATGGTTTGAATCGCTCACTGCTTGGAAACTGCACCAAAACCTTAGACTTCTCAATTGGATCGGATTTATCTGAAAAATATATGATTAAAGAAAAGTTAAACACTTCCACAGAATGCATTAATAAGATGCTTTTAGACCAACAAAGCAATATACCGACCATCTTGTGGTGGAGGGATCTTGACAATGTTGTAGGCCAGTGACATGTTCTTCCCAAAGCAGTTCCCAATGTTATATACTGTACCGTCTGGTTCAGTATGTGGATGTGCTGTCACACCATTGACTGAGAGATAATTACAAAGGTCCACCTATGGGAAGTAGAGATGTTAAAGGAATAGTTCATGCAAAACTGAGGATTTGCTGAAAATGTACTCACCCTCGGCCTTCCAAAATATAGATGAGTTTGTTTCTTTATAGGAACAGATTAGAAGAAATTTAGCATTGGATCCTCTGCAGTGAATGGGTGCCGTCAGAATCTCCAAACAGCTGATAAAAACAGCACGATAATCTATTAGTAATCAGCATGACTGTTTATTGATGGACTGGAGTCATGTGGATTACTTGTGGATTGTTGGGATGTTTTTGTCAGCTGCTTGAACTCTCATTCTGACGGCACCCATTCACTGCAGAGGACCCATTAGTGAGCAAGTGATGTAATGCAAACCTGTTCTGACGAAAAAACAAACTCATCTACATCTTGGATGGCCTGAGGTTGAGTAAATTTTCTGAAAATTTTAATTTTTGGGTGAACTATTCCTTTAAAAGATGTATGTTTTTGTTAAATGGCCTCAAAATTGGGCACCAGTGCAAAAGCCTACCTTTTTTATAGTTTCTAGGGTATCAGGATCAACTTTGGTTATGTAGTTGGTTTCCGTGCAGGCATAGAAGTCCTCACCAATGGGGTAGATGTTGACCAGGCAGTTGTCCGTCACCTCAATGCCTTGAAAGTAAGTAAAAAACCTGATGTACAAAAAAAAAAGGAAGTACCAAAAGTAAATGCACCATTAGGAGTAAATTTGTTTTATGGCATTATTATTATACTCCCAAATGAAATTGAATAGAAAATGCTCTCCAGACCTGGAAAATATGTTTTTGCATGGATCTGGATATGCAGCGGTGCCAAACTCTGTGATCACAATCCTTTTCTCTGTCATGGCTCTCACATAAGCATCAGTTCTGATAAACCTGAAGTTAAAGGTACCAGTAAATATGCATTTGATTAAGCAAAATCGAATTTCGGCATTAAACCACTTTTTACAAAAATGATCCAGCATATGAGTCATTTCAATTCCAGTAACTTATTGCAAAACCTCAAAAACTCAATTTGGATTTTACTGCACGATAAACACACAAACGTATAACACAGGGTCTTACCTGCGGTAATAAGTGACATGTCCATCCTTCAGGTCAAACTTGTGTATGAGAGCCTGGCCATCAAAAATGTGGTAAAAAGGTTCATCTCCAATTTCAAAGAGCCCAGGGCCCACACGGAGCAGACTGCCAGTGAGCCAGGCAGGGATTTTGCCTGCAGAGAAAGAGAGAAGGTTCACTTTTACCAAATAAATTCTTCAGCCCCCGAATGTCTATAAAACAGCTCCCATATCAAAAGCTACAAGGTCTTTACATCGGCCACAGCAGAATCTGCATACACTTTTCCCTTCAATGAAAGCATGGAGAAAGTAAAATGTAGAAAGTTATCAAATTGAAAATGCTTGATTTATAGGCATACAAACCTGAGACATAAGCAGGAATGGGCTCAGCTAACTCGTCACATGACTCAAAGATTTTTTTATAGCCACCGGCTGGGTGTTCAAGACTGTGAATGAAAACAGATGTCCACATTTTTTACATAATGACGTGACATGAAAAAGAAAAACAAAACTTATACTAATATACTTATTCTTGAGGCATTTTGCACATTCTTCTAAATTATACATTGCCAAGGGTATACAAACTTAAGCTTAAAGGAAACATCAGTTTTACAAAGAAATACTTTTCAAATTTGCCACTTTCCAAAAATGTACAATACATACATTTGTACAATCTGAGCAGTTTGACTGAGAGTTAAAAGTTCAATTACTCACCGGCTGACCATGTTGAACTGAGTTAGAGGTGAGATGCTGCTGTCTGTGTGTAAACCAGAACTGCTCTGTTCCCAGGAACAGCCACAAAGTCTTAGAACTCCTCCTCCTCCGACCGATTGGAAGGCTCTGAAACAAAAATCCCTTTGTGTTCAGACCAAGAGCATTTCCACTAACGTTTACCTTCCTGAAAGACACTACAGCTCAAATGAAGAACACGTTCAAACCGGTGGTGAACTGGCTCAATTTGCAGAGAGCTTTATGAATATTTATTTATTAATAATAATAAAAAAGATATATGAAAGTAATGAAGTACATTGTTGTTTTAGTATTTAACAAGAGTCCACATTACCACAATACAAAAAGTTGCCAATTGTCCATAGTCATGGGAACGTGGCATGTGAAAAGGCATTAATCACATTTCTTTGTTTACTTCCCTGGATGGCAAATTATTTGTTTTCCAGGGCCAGAGCACCATATCATTCATAAACAGAGATTGGATGTGAATACTGATGAAGGTCCTCACAGAAGCACTTCTCACAAGTCAGAGACCACAATGACATGCACATGTTCGTACCTTTCAAATACTGGCAATTATTAAAAAAAAAGTAAAAATTAATTTCACACAAACAAAAAAATTGCATTTTTAAAATGTTTATTGCATAGATCAGGAACAGTATAAGTATTTAGGGTGATACAATAAAGTAATAAACAACATAAAACGTAATGGATTTGGCTCACTTATGCTCATTAACTCGATACAGTAAAACCATAAATCAATCACTGTCCAAGATTAGTCTTTCATTCTTAATTTGCAAGCCACTGAATCAGTACTATGAGTGCAAGATGATAAAACACTGATAAAAGAGGAATATAAGCAATCAGTAGATAGTACTGACTAGAAAGAAAATATGTACATAAGAAATGACACGTTAGCGCATTTGAAATGGCAAAAAACCATACTAGCTTAGTAGCCAGGAAACTCCTACATCACACAGAAAATCGATATATTTGTCTTTAGAAGTCTGAGTGAACATTTTCTATGCACCTGAATAGTGAAGACACACACAAAAAAAGAGACCATAGAACAACAAGGGACTAAAAGTGACACATAAACAACGTTACAAGACTAAAAATAAAATCTTCATTTCGTTTCAAGAAGTCTCCATGTAAACAGCATGTCAAACCTATCTGCATAAAATTTGCTGTGGGTCCTCTGAGCTTTTGTAGATATGACACTATGAATGTCTGAAAGCTCCCAATAACTTACAACAAATCACACGCCTTAAATAAATAACATTAAAACTAACAGACATCTGTACTGAAACTGAAAAAAAAAAAATTTCACTTCACTAGAGAGAAATACTATAAGAAACTTTATAATAAAAAAAACACTACCAAAGTTACAGTTCAGATTATACAATGCGATCCAATGCAACAGATCAACTAGAGGTCTTTAAACTCAACCAGTCTCCCAAAATATCATTCATACTTAAACAATTTAAGAGGTATTCAGTTTCGAATACTGAAGGTTTTGGCTTTTTTGATGCTTAACAGCATTGGCGGTTTTATCTTTGGTTTATCTGCAAAAAGCTGAGCTTCACTCTCTGTTGTGGGGAAACGTCTTGAGTAGATGTCTGGATATTCCTTCTGAAACTGAGAAAGAACAACAACAAAAATTATTTGCTTTTGTATGTGGTCATAAAATTAACTGGAACAAACTATGAATCAACACTTTGGTGTTAAGATATTTCAGTGATTAAATTACATTTCATTTTGTGTTTAATATTTACTGATAGAAAATAAAGTAATAAAAATGTTTAAAGGGGTCCTATTATGCTTTTTCACTTTTTCAACTTTATAAAAAAAGAGCATAAAAAAGATCTGCAAAGTTACAAAGCTCAAAGTCCACTTCAAAAGGAGATATTTTATTGAACAGAAATCAAATTTTCAAAAACTACAACGAACGACTCGTTAGGACTACAAAGCATTTTTTCCTGGATTTGTGATATCACAAATATCGACGAATGAGACGAGACCTGGTTGAGCTGCACTAGAGAAGGCAACGAGTGTTATCACTAAGACGGAGACACGCTAGCTTTCCCAAGGCAGACGAACCTTAGAGTGGTTACAATCATCCAGGTTTAAATCGCGCTCTAATTGGTTTGATTTTGATGCAATATTTACACTGAAGCTCGCAGGCGGCTATGGTAAGGGGCATGACATTTCCCGACCAGGCGCCGAGTGCTGCCAATCAAAACACACACTGGCCCAGCTAACCAATCACAGCACATTTCGTATTTCAGAAGTATTTTCATTTGATACAGGAACTATTCGAGCCGTTCATGCCAGACTGGGGAGAGAGGTGTTGTAATAGTGTAAAATATGTGAAAAATAATGTGTTTTTCGAACAACCTAGTATGAGAGCCTGTTCTAATACATCCCCAAAACAAAATCAAGACTTTGTAAAAGAGCATAATAGGACCCCTTTAAGGTCTTATTTTGTATCCCTTTCGTGGAAACAGCAGGATGTTTACGAGATATGAGAAGTTCAGTAAATAAATACCAGTTTTAGCTTCTTTTTCTTCTCTTTCACAGACATGGTCTTGTCCTTTATGAGACTCTCCAGTAGGTCAGCAAGGGCAGTCTGGGACACAGACAGTTTCTGCTCTTCAAACTCCTGAGTGCTGATCTGCCTGCAGAATGAGTAGGTCGGCATGGCAACACCAGAGCCTGGGTGTGTGGTCTGAGATCCAGAACGCATGCAAATGAATGTTGGATAAACAAAATATAATGCACCGATGAATAAATAAACAGGCATTTCTTCTCATGAATAATTTGGTTAAAATACAATTTAACATGTTCTATGTTTAATTCTTCCAATACAATGTCCATTACAATACAAATAAAAAAAATCTTTGATTTTACAAACTGAGGGACAAGTCAGAATTATTTTCTGTGGTAACTGACAACAGATGCTTTTGTTTTAACTCAGGTTCTGTTTAACCCTCACTATTCCTTCATCCTCAGGTTGCAAGTTGCTTTAAAAAAATATTTAAAATATACAAAAGTTCAAAAGTTTGGGGTCAGCATTTTTGTGTGTGTTAATAAATGAACACTTTTATTAACCAAGGACGCAATTGATTAAACGTGACAGTAAAAATATTTATAATGTTATAAAATATTTTTATTTCTAATAAATGCTGTTCTTTTTGAACTTTCTATTCATCAAAGAATCCTGGAAAAACATGCATCAAGGTTTTCATAAAGATATTACGTAGCACAACTGTTTTTAACATTGATAATGATAAGTAATATTTCTTGAGCACCAAATCAGCATATTAGAATGATTTCTGAAGGATCATGTGACACTGAAGTCTGTAGTAATGATGCTGAAAATTCAGATTTTTGATCACAGGAATAAATTACAATATATTAATTATTTTAAACTGTAATCATATTTTACAATATTACCCTTTTAACTGTATTTTTGATTAAACAAATGCAGCACTGGTGATCGTAAGAGCTTTATCAAAATTGAGTTAATTATAGTTCTATATATTTTGCATTTTTAAACAACACTGCTATTATATTGCAATAAATATCAATTTAAATAAATATTATTTCTAAGAAATACAAACCCGATTCCAAAAAAGTTGGGATACTGTACAAATTGTGAATAAAACAGAATGCAATGATGTGGAAGTTTCAAATTTCATATTTTATTCAGAATACAACATAGATGACATATCCAATGTTTAAACTGAGAAAATGTATCATTTTTAAGGAAAAATAAGTTGATTTTAAATTTCATGGCATCAACACATCTCAAAAAAGTTGGGACAAGGCCATGTTTACCACTGTGTGGCATCCCCTCTTCTTTTTATAACAGTCTGCAAACGTCTGGGGACTGAGGAGACAAGTTGCTCAAGTTTAGGAATAGGAATGTTGTCCATTCTTGTCTAATACAGGCTTCTAGTTGCTCAACTGTCTTGTCTTCTTTGTCGCATCTTCCTCTTTATGATGCGCAAATGTTTTCTATGGGTGAAAGATCTGGCCTGCAGGCTGGCCATTTCAGTACCCGGATTCTTCTTCTACACAGCCATGATGTTGTAACTGATGCAGTATTTGGTCTGGCATTGTCATGTTGGAAAAAAAACATGAAAAAAAAAACTTTCCCTGAAAGAGACGACGTCTGAATGGGAGCATATGTTGTTCTAGAACTTGGATATACCTTTCAGCATTGATGGTGCCTTTTCAGATGTGTAAGCTGCCCATGCCACACGCACTCATGCAACCCCATACCTTCAGAGATGCAGGCTTCTGAACTGAGAGCTGATAACAAATTGGGTTGTCCTTGTTCTCTTTAGTCTGGATGACATGGCGTCCCAGTTTTCAAAAAAAGAACTTCAAATTTTGACCACAGAACAGTTTTCCACTTTGCACAGTCCATTTTAAATGAGCCTTGGCCTAGAGAAAACGCCTGCGCTTCTGGATCATGTTTTGATATGGCTTCTTTTTTGACCTATAGTTTTTTAGCCGGCAACGGCGAATGGCACGGTTGATTGTGTTCACCGACAATGTTTTCTTGAAGTATTCCTGAGCCCATTTTGTGATTTCCATTACAGTAGCATTCCTTTATGTGATGCAGTGCCGTCTAAGGGCTCGAAGATCACGGGCATCCAGTATGGTTTTCCGGCCTTGACCCTTACGCACAGAGGTTGTTCCAGATTCTCTGAATCTTTGGATGATTTTATGCACTGTAGATGATGATAACTTCTAATTCTTTGCAATTTTTCTCTGAGAAACTCTTTTCTGATATTGCTCCACTATTTTTCGCCGCAGCATTGGGGAATTGGTGATCCTCTGCCCATCTTGACTTCTGAGAGACACTGCCACTCTGAGAGGCTCTTTTATACCCAATCATGTTGCAAATTGACCTAATAAGTTGCAAATTGTTCCTCCAGCTGTTCCTTATATGTACATTATTTTTTTCCGCCTCTTATTTTTACCTGTCCCAACTTTTTTGGAATGTGTATCTCTCATGAAATCCAAAATGAGCCAAATATTTGGCATGACATTTCAAAATGTCTCATTTTCAACATTTGATATGTTATCTATATCTATTGTGAATAAAATATAAGTTTATGAGATTTGTAAATTATTCCATTCCTTTTTTTACTCACAATTTGTACAGTGTCCCAACTTTTTTGGAATTGGGTTTGTACATATCATGTGTGTAATTTCCATGTGGTTTGTCAGCACTCACCAGTGATTTGAGGTAACTGATGTGATCTTCAACAGCATTGCGCAGGTACACAGGCACCTGAAGGACCTCCTGATGGTGATCCATTAAAAACGATAACAGCCTTGTAGCCAAGAGTTCGTCCAGATCATCCACCTCCTCACAACTCAAGACACACCTAGAGAACGTCTGCACCAACTGCACACACATAGACACAAACGTGTATGTAACGTATACGAAATATATGAATGTGCACAAAAGGACATGAAAACAAAATGAGATGACAAAAAGGTAATTAAAAAAATTCTATTGGAATCTTCCTGACCAGAGTCCGTGTTCCAATGACGTCATGCAGCCGCGGCATGTCGACGTTCTGGCTCATACGCGAGATCATTCGCAGAAGCAGCTGTAGTTTGCGGCGACTGGCGGGCGGCAGGAGTAACGTGCAGAGCTGAAGGCCCTCGATGGCCACTCGCTCCTGTGACGGCTGCAATAAACCTGGAATGTCATGTGACTCCCATGTAACCGAAATTAACCACAGCACGGACTTTAAGGGGTCATATGATGTTGCTAAAAAGAATGTTATTTTGTGTATTTGGTGTAATGAAATGTTTATGCGGTTTAAAGTAAAAAAAAAGCACATTATTTCCACATACTGTACATTTGTTTCTCCTCTATGCCCCGGCTTTCGAATGAAACGCGTCGATTTTTAACAAAGCTCATCGGTCTGAAAAAAGCAAGGTGTGCTCTGATTTGCCAGCTATCCAGTCCGTTGTGATTGGCCGAATACCTCAGCCTGTTGAGGAAATGTTCCCCTTTGCCGGTAATTAATATTGTGATGCCGTGTCCCGGCGCGATGAAACAAAACCATTAAAACCCATTATAATCGAGGTATTTGTTGCATCCAGTGGGGACATTATTACGGATTATAATGACTTATACTGTATTTTTATGCGTTGCGTTGCATAAAACCATTAAACATAAACCATGTCTGCATTTGTGATCGGAGAAATGACAAACTACAAGCGCTACTCTACACTGCTTAAAACTCGCATTTGAATCATTAGTGGCAAATACTTTAAATATAAAAAAAACTTACTTACAGTCTGTGAGTCAGAACAGCCGGCTTGTGTCTACTCTACCAAGATCAGTAAACAGTCCTCCATAAAATGTGCTGCCACATCTGAATCTTTGGGTTGAACTGTTCTGGAACAGTAAAACAACTTAACCACTGATTTCTAGCTGTGTCCTCTTTTGGAAGGCCAACCAAAGAAGTTTCGCTTTCACAACGAAAAACACAGCGTGAGGGCCACAGGCCTAGAGTGAGCGGGGGAACGCGGGCGACTTGCGGCAACCACATGTGACGACCCGGGCTGGACTCCGCTTTGTCCACGGTGAAAGCCGATCTGGTGATTGACAGCGCGAAGTTGATGTTTTTTCTCAGCGACCAGCACGGATCAGCTCAGGCATGACAAAGCGATATCGTCCTCGTTTGGAAGACCAAACAAAGCAGTTTCACTTTCACAACAAAACACACAGCGCCTTCACAACATGATGCTGCGGCAGTGGCGGCAGCAATACTACAGCGAGAATAAAATTTACGTCTTCTTTCTTTGCGTGAACATTGGGCGGCGTTATGCAAATCTTCCCACATTGTGACGTAGACATGTTGGGGCGTGTTAGAACAAGCTATTTTAGGGGTGTGTGGTTGACTCTTAACTTTTATAATGAATATATCTTTGGATTTGAGACTTTATTCTTTGCAACTTTACAGATCTTCTTTATGCACCAAGAGCCTTTAACACTCCAAAGAGAAGGAAACATTGAAATCGCATCATATGACTCCATTAACTTAAATACACACAAAATGAACACACATAAAGCTTGAACATCTCGTAATCAATGCCAATGACCAGATCTCACACACATAAACTTCTTTAAGCAACAGAATTGCACCTATAAAAAATTTATATATTTTACATTTCAGTAAGTAAATAAAATGTTTAGAATTTTTGTAAAAAATTATATATTATATATATTATATATATAATATTATACAAGCACACACACACACACAACCCACTAGAAGTTCTGTCAAAACGATTAATCGCATTAATCTCATCCAAACGAAAAGTTTTTGTTTACCTAGTGTGTCACTGGTGTATATTTATTATGTATAAACACGCTCATACAGTAATATATTTAGGAAATATTTCTTGTATATATTTAATACAAATATACATAATATATAATTTATATACAAATATAAAATGTGTGTATTTATTATACATAATAATATACCAAGTATACCATATTAATGTAAACAAACTTTATTTTGGATGTCTTATGGGTTGAACAGCACTAATACACACATATATAAATATATATATAGTGGTTACGGAAAGTATTCAGACCCCCTTACATTTTTCACTCTTTGTTATATTGCGGCCATTTGCTAAAATCATTTAAGTAAATTTTTTTTTTTTCCTCATTAATGTCCACACAGCACCCCATATTGACAGAAAAAAACACAGAATTGTTGACATTTTTGCTGATTTATTAAAAAAGAAAAACTGAAAATATCACATGGTCCTAAGTATTCAGTCCCTTTGCTCAGTATTTAGTAGAAGCCCTCTTTTGATCTAATACAGCCATGAGTCTTTTTGGGAAAGTTTTTCACACCTGTATTTGGGGATCCTCTGTCATTCCTCCTTGGAGATCCTCTCCAGTTCTGTCAGGTCGGATGGTAAACGTTGGTGGACAGCCAATTTTAGGTCTCTCCAGAGATGCTCAATTGGGTTTAAGTCTGGGCTCTGGCTGGGCCATTCAAGAACTGTCACATAGTTGTTGTGAAGCCACTCCTTCGTTATTTTAGCTGTGTGCTTAGGGTCATTGTTTTGTTGGAAGGTAAACCTTCGGCCCATTCTGAGGTCCTGAGCACTCTGGAGAATGTTTTCGTCTAGGATATCCCTGTACTTAGCCGCATTAATTTTTCCCTCGATTGCAACCAGTCGTCCCTTCCCTGCAGCTGAAAAACACCCCCACAGCATGATGCTGCCACCACAATGCTTCACTGTAGGGATGGTATTGTACAGGGTGGGTGTGAGTGTGGGGGGGGGGGGGTAGCAGTGCCTGGTTTTCCGTCCACATCATAACCGCGTAGAATTAAAGTCCAACAAGTTCCATCTGGTCTCATCCGACAGAGATCTTATTTCTCACACATCTTGAGTCCTCCAGCGCGACTTTCATGTGGTCCTTGTGCACTGAGGAGAGGCTTCCGTCGGGACACTCTGCCATAAAGCCCAGACTGGTGGAGGGCTGCAGTGATGGTTGACTTTTCTACAACTTTCTCCCATCTCCCGACTGAATCTCTGGAGCTCAGCCACAGTGATCTTTGGTTCTTCTTTACCTCTCTCACCAAGGCTCTTCTCTCCCGATAGCTCAGTTTGGCCGGACGGCCAGCTCTATGAAGGGTTCTGGTCGTCCCAAACGTCTCCATTTAAGGATTATGGAGGCCACCTTAGGAACCTTAAGTGCAGCAGAAATATTTTTGTAACCATGGCCAGATCTGTGCCTTGCCACAATTCTGTCTCTGACTCTTCAGGCAGTTCCTTGCCTCATGATTCTCATTTGCTCTGACATGACTGTGAGCTGTAAGGTCTTATATAGACAGGTGTGTGGCTTTCCAAATAAGTCCAATCAGTATAATCAAACACAGCTGGACTCAAATGAAGGTGTAGAACAATCTCAAGGATGATCAGAAGAAATTGACAGCACCTGAGTTAAATATATGAGTGTCACGGCAAAGGGTCTGAATACTTAGGACCATGTGATATTTCAGGTTTTTCTTTTTTAATAAATCTGCAAAAATGTCAACAATTCTGTGTTTTCTGTCAATATGGGGTGCGGTGTGTACATTAATGATGAAAAAAAATAACTTAAATGATTTTAACAAATGGCAGCAATATAACAAAGGGGGGGGGAGTGAAAAATGTAAGGGGTCCTGCATACGTCCGTACCCACTTTCTATATATATATACATCCACACCACAGTGTAGATCTATATATATATAATATATATTATATATAGATAAAATTATTATTATTTACTGCTATCTACAAGAAAACACACACACCACTCTGGCCTAACCTGTTTTTTTTAAGCAAATTTTTTTCCAAATAAATAAAATGGGTAACACCTAAAAATAAAAATTAGTAGCCAAAGTGTGCCATAGAATTAGTTAGCATTAAAGTGATAGTTCACTCCAAAATTAAAATTCCGTTATACCGTTCCAAACCTCTAGGAGATATTTAGCAAGAAAATAAGAGTAGCTTTTTTCCTCTCAAGTATCTCCTTGTGTTCCATGCAAGAAAGTACAGTAAATCATACAGGTTTGGAACAACATAAAGGTGAATAAATGATGACAGAATTTTAATTTTTGGGTGCACTATCCCTTTAAGAATTATATGCACGTTAGTCTCTGGCAGCCAGTCAACAAACACATGCTCAAGCACAAACAAAGAAGCATATCCTCATGGTTCATGTGTGTTTTTCACATGCTCTTACTTTGCTCGGGGTGGCGTGCTAACGGGGGCCAGGTGGGTGCAGGTTTGCTCAGGTCCAGAGAGCTCTGACAGCATCTGCTAAAGCTCGGACCTGCCCTAATGTCCATGCAGCTTCCATGCAAACTGAGCAAACCAGGACCTCTAAGGCCAATGCTGGATGTGGAATCTGGCCTCAAGGTAATTTCAGCCACAGGAGCGTGGATGCTAAAGCTGCTAGCAGACATTTCTCTATTCTCCTCTATGTCAAACAAGTTACCGATGCTTCTGGGCCGGGCCCTGGAGGGTCTCTGGTTGGTTCTGTGAAGATCTGAAGGGAGTTGTGAGCTTGTGTTGTTGCTGGAAGTTTGAACACAAGAGTTTATGGATTTGAGGTTTGGGGCTACTGGAGAATCTGTTTGAGAGGATGATTTATCACTGCTGCAGGACTGTAGGCTTTCAGATGATCTGAGAAGTCTGTTCTTTGAATGGTTATCAACAATTCCCTCCAAAGAGCAACTTCTTGACCGAAGCCTGCCAAATGGGACTTCTGTTTTGTGAGCCTGAGGAATTTCTAGATAGCTACTGTCCAGCCATTCTCCATCGCTGGCCCTTCTACCTCTATAAATGGGCTGCTGTGCCCTATGGGTTTCTAACTTAGTCTCTGCTTTTGAACTGAAAACTTCCCTCATGGGCGAATCGGCTTCATCGAAGGCCTCCTTTCTTATTAAGCTCAGCAGGAGGCATTCGGTCGATTTGAACAGGTTGGCAGCATTCACATTTGGGGTTTTGGATGGCTGTGGGCAGTTGGGTTCCTCCTGGTTTTTACGCTTTCCACGTTGAGTTTTAGGAGCCGTGATGTAGCCACACATAACTAGCAAAGGACCAGACAACAGAACATAAACAACAAACAGGCAGGCAAAGACATTCAAGAATGAGGTGAGACATTTAAAACAGAGCAGACAGAGTTAGTTTTGAACATCATTTGACACCACAAAAGCAGTGCAGTCAGTAAAAACTGTGACTCCACAGTTTGTTCCATCAGTATTTTATATATTAATACCCACAGCCAAATGATATAAGTAGTTCTTTAGGAGGCATTTCCCAGAAAGGATGAAGTGTATGAGTATTCAAACAATCCAGGCCTGAATCTCAAATTACATATTATTAACCCATTTTTCCTGCTTATGTAAAAAAAAAAAACACAATCTAATAACAACCATATTTACATAAACTGAAACTGGATCCACTTCCATTCAAAAGTTTGGATTTTTTTTAAATGTTGTTGGAAGAAGTTCAAATCTGCATTTGTTTGACCAAAAATACAGTAATATTGGATATTATTGATTACTAAACTAATTTTCTATTGTGATGATTTAAATTAATTCCTTGATTTTCATTCAGAATTTTCATCTGACCTCACGTCACATGATCCTTCAGAAATCCTCTAATATGCTGATTTGGTGCTCAGAAAAACATTACTTATTATTATCAATGCTGAAAACCGTTGTACAATCAAGCATGTGCTTCATACATACCCAAGATGTTGACAAAGAGTTCATAGTACTGCTGAGTAAGCAGTGGCTGAGAAAGGCTGTAGAAATAGTCTGAAACCGTTTTAAACACATCCCGCTCAAAGCCTGGGTAAGATGGTTGGTTTGAGTCATACTTTGGCCCTTGATGGATTGGAAAAATGACAAAGCATTATTATAAAATCAATTAATTATCTATTATATCATCTATACAAAAAATACATTATGAATGTTATCTTGATCCGGTTGTAGTAACATTTTAAATACTTATTTCAACTTCACTTAATTTCACAAGCAGCATAACTTACAGTTTGCAAGACATTTCATGGCAGACAAAACCCAGTGTGGCAAATCATCTATGGAGGGGCACAAAACAAGACAAAATAAACAGAATGCAAAAATATGATGTTCACTACAGACAGAAATGACATGTATATGGCCTACCTGTCTTATCTTCCAATGAAACGACTCCATGTTTATTGACTTTGGTCATATTATACACAATGAACTTGGGATTGACTTGGGCTGGATCCAAAACATCTTCAAGAGACCCTGATCCCACCAACTTCTGCAAACTGAGCATTCAGAAGATGATATAGAACATCATGTAGAACATATTTAAAATGTTGTTGTTGTTTTAATTAATTTATGTAATACACCCTCTAATTAGAACAGTTAGACATGTAACAGAATTTCCTAGGGGGAACACTGCAAAAAAAGACAATATAGCATCACATTTTACTCTATTATTATTTATTTTGGAATTAATTTCTACATCAAAAACAAACCAGCAGTGACCACTAACAAAACAATTACCATTGTGGACATGCATCAAAGTATTATTTAAAATACCTCGATATGTCTTGTAAATGCCAAACATTTAGAACCAAGCAATACATCAAAGCATTACATTAGATAATCTCGCTACTTTGTAAGTGACTGCAAGCAGGAAGTACTTTTGGTGCAAAGCTGTGTAGGTCAACGCATGCAAACTATATGTGACAGATGGTGTGGGGGGAGGTGGGCTTACTGTGTAAGTGTGACATTCTTCCAGATGACTTGAATGTCGTCCTCTGTGAGTTCCCTGCAGTGCTCCGTCTCGCTTGAGGGAGATCCCACAGGAGATTCTTGTGCTTCTGGATCCACATTTTCCTGTGTGAAATAGCAAGTGGATATTATACATCTGCAATTAAATTTCACATTGACAACACATTGGAAACAACAAAAATTACCAATATTTCTTTGTCAAATTTCTTAGAGCCCCTAAATTTGAAGAAACTCTCCCTGTCCATCATAGATATGCTCTTTTTTCTCAAAACAGGGGCACGGTTAGGAACGGGCTTCAGTGGAGATGTTGATGGAAATCTGAAACATATTTTAAACCAGACATTACGATTCTCTATACATTTTCACCAAAATTCTTTCAAACCTTTCTAAAACAGTTTATCATACCTGTAGAGCTGGCTGTTGTCCTCCAGGTCTTCCATGCCCCATCTACCCTTCACATCCTCAATAACATGGTTCTTCAAGAACTTTTTTAACAGCTGGATTGTCTGCTGTCTGGTGACCTCGGGTCCAAAATTGCTGTTGTTCTTCAAGAGTTCATGTAACCAGTCCACAGCTGCTGATGCAGTGAAGCAGTTCATGTAAACTCTGAAGTGCTGTCGGTGCTTCTTCAAATGCATTCCCGCCCGGAATAGCTTGGCCACTTCATTCCACTGGAAAATAAAAAGATAACATCACATGAAGAGCTTGTAATCACTTTATTATTCTAAAAACAATTACATTATAAGAATATAAAACAAATATGCAGGGCAGAGCGTTGTTCTCCAAGTTTATAACTGTTACTCTTTTTGTTCAAAATGTTTTCACAATTGACATTAAATATACAAGTAGCAAAAGGCATGGTAAATAGTTTTAATGTGAACTATAACAACATATATAGCTAAAGAAACACCTAACAATAAACATAGCACTCCTATAGCTCAAAAACAACAACTCAATTTGTTTAACAAAAACTGAACAGCTAAATAAACGTGCATTATAAAACTGAGATGCAGGTAATTGGCCTTGTAAACAAATGCGATACATCACCAGACCAAATTTGATCAAAAAGGCAGGAGAGACTCACCAGTTTAGTGGCCCTGTATGGACCTGGAGTCACGATGTGTGAACTCATTGAAAAGATACAGCCGTTTACATTATTCCTACATATACGGGAGAGTTTGTTTTTGATTTACTGAACACATTAGGCTATATTTAATAGTATTACTGAATATATCGATAGCTAAACCCGCTAATAGATATGTCGCTGGCTGTGTAAACATATAATCCGGGGACGTTTCAATCCTCACACCCGTTTGAAATTACAACGCTAACGTCTTGGAAGATTGTGATTGGATGGTTTGTTTGGTCACATGATCTATATTTTGGCTGTCAAAATATTGGTCTGATTAATGATAAAACTCTCAAAGATGTTATTTTTTATTATGAAAATCCAAAGCTATTATCTGCAAAATATGTTGTTAATTTCCTTATATTGAATGCAAAAGTCTTCATTCATAAGGAAAAATGGCTTAAATATCCTTTCTCTTTCCCCTTTTTCTTGCTTAATTTGACTTTCATTTCATCTTTCATTTTAGACTTACAAATAACAAAAATAGTGCCACTTTTTTATGCATTATGACAACTTTTCTTAAAAGATGTTGTAATATTATCTATATATTTTTTATTTATTTTGCTTTCTTTTTTCTTGTGGATAATACCATAACGTGATGTGTGCAAATCCAATATTATTGTTTCTGTCCTTATTTTAGATTGTTCTTTGTTAAGAATCAGCCTGCTCATTTCCCTGTTCTTGTACGGTTTTACAAGTTCGGCTGAAAAAATAAAAAATAAAAAAATATAAAAATAAACGTATACTTTCTAATAACGTTTTATACTTATTCAAAACACATTATGACCAACATTTCACAAAGTATTTAAATCTTTACTGTCAAATTATAAAAATTTATATATATATTATATATATATATATATATATATATATATATATATATATATAATCTATATATATAAGTATAAATCACACCAAACAAAGAAAATGTAAAAATGAAAATAAAACAATCTAAAACCCAAGAAAAATTTACTGGCTTCACTTATTTATCATCATCATATTTAGAATTACATATATTCAATTATATAGTTATATAAATTCCATTGCATTCTCTACAATATATTTGCAAGACAACATGAGTACAGAGGTTAACAACGATAAAAAAATCAGTGGTAAAGGCTCATTTACATATATTTGAATATAGATTTGAATGTTTTACAGTTAATAGTTACTACTTTACACTGTTTCATTTTAAGCCATATGTAGTTTCCGTTCGGAGAGGACGTGAATGGGAACGACTACCCATGCTGCAATGCACACACGTTAAGAGTTTCACTTCCGTTTTTATTTCCGTTAGGTGTTTCTGGCGACAGTCAGTTACTGCTCGGCATATATTGAACGGTTTATCTGGTAGGTGCTCGCCTTTTATAAACTAATCACATTGAACAACATGCTCTATATAATGATATGTACACAAAGTTACTATAGTGTAATTTACATTCATATTGGTGGTGTAGAACAGTCGCTAGAAAGTTGTGTTGCTAGCTTTTAGCTGTCAGTGATACCTACCGAACTTCATTAGAGAACTGTAACTGGTTTAACAGTTTTATCAAATAATTTTTAAATATAAACATGAATACACAAAACACAAAAGAAAAATCATAAATCTTTACTCGGTAAAACAAAACTCCTATATTTACATGCTAAACTAGCTAGCTGACAATATGAGAAACAAGCGCGCAGCCATCTTTAGAATGTTGTCTTTGAACTTTTTTGCAGTAGCTCTATATATTTCTATGGCATCACTGTCGAAGAGTAATTAGCTGGTGAAGTGGATTTACTTAATGTAGCGTTAATGAAAGTTATCATGTGCATTGTAATGTTAGAAGCGGATGTCATAACAAATGTCCGATTTTAAAACAAGCGGTTCATTCATAAATTTGTGAGCCATTACCTTCATGCTGTGCAAATACAAACCGGAAGACAAAAGACTGAGCACAGTGCTGAAAATGGGCGTCAATAACAAATAGTTATTGATAATAGTTTTATTAGATTTTTAAAAAATATATATATATTCTGTTTTTGCTTTAATTTTAAAGTTTTAGTAATTTTTTTAGTTTTGTTTTGTTATTGTCTATATAGTTTTTTGAGTTTTAATTATTTTAGTTTATTATACTTTACTATAATTTTTATATGTATTTTTAGTTTATATTTATTATTTTAGTTCATGCAGCTTAAAAATGAGAAATGTTACCTTTGCAATTAGCTGAAATTTTAATTATAGAAATTTTATTTCAGCTAATGTTTGCATTTCAAGTAATGAAAAGTTATTTCTAGTAATGCTTTTTTTATGGTTTTAGTGAATGGTTAACGATAATAACCCTGACTCAAACAAGATAAACATTATACTTTCTTGTTCCTCCTCAATTAGATATTACAACACTCTTGAGTTCTCAATTCGACGGCACAGTAAGTCAATAAAGGCAATTACAGCGAGCAATATTGACTGTGAACTACAATGTAAACCTAGGAATATGACTTTTTACACATTGCATGAGATCCTGCATCTAGTGATTTTACAACTCTTCTCTCTTCTCAGGATCTGCTGCTGAAGACAGAGTGCAAGGACGATGATTGATATCAAAGCATGGGCAGAATATGTGGTGGAGTGGGCAGCCAAAGACCCCTATGGCTTTCTCACCACGGTTATCCTGGCTTTGACCCCTCTGTTTATCGCCAGCGCCCTGTTGTCATGGAAACTTGCCAAGATGATCGAGGCCAAGGACCGTGAGCAAAAGAAGAAACAAAAACGACAAGAGAACATTGCCAAAGCCAAGAGGGCCAAGAAGGATTGAGCTTGGCATGGAGAGGGGTCAATGTAACAGTCTGGTCCCCGATATATGGCTCTTCTCTTAACCCAGGACAGTTCTTATGGGACTTGGAGCAAGACTGGGCTTGAAAGAGGCCTTAGTAAACCCTTAGAGGGAACATATAATGGGGAATTGATTGATCTCAGTGGCAGGACTGCAGTACTTTTCCAGGATATTATCAATACAGTGGAAAATGCACTGCATTGTTGTGCTATACACCATTGTGCAGTACTCTGCATTCCATTTTTTATTGGGTTGATTGATTGTGTTTTCCAAGTTGAATCCACAAAAAACTTACATTATGCTTTTTTTTTTATTAATAAAATATCTTAACATGAATTTTGGCTCAAAACTGTCTAATGTCTGCGTGATTACTATAGTATTCTTGAATCTTAACCACATTATTTTTCAATGCATAATTTCCTGTGAATGTGAGACCTTTGATTCATTAGCCACTAAAGGTAAATAACTAGAAGAATAACAAAGTGCAGTAAATATAAAATGCCTGTGTTTATGATTATGATAATAAATTGTGTTATCATATATAAATAATAAATACCAGTTTGCAACATAACAGGCTGGTAAAGTAAATTAATTGGAAACCCATATGGATAAACATATTATATTGATAAGTGAAGCTGCAATTTTTTTTTACACATTTTCTAAGTAAAGTGCAAAAGGAAATAAACAGAAATGATTTTAAATTAGTCTACTGATATTAATCATTTTCAATATGGTGAGACAGCACATCTGAAATATCATTTAGATTAAACTGAATGCATAAAATGTTCTACAACATTTGGTGATTTGATTTTTAAACAATCCTGAAGCAGAACGCTCAGAAAATTAGCAGCATATATATTTTTTCTTTACATCATTTTACAATCCATTTCAGTGATGTTAAATGAATAGTTCACCCAAACATTAACATTACTAAGTTTGTTTCTTCATCTGACCAGATTTGGAGAAATTTAGCATTACATCACATTCCTATCCAGTTGATCCTGTACAGTGATAGGTTCCGTGAGAATGAGAGGAAAAACTAAATAATAATGCACATAATTGACATGACTCCAGCCAAACAATTAATGTCTTGTGAAGTGAAAAGCTGCATGTTCGTAAGTTAACATCCATCATTTAACTTTGAAGTTTTCACTTTAAAGTCTAGAATCAATAATAATGCTTCCTCCAGTGAAAAAAAGCCATCCCCTGTCATCCTCTCACATCAAAATTGACCGACATATTTGTTTAGACCTGTTTTGGCTCTTGTAGACACTGGAGAATGCAATATTATGGATAGAGTACTCATATTTTAGCAACGGTTTGAAGTTAAAAACATCGTGATGCTGAGCTTTTCAAATTCACAAGACCTTTGCGATGTTGTATTGTCATGTTTTCATCAGCTGTTTGGACTCTAAATTCTCAAAATCTGTTTGGATGAAGAAACCACTTACATCTTGGAAAGCCTGAGGGTGTGTACATTTTCAGAAATGTTTAATTTCTGGGTAAAATATTCCTTTAAACCTGAAAAATAATAGCAAGCTAACCAGTCGTTACATGCAGTGCTTTTCAATTGTCTCAAGAAAACCAGTACTGAACATATCAAGAAGTGCTGAGATGCAGTGAAAATCAGCAGAACTACTATTTCACTTAAATTGCAAATTTACTTGAAGACAGCAAAGGAGGTTTCAAATAAACCTATTTTTTGCTTCCTGGAGGTGTCCAGGACCCAGGCTGGAATGTGTTGGCAGTGCTTACGGGGTCCTCACTGAATTCAGTCTGTTCAAACTGAGTGGCAGAAGCATGACCTTTGACCTGAGTCTGAACAGGTCGGGCAACCAAACCTTCCTCATACTCTTTGGCCTGCAGGGCTTTATCCTTCTCCTCTGCCTCTATAGCTCTGACTTTGATCTGCTCCCTGTAACGTTCGTTCTGTAGCAACTCCTATAGAGGGCAACACAGACAAGTGTTAACACCACACTCCCAATGATGTGTTCATTACAACATTACTTGCTATAGAATTGTCATTTTAAGATATAATAAAAAGAAAATGTACAACCTTTCTGGTCTTACATTTTTTTTGTTCTATTTATATTTTTAGACATTATATAATGATTTGATAGACACAAAAATACCTCAATTGTAGGTGGCTGCTTCCGTCTGCCCCTGATCCAAGCTACGGGAAAAAGAACAGACAAGAGATAATGATGTTTTCAACAAGGAACTAAGCTAATATATAATTTGAGAACAATATAATATATATATATATATATATATATTATAGATATTTATATATAATAGTTTTATATAGGAAAACTTTACCTTTAAAGTGAAATACAAATGATACATTTTAGTTTAGACAGTTAATACAGAAACAATCTGGACTGAAATTTTGGTTGGATTCACATTATCGTAAAAATATTGTATTTGTTCATTAATGTAGTCACTATTACCATCCCATTCAGAAGGAATGCTTCCTTCCATGTACTCAAACTCTTTTGGATTGGCTGCTTCTACTAGGCGTCTAGGCCGCATGAGCCGTCCTGAAGAAGACAAGACATTAGCTTGATTTAAACTATCAAATTAAACAACAAAAAGGTAAGTTATCTACAACCACTGGTCAAAAAATGAGCTTGATTGGAAGATGACTGGAAAGTATTTATTGTACAGAAAGGCTACAATTCAAAAGATTTACTTTTATTTAAAGTTATTTTAATTATATGGATAATTCTCAATATTAATAACAATTTATAAACCGTATTGTTATTATATTGCATTAATATCAATAAACTTGTATGAAATTGGCTATTAGTGGTTTAAAAAGAGGTCAAGATTACTCGTCAAAGTCCTATGCATGACCTACCTGTCCATGACTTCTGCTCGGGTATGTAGTAATATTTATTTCCTAAATGATCTGTGCCGACATGCTCTTTTGCCACTCCAAATGTTCTTCGCAACAGAGAGGTAATACGGCTCATCACTATAAGTTAAATATCTGTTTATATATTCTCTCCTAGTGTACATACACTTTAAGTCGTAGGTTACACAATAACCTAGCATTAATACTGTCATCTGATTGGTTCTGGCTCCCGGTCTGACCAATCAGAGTTCGCGTTGTAGACACGTCACAACATGGCTGCCTCCTGTCCAACAAAGTGCACAACAATCATATTTAAAATCTGAAATAGATCGTATACATTTAGTGCGTTGTGCAGAATGAATTTGTTTAGTTTAAAAACGCGGTTTTACAGGCTAAAGAATCGCCACTCAAACCTTGGGCAAAAGACTGTAAACAGACATCTATTATGATTATTTCACTCTGACAACACAGTAATTCCGTACAGTACACAAATAAACATAAAAGCTTCAATGTCTCTACAACGATGCTGAGTTTTCTTTATGCCAGGCAATCAGGGCTTGACGACCCAGTTCGTCTGAGACGTGCAGAGTCTACAAGAAGGTAATGCTGTAATTTTTCCTCACAGAGGTTTCTTCTTTAAGAGTTTTAAAGGTTTTAAATATATACATTTACAACCGAAAGGATAAACAAAACAAACAAGTAAATAATTTTTACATTTATTTGGATGTCAATTCATACATTTAATTGGATGTCAAATTCATCTAAAATGTCACTGAAAAAGTGGCATAACCCAATCTCCCATACTGTATCGTTAGGGTGCTGAGTCTGGAGTTGAACCACAATAGAGATGTTGATCGTATTCATGGCAATGGAATTAACACCCTGGACATTGAGGCTATTGATGGAAGATAGTAAGTGTACTATAACCACAGAATTCACATTTATGTATATTTGCATGTAACACAATTATTTTCTTGTGATGATCCTTACAACAACAAGACAGTAATTACTACACATTTCTGGCCGGGTTTGCATTCCAGTATGTTGTCAGGTGGATCTGATGGCGTAATTGTGATCTATGACTTGGAAAACAACAGCAAGAAGCCTCAATACACTTGCAAAGCAATCTGCACAGTGGGCAGGTCAGTATGACTCCATTCTCGTTCACAGTGATCCAGTGACCACCAGATGGCAGTATGATATTTTCAGATTTTAATGTGTGTTTGCATGTTATGTGTGGCTTTCACATCTCTGTTTTTCTGTGAAGGTCCAGTCGGCATGTGCATAAATTCAGCGTTGAAACAGTGCAGTGGTATCCGCATGACACTGGTATGTTTGTATCCAGTTCATTCGACAAAACCTTGAAAGTCTGGGACACAGAAACCCTGAAGGTGTGTCTATGTCCGTGTCTGCAAGATTACTCATTTATTTATTTTTTTTCTCGTCCTTAATAGATTTTTGTATGTATGTATGTATAGACATCATATTGCAATTTCACTTTCTGGTTCCGTTGCCTAACTGCAGTTATTGGCTCTGGTCCCTTTGCACAATGACAACACGTTTGAATCTAATCTAATTCTATAAGTAGACATGACCCCTGCTTTACCCGCCACCAGGGTCCCCACAGTTTTTTCCCCAATGTATTAGCAATTCCACACTGAAAGCAGTAAGCTTTGTGGAAGCAAAACCCACCCCATCTGCTCAAACATGGTTCCTTCTGGTGGTTTCAATTCCCTTACTGTTGGCCCTTCATCTGTATTTGCATTGTACTGACTACACAGGACGGTGCCGAAGCACATTCAATGCCATCCTGCTCCTTAAGGCCATCTAACAGGGTGTATATACAGTGGTGTGCAAAAGTGTTGCCCCCTTCCTGTTTTTTAAATTTTTTTGCATATTTGTCACACTTAAAAGATGCAGATCATCAAACTAATTTTAATATTACACAAAGATAATGCAAGTAAATACAAAATGCATTTTTAAAATTATTATTTATTTTATTAAGGGAAAAAAAAAGCTGTCCAAACCTGCCTGGCAATGTGAAAAAGTAATTGCCCCTAAATCTAATAACTGGTTGTGCCACGCTTTGCAGCAACAACTGCAATCGAGTGTTTGTGATAACTGGCAATGAGTTTTTCACATCGCTGTGGAGGAATTTTGTCTCACTCTTCTTTGCAGAATTGTTTTAAGGGTTTTCGAGCATGAATGGACTGTTTAAGCATCTCAATTGGATTTAAGTCCAGACTTTGACTTGTCCACTCCAAAATCTTAATTTTGTTTTTCTTGAGCCATTCAGAGGTGGACTTGCTGGTGTGTTTGGTATCATTGTCCTGCTGCATAACCCAAGTGCGCTTGAGCTCACAAACTGATGGCCGGACATTCTTCAGGATTTTCTGATAGAGTACATGCAGAATTCATGGTTCCGTCAATTATGGCAAGTCGTCCAGGTCCTGAAGCTGCAAAGCAGCCCCAGATCATCACACTACCACCACCATGTTTGACTGTTGGTATGATGTTCTTTTTATGAAATGCTGTGTTGGTTTTACACCAGATGAAACGGGACACACAAGCCCTTTCAAAAAGCTCAACTTTTGTCTCATCAGTTCACAGAATATTTACCCATAAATCTTGGGGATAATCAAAATATTTTTTTGGCAAATGAGAGACGAGCATTTTTGTTCTTTTTGGTCAGCAGTGGCTTTAGCCTTGGAACTCTCCCATGGAAGCAGTTTTTGCCCAGTCTCTTTCTTATTGTTGAATCATGAACACTGACCTTAACTGAGGCAAGTGAGGCCTGCAGTTCTTTAGATGTTGTTCTGGGTTCTTTTATGACCTCTTGGATGAGTCGTCGTTGTGCTCTTGGAGTAATTTTGGTTGGCCGGCAACTCCTGGGAATGTTCACCATTGTTCCAAGTTTTCTCATTTGTGGATAATGGCTCTGACCGTGGTTCGCTGGAGTCCCAAAGCCTTAAAAATGGCTTTATAATCCTTTCCAGACTGATACATGTCAACTGTTTTGATTCTCATCTGTTCTTGAATTTATTTAGATCACAGCATGTGTTGCTCTTTAAGCATGCTTCACTTTGTCAGACAGCTTCTATTTAAGTGATTTCTTGATTCAACAGGTCTGGCAGTAATCAGGCCTGGGTGTGGCTAGTGAAATTTAACTCAGCTTTCTAAAATAATGTGGTTAATTGCAGTTCTTTCATGATTTAACAGGAGGGGTCAATTAATTTTTCATGTAGGGCCAGGTATGTTTGGACAGCTTTTTTCCTTAAAAAAAAAATCATCCTTTAAAACTGTATTTTGTATTTACTTGCATTATCTTTGTGTAATATGAAATTGTTTGATGATCTGAAACATTAAAGTGTGACAAACATGCAAAAAAATAAGAAATCAGGAAGGGGGCCAACACTTTTTCACACCACTGTATGTGTATTTCCCTTTTAAAATATAACTTAACCACATTAAGTTTCACTGAATATGATTATTTATTTATTCATGTATTTATTTATTTCAGCCAGCAGAGGAGTTCCAGTTTGATGGTAATGTCTACTGTCATCACATGTCTCCTATAGCCAGGAAGCACAGTCTTGTAGCAGGTGTGTTCTCTGACCAAACCAAACCTTCTGCATGTGGCTGTTGTTTTGCACTTCTGAGCACTCATTACTCTTTGATTTGATTCAGTTAAAAATGTAGAATCCTTAGAGCTGTAGAGTAGCACATTCAAAGCTTCTACATCTTCAGATGACCTTCAAAAAAAGAGTTTATTCCTAAAATGTATGTTTTAGATAGATGCTCATATCTGCTCTAGAATATTCTTTAGGTAAAGTGGAAGTATTTGAGGGATCTTTATCATCATTTTCATTAAATGGGGAGATGGTGAAACATTTCCTGCTTTAGATGTGAGACGTGAGGGATCTAGGCCCTTATCTACTAATCAAGAAGGACAGGTTATGAATGCCTCCATGTCCCATTGTCTCTGTCTTTTCTTTTCTCTCTTTCTTTTTCTTTTTTTCCACTGAGTTTCAATGAACTCCTAATTAATTTTCCCCCCACTTCCATTTTTTCAGAAAAAAAACAAACCCGTTTTAAGAAGACTTTTTCTTAATAATCTTCCATAGTATAATAAGAAGTGACATGATTATATGCTGAATAGCCAAATGCAACCTTCTCTATAATGTAATATTTATCACAAGTTAGGATCTGCCCTGATACATACGTTTGTACATATGATCAGTCTTTTTGTCTTCGCTGAATTATCTTTACAGCTAGTGACAAAGCTAGTGACATCAAGGCCTTTACAGAATTTCACGCTTGTGTTCATCTTCATGCATGTCAAAGATTATTCATTTTGGGTGTTCTGAGTTCTCCTGTGTTTGAGGCATGGTTCACATCAAAATTTCTGATAAATTTGGCCTGACAGCTCTGACTAACACCTAGTTACTGGAAACCATTAAAATGTAAATGTGATGTGTGAAAATCTGACATCTCACATACTTTCTTTTTATTCTTGCAACAGCATAATCAGAATCATTTTTTAAGATTATATTCAAAATTTTCCCAAAAGTTTATCATTTGCATTCCAGTACATAAATCTTATAAAATAACAAAATATTGTGCAATTATTGCCACAAACACATATTGGTGTGTTCAGTGTGTGTTGCCCTTAACACTGGGTTCAGAGCTCCTACAATAACAGTGTGTCTGAGCTGTTGTATTATTCTTTTCTCACTCAGCTCTATTGTGCTCTGTGTTGGCAGTTGGTACCAAAGACCCCAAAGTGCAGCTTTGTGATCTGAAGTCTGGGTCGCGCATCCACATCCTTCAGGGTGAGTAATGCCAGTTGTTTCTGAATGGAGACAGCCCTGGTGGAGGGGTATTGTACTCTTTCAAAAGCCAAAGGCTCAAATGTTTTGAACAGACATCAAATCCTGGCCATATTAGCAGCAATTTTCCCAGATTTTTCTTTTCATCTTTTCATCATCAGATTTACACTACCATTCAAATATTTGGGGTTGCTAAGATTTTGTAAAGTGCATTAAAACAATATTATTGTGAAATATAGTTATAGTTTAAAATAAATGTTTTCTAATTTAAAATATTTCTATTTAATATTGTGATGCAAAGCTGAATTTTCAGCAGTCATTCAGTGTCACATGATCCTTCAGAAATCATTCTAATATGCTTATTTGGTGCTCAAGAAACACTCTTATCTCTGTATATCAATGTTGAAAATGATTGTGCTGCTTAATATTTTTTGTGGAAATTGATACATTTTTTTCAGGATACATTGACAAATACAAACAGCATTTATTTGAGATAGAAATCTTTTGTAACATTATAAATGTCTTTACTGTCACATTTAATCAACTCAATGTGTCCTTGCTGAATAAAAGTATTAATTAAGTATTTGACCCCAAAACTTTTGAACGGTAGTGTACAAACATTGAGAGTTGGCCAAAGTGTCAGTTATCATAAAAACAAGTTTTCCCTGGCAGGTCACAGGGGCGAGATCCTCTCAGTGAGATGGTCTCCACGATACGAGCACATCCTGGCCACCGCCAGGTAAGCACTTCCACACCTGCACAAATGTCAATGCACTCACCTTTCATTTGCTACCATAACAATAAACAGCTAAATCTTGTGCTATATGATGCTGTTGTTTTTTTAACTATTGAGGATTACTTATGGTACATTTTGTTGTTTATATAATCAACTCACATGCAGTATTTATGCATAATGTTATCAGTCTTCTCAAAAGATTCAGCACTCACCTGCTGTTTGCATAATGTGAGTGAATGAGAGTGAGATAATTAGCCATTGGGGACTTTTGAAACTGTCCTTCCTGCCTGGAAAATTAAGAAAACAGAGTTGTGTGTCAGCCTTCTGCAAGATTTTTTTGCTAAATCTATTTTACAAGTAAACTGAGATCAACATTTGAACTAAGCATATAAAGTTCTAGGAAGAAACTGATTGTAGGAAGACTTTCAGGCATTTTGGCATCTGTTTTGTTTGGCATCTAGTTCCCAAACGAGATTGCTGATGGTTGCCTAATTTAGGTGGGCATAAGGATGATTATGTTAGCATTACATAAACAGAGGGATCAAACTTGTTTAAAGGCCAGTTCTGAATCTGGCCTCACCATCTGTAGGAGATTTATTTATCTTGCATTATTGCTAGTAACTCTTGTGCAATGGACTTCCCATCAGCACTGACAGTAGGGTTCGTGTCTGGGATGTGAGAAGAGCTTTGGGGAGTCTTTTTACTTTGGACCAGCACAATGGGGACAAATCCAAGGCCTCATCTGAAGCAGGTGAAATCACACTTGTTTCATCAAGCCTCAAGCCTCATGGGGATAAATGTGTTTTAATCTTTACACAATATTCGGGAAAATGCATGTTAGCTTGTGCATACAATTTACAATACTGTCTCTGAATGTCATCATCGTCACAAAGGTCACTTCTAATGATGTGACCAAGATATTTGACCTTATTCACCACAGATAACTCCTGTCCAGCCAAATAAAAAGAGGGGAACACGGCCTTACGGTCCTCCTTTGTCCTCACCATTATAACAACACTCTTTTTGGTGTTAAACTTTAAATCATATTGCTCACCATAGTCAGAGCAGACTCTAAGCAACTGTTGCAGCCCTGCAGAGTAAGGTGACATTACAACTAGGTCATCTGCATACAGTACATGGTTCAAAAGTCTTTCTTCCACCATGCAGCCAGTCTTACAGTTTTTAAGTCTCTGAGTAAGATCGTCCATATAAAGGTTAAAGAGCATGGGTGACAATATTCCACCCTGTCTAACCCCATTTGTCACTAAAAAAGGCTCCGATATTGTCGTGCCCCATCTAACCAGCATTGTTTGGTGTGTGTACCAAAAATGCAGAACCCGGACTAGGTATAATTTTAAAATAATAACGCTGCTGTAATTTTACAAATAGCTTTCCATGATTAATGCGGTCAAAGGCTTTAGAGGCATCTAAAAAGCACAGACACATAGTGGAGTTCTGCCTTCTGTACTTACTCACAGCCTCTTTCAGTGCATAGATACACATGCTTACTTTTTCAGTCCCATGCTTACTTTTAAAACCAAACTGCTCATCATTGGTAATAACATATTGCTGAAATCGATCCAGTAATATTGCTTAGACATCACGCTGGCTAAGGCAATAGGCCTATAGTTTTCTGTGCTAGATATTTTCCCTGTTTTGTCTTTAATTATAAATGAATTGTAATCTGTTAGATTTTAACTGAAAAGCATTTGATAGATTGTTCATGAAGCTGTACTCAAAATAGAATTTACTGTGTGCATTCTATAAAATGCATTTATGTGAATAAATATTGCTACCTAAATAGTGCATAAGAATTCATATGCAATTTTAAAGCAAATTCAGATGATACGTTTTTTTTAAAGATATCAGACTGTTGCCACAGCGAAGAGTGCAGCAAGCAAAATAATTAAATGACAAATAATATCTGTGTGTAAAAGATGCTGACAACTCATATTGCTGCATCAGACAAAGAGCTGTTTATATACTTTATAGACCTGTCTGTAATCACCCACATTATACTTGCATGTATTTTTTTATTTTCCTTTCTTTAACATTTGAAAGGATACTATGGCAAAGTTATTGCTTTCCTTATTCAAACTGATTTTTTCCCACCATGAATATATGGTTTTTCTCTGAAGAATGAAATCTATATCATGCACTTGGAAAATTATGAGCTATATCACCGCTTATCGACACTAAGGGTGTGACAGTGACTTAGCTCATGAGATAGACACAAATACAGATTACTGGTTCACTAGTAACAAGGAAAATATTTTAATATACTTTTTACGAAATTTTTCAATTGACAAAAATTGTCTTTGTAAAGGACAAAAACAGTAAAACAGTTGCAGTTGTATTTGAAATATTTAACTAAGCTGGGCTGTTGTAAACTAATGATATTTTGCAACAAGCTAATCTACTGCCTTATTTTGACATGCGTAATCTGATATTTTTAGTAAACAACAAAAACAGACCTAGTGAAAAACCAGGCTTAGTATGACGATTTCTATATAAACGAAACGATGAGGCAATATTAATTGGTTCAAATAAAATATCAAAACCAAGTATATTACATGGTTTTATTGAACAACACTTTTAAAATACATAATGTAATGGCCTATACATATACGTAAATAGGACTGTCAATTATAGCCAAAGCCTGCAGAGGGCGCGCCAACGGCCGGGTGATGTTTCACTTACAGCGTGATTAAACCGTTCCCATTAAATCCATTACCTTTTAATATTTGGCCACATGCACACAAACTCAGAAGAAACGGTTTATTTGAAATCGCGCTGGTTACAACACAAATGGCATATTTAGGAAATGGTTGTGTATTGTCTGGGTTGGAAGAGGTTATGAATGAGTACGTTACAAATATAGTGAGATAATGCCACAGTTTTCCCAGACTGAACTAAGACAACTTCAAATTCACGCATCGCAGTGAAGGTTTGCACCTTTCACAGCATTACTAGAAATGGTAAATGACCATTAAGAGATCATGTGTGATTCAGGACCTTTTCAAAAATCCCTGTAAATTTGTTCTGGCAATCATATCGATCTTATGGAGATGACATGATTACTCTAAACGGTTTACAAAGCTCTGCTTTTTAATGAGTTTTTCTATGTAAATATGCACTAGATAGACATCTTTGAACATTGTCTTTTTTCGTAGCGCTTCTCATTCATCAGGGCTGCGAACTCGGCATTGGGTACTAGGCGCGTCTGGTGTATACGGAGAAACCTATTCTGATTGGCTCAATTTTATTGGTGAGGGTGTAGCGTGCTCCTTCATGCCATTGGTCGGCGAACTCATGGCACTCGAAATGTAGCAACAAGTTTTTTTAAAGTAGGATTTTTTTATTTTTTTTACGCAGCCAAAACGCTGCACGCCGGCGAAGCTTTAGCCCTGTATATGATACAATACATACAAATATTTGTTTTTTCTATCTAGGTGCATCTCAAATAAAGTAGAATGTCGTGGAAAGGTCATATTTCAGTAATTCAACTCAAATTGTGAATTTTGTGTATTAAATAAATTCAATGCACAGAGACTGAAGTAGTTAAGTCTTTGGTTATTTTAATGCGGATTTGGACTCACATTTAACAAAAACCCACCATTCACTATCTCAACAAATTAGAATAAGACCAATAAAAAAACATTTTTAGGGAATTGTTGGCATTCTGGAAAGTACTTAATATCCTGACAATTATCCCAATATTGGTATAGGGAGCTGTTTGATTGAATTACTGCTCAATCGGTGTGGCCCTGGAGGTGATCGTTTGTTGGCATGCTGAGTGGTATGGACAGCTCATGGGCTTCTGACAGTGGCCTTAGTCATCTGCATTTTTGGGTCTCTGTTTGCATTTTCTCTTACAAGATTCTCTATGGGGTTCAGGTGGTGAGTCGCGGCCAGTCACAGCACACCACACCATGGTTATTTAACCAAATTTTGGTGCTTTTGGCAGTGTGGGGAGGTGCCAAATCCTGCTAGAAAATGAAATATGCATCTTCAAAAAGCTGGTCAGCAGAAAAAAGCATGAAGTGCTCCAAAATTTATTAGTAAACGGGTGCAGTGACGTTGGTTTCAAAAAACACAACGGACACACCAGCAGATGACATTGCACCCCATATCATCACAGACTGTGGAAACTTAACTTTGGACTTCAAGCAACTTGGGCTATGATTTTCTCCACCCTTCCTCCAGACTCTAGTACTTTGGTTTCCAAATGAAATACAAAGCTTGCTCTCATCTGAAAAGAGAACTTCGGACCACTGGGCAACAGTCCAGTCCTTAGCCCAGGTAAGACGCCTCTGAAATTGTCTGTGATTCAGGAGTGGCTTAAAAAGAGGAATACGACAACTGTAGCCAAATTCCTTGACAACGTCTGTGTGTGGTGGCTCTTGATGCCTTGAACCAAGCCTCAGTCCATTCCTTGTGAAGTTCACTCAAATTCTGGAATCGATTTTGCGTGACAATTCTCATAAGGCTGCAGTTCTCTCGGTTTGTTGTACATCTTTTTCTTCCACACTTTTCCTTCCACTCAAATTTCTGTTAACACGCTTGGATACAGCACTCTGTGAACAGGCAGCTTCTTTGGCAGTGAATGTTTGTGGCTTATCCTCCTTGTGAAGGGTGTCAGTGATTTTCTTCTGGACAACTGTCAGATCAGTCTTACCCATGATTGTGTAGCCTAGTGAACCAAACTGAGAGACCATTTGAAGGCTCAGGAAACCTTGCAGGTGTTTTGAGTTGATTAGCTAATTGGCATGCCACCATATTCTAATTTGTTGAGATAGTTAATTGGTGGGTTTTTGTTAAATGTTATCCAAAATCATCACAATTAAAAGAAACCAAAGACTTAAACTACTTCAGTTTGTGTGCACTGAAATTATTTAATACACGAGTTTCACAATCTTGCGTTAAACAATTACCCGAAATACAGAACTTTCCACGTTCTAATTTTGCCCCGTGCACATGTGCTGTTACTTATTACTCTATATATATATTATAGGGGCTAATTAATCACGATTAATAGAATCCAAAATAAAGTATGTTTACATGTGTGTGTACTTTGTATATTGTATGTATACATAAATACATACACACATACGTGTATATTTAAGAAATATATGTAATATATATTTATATATTATATATTCATAGTACTTATGATTAATATATACATGTAACTATTTCGTAAATATATACGGCGTACACTCTTAAAAATAAAGGTGCTTCAAGATGCCCTCAGAAGAACCTTTTTGTATAAATGGTTCCATAAAGAACCTTAAACATCTGAAACCTTCTGTTTCACAAAAGGTTCTTTGTGGGGAAAGAAGGTTCTTCAGATTATAAAAAGGTAAGAAAGAGATGTTCTTTCAAGAACCTTTGACTGAAGGGTTCTTTGTGGAACCAAAAACGGTTCTTCTATGACATCTCTGTGAAGAACCTTTTAAAGCACCTTTATTTTTAAGAGTGAAGTTGTATAGATAAAACACACAGTACACACACATATATTATTTAAACACAAACTTTTATTTTGGATGTAATTAATCACGATTAATCGATTTGACAGCCCCAAAATAAAATGTAAAAAATATATAATATATTATGTTACTTTTCTTCCAGTGAACACAGCACACAATGGGCGAGTGAATGGATTGTGCTTCACAGCTGACGGACTTCATCTGCTCACTACTGGGACAGATGATCGCATGCGCCTGTGGAACAGTGCCACAGGGGAAAACACATTAGTGAGTAGCAGTTAGGGCTGTTTGAAGACTTTCATAATACCTAATCTCTGTTTTGTAAAGAGTATCAAGAATTATATTTTGAGCCTATGTTCATGCAGCAAAAGGAATGTCTTCACTCATGACTGTGTTATTGGTCTTCTGTGGGTCAAAAAAGCAACTGAAAACATGAAAACAAGATACAATCATCTGAAGACACTCACATGTTTTCTTAAACACTTTCTTTATTAATGACAAGAAATATGTTCTTTAAAAAAATGGTGATGCATTTTTTTTTTATCTGCTAAGCTGTTAATTTGTTGCTAAGAAATCCTTATTTCTCATTAACAGGTGAACTATGGGAAAGTCGTGAATGAGAGTCGCAAAGGCCTCAAATTTACCGTATCGAGGGGCTGCAGTCCGGAGTTTGTGTTTGTGCCATGTGGCAGTTCGGTAGCGGTGTACGGGCTTCACTCGGGAGAACTGATCACTATGTTGAGGGGACATTATAATAATGTAGACTGCTGTGAGTTCCACCCAGACTATCAGGTAATGTTGATCCTGATGACTTACTTAGTGGTTTAGTCTTTACTAATAAACTAAACAAGCTAAAAGTATACCATTAAGTAAAACAATTTAAAGCTTCTGAGGTCTTGCAATTACAGGTGCATCTCAATAAATTAGAATGTCGTGGAAAAGTTCATTTATTTCAGTAATTCAACTCAAATTGTGAAACTTGTGTAAAATACACTTCAAGCACAAGGACGCGAAGGAGTTTGTCTTGGTATCTTGTAATGTGATGCATTTTGGCTAAAATTTAACAAAAACCCACCAATTCACTATCTAAACAAATTAGAATACTTCATAAGACCGATAAAAAAAAAATGTTTAGTGAATTGTTGGCCTTCTGGAAAGTATGTTCATTTACTGTACATGTGCTCAAAACTTGGTAGGGGCTCCTTTTGCTTTCATTACTGCCTCAATTCAGCGTGGCATAGAGGTGATCAGTTTGTGTCACTGCTGAAGTGGTATGGAAGCCCAGATTTCTTTGACAGCGGCCTTCAGCTCATCTGAATTTTTTGGTCTCTTGTTTCTCAATTTCCTCTTGACAATACCCCATAGATAGTTTCTCTATGGGGTTCAGGTCTGGTGAGTTTGCTGGCCAGTCCAGCACACCAACACCATGGTCATTTAACAACTTTTGGTGCTTTTGGCAGTGTGGGCAGGTGCCAAATCATGCTGGAAAATGAAATCAGCATCTTCAAAAAGCTGGTCTTTTCTGGTTTTTTGGTAAACGGGTGCAGGACGTTGGTTTTCAAAAATCACAATGGACCAACACCAGCAGATGACATGCACCCCAAATCATCACTGACTGTGGAAACTTAATACTGGACTTTAAGCAACTTGGGCTATGAGCTTCTTCATTCTTCCTCCAGACTCTAAGACCTTGGTTCCAAATGAAATACAAAACTTGCTCTCATCAGAAAAGAGGACTTTGGACCACTGGGTAACAGTCCAGTTATTCTTCTCCTTAGCCCAGGTAAGACAACTCTGACACTGTCTGTGGTTCAGGAGTGGCTTAACAAGAGGCATACGACAACTGTAGCCAAATTCCTTGACATGTCTGTGTGTGGTGGCTTCTTGATGCCTTGACCCCAGCCTCAGTCCATTCCTTGTGAAGTTCACTCAAATTCTTCAATCGATTTTGCTTGACAATCCTCATAAAACTGCGGTTCTCTCAGTTGGTTGTGCATCTTTTCTTCCACACTTTTTCCTTCCACTCAACTTTTCTGTTAACATGCTTGGATACAGCACTATGTGAACAGCCAGCTTATTTGGCAATGATTGTTTGTGGCTTACCCTCCTTGTGAATGATTGTGTCAATGATTGTCTTCTGGACAAACTGTCAGATCAGCAGTCCTCGCCATGATTGTGTAGCCTAGTGAATCAAACTGAGAGACCATTTTGAAGGCTCAGGAAATCTTTGCAGGTGTTTTGAGTTGATTAGCTGATTGGCATGTCACCATATTCTGATTTGTTGAGATAGTGAATTGGTGGGTTTTTGTTAAATGTGAGCCAAAATCATCACAATTAAAAGAACCAAAGATTAAACTACTTCAGTCTGTCTGCATTGAATATTTGATACACAAATTTCACAATTTGAGTTGAATTACTGAAATAAATGAACTTTTCCATGACATTCTAATTTATTGAGATGCACCTGTAATTGCAAGACCTCAGAAGCTTTAAATTGTTTTACTTAATGGTATTTAATGAGATCTGTATTAGCTCATAGACTCATTGTTGACTGTGAATCTGTGGGGTGCATTTTTAGGAGCTGTACAGTGGAGGTAAAGACTGTAACGTCCTGGCCTGGGTCCCAGTGCTGAGACAGCCTGACATTGAGGATGATGAAACCAACTCTAAAAGGGTAAAACAGTTTGAGACATTTTTAATATGAAACATATTGTGTATTTTTACCGGCTCTTATTTAAAAATCTGAGGTTGATTGAATTAATGGTGCACCTTAATGAAAAATACAATGCGCTATGGATCAGCTGTTTATATCTTATACAGATCTGCAGGTTTGGGCTAGGTGGGGCAGAAAGTGAATCCTAATTTGTGCTCACATGTACACATTTTGCAACCTTGCTTATGTCTCTCAGCCAATAGATAAGATCAGATGTCCTGACAAAAACTATGCCCATTATGGCATGCTTTCAGATGCAGTTGCTATCAGACATGGTATACGTGAGATGTGCATGTTACCTGGAGTCACATCTTGACAGCTTGTAGTTTATCAGTCACTCAATGTTTTGTGTTTAACATCCTGCTCTACCAGTTTTTCTGGCAAAAAATCTAGTACACATTTTCGTAATCGCATTGTATTATTGCATCACTGATATACACATATTAGCTATTAGCAATTACATGGCTTAGTGATGTAAGTTTTATTTTTAGTCTTGTATTTGGAAGAACTTTAATAATTACACAACAGTATATAAATTTATTTTGTACGGAATGAATATATTTTTGTTTATATTATTATTAATTAGTTTTTCGGTATTATTATTATTTTTTGTATTATTGTGGTTTGAGAAATATATTTGAAAACTTTTTAGGTTTAAAAAATATTAATTCTAAATATTTTCACCATTTAGTTTTTTCAAAGTGTCACACAAAAATATTTATAGTTTTCATTAAAATTTTTGAAAGTTTTTTTTTTTCACCATAACAGCTTCAAGTTCATAAACTTATATATGCAACTGTATCATCTAAGCAATAATTAAACATCACTGAATCGTGTAGGCCTATTAATGATTAAATGTTTGATGTTTCTGAATATTCTGGATCCATATTTTTACAGGGTGGAGCACAAGCTGCTATCAATCCTGCTTTTGTAGATGCCTGGAGCAGCGATGAAGACTGACAGAAAAAGGAACCCATCGCTCTGTTTTCTAACATCCAAATAAACCACTATTTACATTCCCCCAGAGGTTAAATTGCTCTTACTGCATTCAGTTGAATATTGCATCGATGGGTGCATATAAAGTCACTGTAAAATAAATAAAAAAGACTCATGGGTGTTGAGTACTTCCATTGGTTGTGACCTACTGATTTGCCTGTGGATATTACGTTTAACATTGTCTTGAGCTTGTGTCTTGGACTTCACTTCTACGGGAATTGCATTTCAGATATGTGGACTACAAGTTCTCATATCTTTAGAACAAATAAATACCACGATTTAGTGTAACATTGTTGATTGTGCTGAACCTATTTGTTTTTACTTCTGTGAGATGATCAGCAAACTGTTTACGCTTTATTTTTGAGCTTTAAACATTGAATGTAGTTAAAAACAAAGGTCCATGCTGACACTGTATCATTTGTACGGTGGAATTTATGCTAATACATACTGTTGTCTGTTTTTGTTTTTCTAACTTGAAAAATAAAGGAACTTTTCGAAATCAATATATTGTGACATCCCTAATCTGTCGCGATTATTTGGCACAACACTTCTTATCTGATCTCATACATTTCCTTATAAAATGGGAGTCATGGAACCAATGGCGTGCAGGTATTGCGAGTCCTGATGCGACATTTGACCAATCAGAGCCCTCAGTCTCGGAATCAGGTGAACGTCTCCGCCCACCGCTCGCTCCTCTTAGTGAAGACGGAACTCCGGCGTCTGACAAGAGTAATTGATGGAGGTCTTGTGGTCAAACCATTGGCTTTTACTTTTTAAACTACTTTAACTGGACGAGAGGCAGAATACGAGCGCCCTGGTGAACGCAGAGCGGGAGGACCTCGAGGTGTGCGTGAAAATACATATCTGAACTTTTGTTTGTTTTGTCAAGGTAAGACAGGTTGACGCGCACCTGCATTCTTTTGTGAAGTCCATATGTGATATGATGATGGTGATTTATTGTAATGATGAGGAAATTCTATCTTCCCTGTTAAAACACTTGGAGTTAATTCCAGTATTTCCACTTAATATTTTGAGTCATTTAATGAGTAAACTATGTTTATTTCACAGTGTTTACATCACACTGTTTTTATGGTCACTAAGCTAAAGGGAGCTACTTTATTAGACCACAGGTGACATCTGATATGTGTTTATATTTGAGTTTTTTCAGACTTTAAAAAATAATGTATGCATAACTGAACCTAGAAAGCACGTGGTTGTACACACACACAAAAAATATTTTTTAAATATTTAATGTTTTTATATTTAAACGTATTTATTTGTAACAAACATGTATTTTGATATTTTAGTTTTAAATATGTTTATACCTTATAGGTATTTTAGGTAATGTACTCCTATGTGCACTCAAGGTTCAGAGAAAGTGTTTCAATTATCTTTCTCTTAATGGTTACACAACTATTATTTAAATTTAGAGTCATTAAAGAGTGTAATATATTCACACATATGCACAGATTTTAAGAGCCAGACTATATTTCAGCTGAATCCAGCACTGGAATTGAACTTATACATTTGCATGGCCAATATAAAAATTTTCTGGCATCATAAATCAACTTGTTCGTGATGTAGATAATTTTATTTATTTTCCCTTGTATTTATTAATTGTTCAAAATTCACCAACAAGGAATTCTGCCTATGGCTATGGAAAGACTCTAAGCCAACAGAGCATTTCCCACACTCAAACATCATAAAACTTCAGATATTATGTTTGGTTTTGATTAGTATTGAGCTTTGCAGTTAAGCTATTGGCACCCAGTGTTGAATGCACTTCTGTGGAGGGAAGGTAGTGTCCTCCTCTCACACCTGTAACCTGTCCGTCTCATGGCAACAGGCACGTTGTAGCTTGTATTAAAGATTACAGTATCTAGGCAAGTAACTCTCTCCAGATAATTGTTGCTCTCCATAATAACAGTATGCCCTGAAACACATCTTGAATTAGTTTCTCTTTAAACATTAAAGTGTGTGTTGAAGGGAGGGGCAAAAAACACTTTGGTTGATGCTTCACTAGAACAATGCCAAAATTAATGTACAGCTGCCGAGTTAGTTTAAAAAATATATATATTTTTATTAGGGCCCTTCAGCTTAAAGTAACCTGTTATTTAACGTATATTTAATGATATTTTTATTTGTGTGTACTGTATGCATGGATACCAGGGAAAATGGTATCCTATAAAACAGTTCAGTTTTATGCAACATTTTATATGTGATATTTATTTTTTTGTTACAAAAAGAAGATACAAATAATGTGTTTCATTATTCATAATAATGTGTACATTGTTCTCTGAGCTCTGCATGTCTTCGTTTATCCACCTCCATGGTTTTATGGGCTGTCCTTTCCTGAACATACACTGACTGCTAACCATTGTGTCCCAACACTCACCCTCTTGTTCAGCTCTGAGTTTGCTGGAGAGGATGGAGGATGGCCTAACTGCTGATTTTAACTTCTTGTGCTTTCTTACCACAATACAACGTTTCATGGTGCCACCATACACGAGTCATTCCTGCTTTATTTTAGAGCATTTAGGTTCTACATCACAGCATGTCACTTTCATGAAGGGAATAGTACCGTGAAGGTGTAATTCAAGATTGTTCAATTATAAACTCAGTCTGAATAATGTGGCATTTAAGTTAAATGACTTAATTTGTGTCAGACTTGACTTATGGGATGAGTTTCTTTTAAATGCCCTAAATATAAGTCATCCATCACACCGTACACTTTGTGTTTGTGACCTTAGGCTCTGACCACTGGCAGTGATGGCGTTCCGTGAGTTCACATCTACAGCTGCACAGCTGTATGACAAGTGGATGAAAGATGCAGGTAAGAAGGTTTCTGACAAAAAAAAATCAAAACATTAATGTACAAACGCACACATTCAAACCTCATTAACTCCCATAGGCTGCAGAAGTCAGGTTTCAGAAAGAAAAGTGCATTATTTTCTCTGTAGGGGAATAGATTTTTTTTAAACTATAACTTAAAGTATTAAAGACAGACCTACTGTCTGTGAGGTTGTTAACTGATGGTAATATGCTTTTGTTGAAGCCATCAGGTCACATTATTTCATCTTATTTTTTAAAATAATGATGTTTAAAAGGGAAAAACTACATTACCCGTGAAATCTCTTTCAATCAGAGTAACGTTTTGCACCCACCCACGTAATTGTGTGCTCTTTTTTAAAATGTTTAAGTATTTGTGCATATATATATATATATAAGCTTATTTTACAATAAATGTAAAATATATTGTTTCTCCATACATAATTGACATCTTTGAATCAATAGTTTTATATTTCACCATCGTTTTTAACAATGAATCACCACTTATCGCTATTTAACAAAGACTTTTTAAAAATCCCTATTTGATAAATACTTCCCGAACTAACGCTGCTGAAGAAGTGGGCTGGCACTGTTGCACTCTAGTCTGTTTTTGGTAACTTATTCCACCTAGCAATCAGTGCATGTTTAATCAAATGGCTTACTTTGTGGATCTCAACTGATTCTGTTCCTAATATTGTTGAAATGTAATAATTTCATTACTGTATTTTATTGATCTCAGAGAATTATGGTGCACAACAAGAGCAGTGTCAAATATGGATTAATGCACGAACTAATGAAGTTACTATAGATGTTACTGTGCATGGAGACATTACATGGAGTGCAGATATTCTTATGATGTGATTTCAGACCCCAGGACAGAAGACTGGCTGCTCATGTCCTCGCCGCTGCCCCAAACAGTTATTATTGCATTTTACATCTACTTTGTGATGTCACTGGGGCCCAGGTTAATGGAGAACAGGAAACCGTTTGATCTGAAGAGGGTCCTCATCATCTATAATTTCAGCGTTGTGGCTTATTCTCTTTACATGTGTTATGAGGTAAATCTGTTTCTGTTTGCTAGCAGGCAAACCTGTTGTTGTGTTTTACTCGGGAATTTACAAAGACACGTTTTTATGAACGGGTTTTGTTAGATTCCATTGAGTTATGTTATCATTTCACTGTTAGTTTCATTCAGGTCACACATTAAGTTAATGTGTAAACGGCTGGAATGAGTTTAGTCACATCAGTGTCTGCTTCAGGTGACAAAAAAATGACAATTTACTCATCCTTGTGTTGTTCTAAACTTTTATGTACAATTTAAGCTCTTTTATGTACAATTTAAGTGGATGTGATTCATACTGCCAGGCACCATACAAGAAACATTTGCTATACGTCAAGACTTCTGAAGCATGTAGAACAAACTGAAATGAACAAACTGAAAAGTATTATTGGTTAAAATCTTTAGAGCTTTTTGTGTTGGCCAAATTGGTGGTATGAATTACTGTTGTTGTTTTTTTTTTAACTGAATGGAAAAAACCTTTTTACTGTATGGGAAAAAAACCAGCTTAGACATTCTGCAGAATATGAGCCTTTTTACAGAAGAATGTATGTCATGAGGGTGGGTAAATGTCTTTAAACAGAGGTTTCACCATATAATTGTACATAATGTAGTGTAGGATCCTACAAAATGTGTATATCCTATAAATGTGTATATAAAGTGCATTTACATGCCAGTCTTACACATTGTTGGTTTATTAGCATAATTGGTGTACATAATTCATGTACAGTAAACACCCTAATCTGTGTTCCTTTTAGTAAACAACAGACTGTTTAAGTAAAACGCAATTGACTCACCGTTTTTTGTTCATTATCCCACTTGACTTGCACTTTGTTGGTGCATGTAGTTAATGTGTAAATCAAAATGTAATAAATGTAAACATGGGTTTCTTGAAGTATCTGTTTTTTGGTAAATGCACCATTTAGTTCATTTCCAGATTAAATGACCAAAGATGAATTTTTTTTCTGCAGTTTGTGATGTCAGGCTGGGGAACAGGGTATTCATTCGGCTGTGATCTAGTAGACTACTCTCGATCGCCAAAAGCCATGAGGGTGAGAGCAGAAGAAATGTTGCCTTACCTGCTTTATGAGAAGCTTGTAACCTGGCTCCAGGTTTAGGTGTTTTGCTTGGATGTGGTTGATTTCACATGATTTAAATGATACACAGGACCATTCTGACTAAACAATACACTCACTGTGCTGAGTAATGCATTGTATCTGTATATCTATTTAGTGATTCATTCAAGTTTGGTATAGTTTAAATAACAGGCTTTGTATTGAATATTTTGTTGGTCATTTGTGCTTGATCTACATTTCTCTGTATCCAGATGGCATGGACTTGCTGGCTCTATTACTTCTCCAAGTTTATTGAGTTGTTTGACACAGTAAGTAATGTGTTTCATATTTATTACCTTGGTTTTGTTACATCTAAAATGCTACAGTTTGGCAGGAAGCATCTAGCTGTCTGTCACATCTTTGACACACTGTCAGGCAGCAATATTAGTGTTCTCTCAGGTTATGAAAAATGGAAGAAAATAGTGGCATTGTGAGTCACAGACAAAACTCCTGTTAAGTGGTTAGGTGGAAAGCATTTTTAGTGTCTCTTGCCTTGAGGTGCTTGCTTTTCTTGTAGAGAAGTTACCAGTTACCACAGAAAATTATTTTGACTCATCTGTCCGTAAGTAACAGAAATGGGACGATTGCGTTGGATTTTCACTGAAACTTAAAATTACAATATATCTCTTAAATGACTGGGTCGCAGCCATTTTACACCATATTTAAACCTACAGTATACAGTATTTAGTGCTGTCCTTGTGATCAGATCGCACAAAACGGATGTTAACACCGGGTCTTCTCTGCCTCTTCTGGACAGGTTTTCTTTGTGCTGAGGAAAAAGCACAATCAGGTGACCTTCCTACATGTCTTCCATCATTCCATCATGCCTTTCACTTGGTGGTTTGGAGTCCGGTTTTCTCCAGGTAGGGATTTGTCTCTTCTACGATTGCATGAATACACGTAAAAGATGAATTTCCTATAGACATCTGTTTGTTTGTTGCAGGTGGTTTGGGGACACTTCACGCCCCTCTAAACTGGCCGGGGGGGGGGGGGCATGCATCATGTATACATACTATGGATTGTCAGCTCTGGGCCCTACATACCAGAAGTTTTTCTGGTGGAAGAAGCATTTGACTTCAATACAGCTTGTATGTATTACAACATTATAATTTCCTTTTTTTTTTTTTTGTGTTTTTTTTTTGTTTTTTATTTCTTGATCACTGACATTTTCAGAGTAGAGGAAACGTTTATTTATTAATCTATTTATTTTATTATTTTTTTTTAAATATTTCTGTATTTTTATTCATTTGTTTCATTTAATTTTATTTGTTTTTATATTAGTTTTTCTTTTTTTGGACTGACATTCACTGTCACTGTCACTTAGAGCTGGTTTTAAAAATAATGTCCCATGTAATGTTTTGCCATTAATTCTACCAACTAGACTTATTTGAATTGGATTTGACACACTTTTATTTTTGCTGGCACTCTCTCTTCTCAGATCCAGTTTGTCATCATAACCTTACATATTAGCCAGTACTTCTTCATGAAAGACTGTCCCTACCAGTACCCCGTATTCATCTACATCATTGCTCTGTATGGCATCATCTTCCTCCTCCTCTTCCTCAACTTCTGGTACCACGCATACACAAAAGGCAAAAGGCTTCCTAAAGGCCTGCAAAACACAACCATGCAACAGAACAACAATGACATACACCCCAAGAAAGAATAACTGGTGCTGTGTGACTAGCCAATCAGCAGTGACAATCTACCTAAAACCGCCTTTTGGCTACATTTTTATAAGACTATTTATATGTACACCATAACATTTGTCTTGATGCCCTGGGAAAAACTTTATTGTACAGACTGTGTGTTGCAGTCTGGTCTGGATCTTGCCTTTTACCCTCAGCTGGGCATTTGTGTTTCCCCTTTTTATTTAATGAGATTAGAGTCGGAGAGTCAGAAGCCTCCCAGCTCCTCACTCATGTCAGTCACATCATTTTCATTGCCATTTTAGACACCATTTGTTGTGTTTATATATTTATGTCCCTGTTTTTGGCTATATCAGTAAATAAGATGAAAGAAGTGTTGGCAACTTTTTCTCCTCTTCCTTCATAAAAAGCAGAACTGTCTGGAAAGATCTACCACGTACACTAGGTGCTAGGTGTCTTTCACCCTTCACATGTGACATTGTGTGAATGGTAGCAGTACTGCAACTGTCCTTGAAGGAACCGATGCATTGAACTCATCTTGCACTATTGGTGAAGAAGGACAGGAATTTGGTTATTTATTTTATTTTATATGTCATGTCGTCATGAATGTCTTAGGATGTTTTTTTCTTGGACAGGTGCTTAATTTTTGTACAAGGAAATGTATTATGTTAACTTTTAATATTTATGGAAAAAAATTGCTGTATTCACTTAAGTTGGTTTTTTTTTTTTCTTCTTCATTTTAATGTTTAACTGCATTTTCTAATGGACTGGCTGTACTTTGGGGAATTTGCCCCCAGAAGTAGGCTAAACCTCTCAAAACCTCAGCACATGTAGGGGTTTGGGTTAATTTATTGTATTTGTTTATCTTTCTGTAAATACTAAATAGTAGTCTGTTGTATGTCTCCATTGAGGGTTGTGTTTGTTTTAAATGTAGATGCAAGATTACCCACGTAGATCTAATTTTTCTCACCATGAGAACACAGCTCCCCCATGTGGAGTAAAACGTAGTAACAGTCTGGTTTACTATGGGTCTGGGAAATATTTTGTATATTTTTAAAATAAACGCACAATAAACCTAAATGAATTTGGATGTGTATTGCAGTCGCATAGTTTCTTCTCTTTTTTTAAAAATTATGATATAAACTCTAATTTTGGAAACCTTAAAGGAATAGTTCACCCAAAAATGAAAATATGCTTAACTAACTTAACCTCAGGCCATCCAAGATGCAGTGAATGGGTGCCATCAGAATGAGAGTTCAAACAGCTGATTAAAAATATCACAATAATCCACAAGTAATTCACATGGCTGCAGGCCATCATTTATCATCTTGTTAAGGTAAAAGCTGTGTGTTTGTAAAAAAACATTAATTATGAAGACTTTTAAAAAAAAATTTTTTTTTTTTAGTTCAAACCATGGCTTCCAGCTAAAGCACTAAGCTAAAATAGTAGTCCTCTATCCATAATATTGCTTTCTCCAGTGAAAAAGTCAGCTTGTCTGACTCGGGAGAGAAATATGCACTGTTTACAAGTGAAAACAAATATGATAAGACAACAAGGGATGGACTTTTTCACTGGAGGACGCATTATTATGGATAACGCCTGGTATTTTGGCCAGAAGTGATAGTTTAAAGTTAAAATGCCTTAATGATGGATTTGTTTATTACAAACACACAGCTTTTCACTTTAGAAGCCTTTAATTGATTGACTGGAGTCACGATGGTTTTTACCAGCTGTTTGGACTCTCCTGTGACAACAGTGCTGTATCATAAGTTTCTCCAAATATGTTCCATTGAAGAAACCATCTACATCTGGGTGGTTTGAGGCAGGGTCAATTTTCAGAAAATGTTAATTTTTGTGTGGAGCACAAAAATTTTCTAGGTATGGTTTTTATTTAGTAAAAAAGTACATCTTTATTATGTCTGTCTTAAGATGGTGTAAAATCTAAAATTCAGTATTTCCCCCAAGATTGTAAATTTGCTTCCTTGAGCAATGGAAAATTTAAGCATGGTAAGTGATATTTTTAGAGAGGTTTTTGTAGTAGAACAAACACATTTGAGTGGCTGCCTCCCACTCACATAAAACAGCATAACAGAATTCTCCCTAAAGCATTTTTCACTGGTGTTTCATGGGTAATTTTGGTCTAGCAGTTAGAAGTAGGTCACGGTTCTCAGAATGTGTGAACTAGCAGGTCAGAAGAAATCTGGATTGCCATGAATAATGCTCACATTTGTTTGTTAGACCCCTGCATTTTCCTTCTACACCTTGCACTTTGTCATTTTGAGGTGGGATCTCCTAATTTGATTAATTTGCAAAGTAAAACCCCTGTCAATGTCACCATGGAATTAATAAAAAATTACTCCAACACTGCAGGGAAAATTAAATGCACTAATGAACACGCTAAATGCTGCACAGACTCCTTCATCAAACTGGTATTTAAAAAAATCAGCTGCACTTAGATATTTTGTTCCATTTAATGGCACTGCTGTAGAGACTTCATTATCATTTACTTGAATTTAACTGTTTGGACATCATCATGTGGACTGAGTGACATGGATGTGCATTTAGTTGGACAAATAAAGACAAACCAGTTTTTATAGCCGCCAAGAATGTTGTTGACTGAAGGATTATGTCAAACAGATGTGGTAGATTGTTTACTGATGGTGATCCAACACCCCTTACAAAGACTGCACAGCTGCATGATCACTACTGATTCAATAGATGAAGTTTTGGTGTCCAAAAATGTATTTAGGAAATGTTTGTGTATATTCTGTGCAAGGTGATGGGTGTTAATGTCACTACTTGTAGTTGTAAACCCTCTGTGGTGCATATATAAACCAGTGACTTAGAGGTAGTCTGCATGGAGGGATTTTGAATGATCTTCTCATTAAAATGTATACAGATGTACTTGTTCTTGGGTGATATTTCATGCCCTCTGAGCTTCTTTGGTATTCAAATTTCACCTTACAAAGACTATAAATGTCTTGGCTTTGCATAAATGTCCCATCTGTATTTGATTCATAAGATTGCCATTAGGTGTTTCTCAAGAAATATGTCTCTGATTTACCCCAGAACTGTCCAAATCTGTGAAACACAAACAAGCCAAGGTGTCTATTAATAAAGTCAAAGGAAGCTCCTTTCCAGGTGAGTGTTTTTTTCTGCTTTTGCTTGTAGTTTTGTTTTTAGTTGAAATGTTAATCTAATAAGGGCCACTGTAGTGGCTTAAAAGGAATACATTTTATGTCTTGCATATAGGTCAAAAGGTTAAAAACTGAACTCTTGAAAGCTGAGTTAGTGATGGGCGCTTTGTAAATACGTGAAGCTTCGAAACCTATATGTGAATCATTTTGTTTCGAACTAGTGGTTCAGAGCGCGTATGAAACTACCGAAGTCCCTTGATTTGTTGGCGATCTTTGTGAACTCATGAATGAGTTGCATCGAACCATTGAACAAGTGCCTATCTATGGTTTTTACCTGATCTTGGGTCAGTTGTTCTTTACATTTATGGACATTTTAATGAGACATTTGTGTAATTAAAAAGAAGAGTAGTGGTTAATGGTCTCTTATTGGCGTGGTTATACAAGGCCTCCATAAAACAAGCAAAACAAGCCCTGCAATTGAATAAAATAACAAAAAATTATACAGACACTCTTCATTTTGAGAAGCCATTGGCTCAATTCATTCGAAGCTTCGAAAAGGTTTGTTTCTCCCATTACTAGGCTAAGCATTGATAAAGACTGTTTCAAGACCTGTCTTGTTGAGCAATAAGGGCCCGGCCATGTGCAAATTGAATGTGCGAGCCTGCGAGGCTTCCGGTGTCATTCGCTTCTTTTAAAATGGCGTCATTGATAAATAGTTATAATGTTTTCGTTTATCATCATATTCATGAACACACTGTATAGCAAATAATGTTAGTGTTTACTGTACTTGGTAAATATTTTAGTTATTTATCTTTATGAATCGGCTTTTGAATCTGAAGTCTGGCACATTCAAAAAATAAAAAGGCTTGTTTCGCATGTTGCAAGTATGGTGGATAGAAGATCGGGCATTATTCGTTTCAGGAATCGGTCTACAGTGGTTATGTTCTTGTATTTTGATTTACTAAAAAGAACCGGCTCATAATAGTCCTTTCATTGCAGCTGCAGCTTAAAAATATGGATACAGGAAAGATGCTAGGCTACTAACTAACTAACTACTCACTCACTCACTCACTCACTCATTCATGGTCCAAACGATGCAGTGTCATAGACTAAAATATCGATCTTTGGATTTAAAAGAATTGATGTTAGTATCGTTCAAATGAAAATCGCATTTGATTTAACACAAGGATGTTTTTACTATAGATAATTTGTTATTGTGATATTTTTCTTTCTAAATTTTTGAGTGAAGTAACCTTCAAGATGGATAAAGTGTTGTTGACAGTTTAACTTGCTCTGACATCACATGAGCATCAAGCATCTGGACTTGTCTAATAGGTTTGTGTTTGGTGTGTCTAAACATTTAGAGCAGATGGGAAATCATGACAGACATAGCTCAAAAAGACAGAGCTTGGTGCGGTGTTCACAATATTTATAAATCCCATTGACGTTTGCCGTGTCCATATATGTAATTCCCCGATAACTCAATTTCCCATCAAACATTATGAAAACAATAACAAACATATAACATAGGAACTTCAGACAGTGCCTCACAAAAATGTTAGTAATGAGTTTATTTAAAGTACGTAACTAGATATCCAAGAGTAATCTATTACAAAATATGATTTGTTTGCTTCCCTTGCCCACTTGAAGGTGGCTAGATCCTGAGAACATAAACTACTAGACTATGACAATATAGAGCAGATTAGTTCCATATGTGTGTGATTATTATTTGTTATTATTATTTGTTTTATTACACAGCGCTTTGTAATACTTGATTCTGGTTGGTCGGTCGTAACATTGACTGGTCAGATATTTCCACAATTATCCATGGTCTGCCCACTTTTTCAGGCTTGGTTCTTGAATAATTTTTTCCATTCACTTTTCCCATGGAGATTTAAAAAATCTCTTTGTTAAACAGTTATAAGCAATGAACCAAATCAATCACCTAATTTACAAAATTTGAAGCTAATGCATGAATTGAAGCAAAAATGTATTGGAAGATCTGGCAAAATAAAGGCCAAGACTGTGTACTTTAAACAATAGCTAAATATTAATTTCAAGAGGTTGATTGTGTGTTTTGTTTTTTAAAAGTGAACAATTTGTTTATTTATTTATTTCAAGATTTGCTCCGATTTGTTTCGATTCTCTGACTGGTGGAGAGGTCTTTGCAGCTTCATGGGTAATGTAGTTTTCAACATGCTGCTAAATATTGTGAAATAGTGTGTAGTTTTTTAGTTTTTTTTTGTTTTTGTTGCTCAGGACAAGGGTATGTTTCATGAACGTCAGAACAGAACAAGTTTTTAAATGTTATAAATTCAGTATTATTTTCCCAAACATTTTTGTACGTTGCTTTTTCACACTGTTTTTCTTGAATGTTTTTGCGTTTCATAAGAGCTTCACTGTTTGAATTTTGCCGTTAAGCCATGTTGTCACAAAAGATCAGTTTAAGTTGAATTAACAACATCTTTTTCCACATAATGCTGGAAGTGTTCAATAGCTTGTTTGTGACTTTGATTTTAAGGTGTACTGTATGCTTCTATAAAATGACATTTTTCAGAAGTATGAAGTGTGACAACTAGCCCCATTCTCTCCTGATCACTAACAACGATGCAGAGACCAGTCACAGGGCATGTGAAATGAGAACTGCAGCCTCCAAAGGGACCACAGAGGTAAACAGTGCGAGTACCACAACTGATGTCTGACGTCCAATTTTGACGATTCATTTCCAAAAGAAAACTCTCTGCTTATTGCAGTATTCCCATGGTGACACAAACACTCTTGTGGCTCTTGTGCTTGACAATTTGAGACATACAAGCATCCCGCTGTGATGCTGCAGTGGCCCCTGCTTTTTAAAACATCTCTCCAGTCTCTGCTGGAGAAACTTTAGGGAGGGGTGGGGGGAAGCTGAGCGCTCTGATTGGCTGAGAGGCTGGGAACTCTGATATTCTTCAGTCCTTAAACCAAAGAGCATCACAGCACAAGGCACAGTGTCACAGGAAGCAAAGGGGACTTAGACAGACATTCTGTTCTGTTTCAGCTGGACTGTATCGCAGTGACTATCGGGATCAGAAGAGTAAGTTCCCATTCACACTTTATTCACTCCCTTTTTCTTCTATATGTACCTCCCAAAGGTATAGAGAGAATGTTTCTGTACCCTACAGACCTGTCTTCTCATGCTTTTCCCACTGTCACCGTCCATCTGGTCTAGAACTGCCTGCTAGCACGTGTCTTTTTGAGCTTTATGGCATGTGGAAAAGGAGAGGCAGGTGCAAGGTGACTTTTGGGCACCTGACCTGTTCAGCTAACTCATCGTTGCAACGCATGCAAAGGTTTCTTTTAAAAGAGTGACATTTGGTTGCTTTTGCATCCTTTAATCTATAAATAGAGCACCCCAAAGCAGCCTGCACTCACAGTGAACTGGAATGTCTTATTGTATCATAATCATAGTAAAGAGAGGCATTATAGTCGACCATCAAGCTTGTGTCCAACTGACGATATTGTAGCTGCTCTTGTGTTTTCCTTCCACATGTCAGTGTTTCCCCTACGAAATGATGTCGTGTGTAAAAGCTAGCTCATGACTGTGTGGGAGTGATTCTGACTTCATGTCATATGAAGTTCTGATTTTTGCATACTATGAACCCACTATTTTTGAGGATGGAGAGATGCAGTTTTGTATTGAAATGATTTCTGAACAACTTTTTTTTAGTATTTACATATAGGTAAAACCAGTATTTTATAATTTTACATTTTACAAACAATAACACTAAATCTCCTCCTCATCTCTCTTATGCCAGTCACAAAAAGCATCAAATAAAAAAAAAAGAGAAATAATTTGTATAATATAAATATACCACTATGACTAATAATAATAATAAAATACACAATAAAATGTAATAAATTACAGTACCAAATAAATTAAAGTAGATTACTCAGTTATTTAAAAAAGAATACATTTATTGCACATCGTAACATGTTATACATTTTGTGTTACATGATCTTAGAAATCATACACAAAGCAACTCGAGCTTGATGAATGGACGCATTCAAGATAGTTAAAAATCATTCCTAGATCTGGAAAAATCCCACTAGTTAAACAGACGAGAGAAGATATCAGCAATTTCATACCTATTTTTTGAACCAACTATGAGTCTAGAACAACTAATTTTTCATTCCATATATGTATATATAGTATTATATATATATAGATTCTATATATATATCTGTATATCTGATAAAGAAATAATATCATATATAGTATATATATAGTATATATTATAAGATATATAGATATCATATATAATAAGACTATATATAGGGCTGTATATATATATATATATAAAATATATAAATAGAAATATATATATATATATAATAAAAAAAGTCACACAGTGACTTGCACATTGACAGATGTCAAAAACAGAATTTCATTTTACGCTCATATTTTTTAATAATGGGAAATGTAACAATCCGTTGCTTTTAACGAATTGGGTTCAGAAATTGCTGAATCTGGAATGTTTCTGATTTTGAAACGTTCAAAAGGGTGTGCGATGATATATGATGTCAAGAAGGCCAGCTAATGATGTCATTGATGACACCACCCTTCCCCTCTAAAACATCTGTGCTCCTAATCGGTTCCTTATGACATTTTAAAGCACTGTATCGCTGCATTTATAGCCGCGCTGGGTAATTATTACTTGTAACAACTGGCCTTAAAACTTATAAGGGGTACAGACCCCTCTCCCTCACGAACTGTGAATGTTATGCTTTAAAAGCTTGTGTGCGCGGATGTAACTGGAGACTTAATTTAAACCTCCACCTTTGGTTGGCTGTCCAGTGCCCTTTGTTGCTTTGAACATTTAAACCTTTGTGTAAGCTTCTCCCATGCAAATTACTCTTTGTAGTTCACTGAAATATTAGGGATGGGGGAAGTTGGCTGTGTTTTGATTGCTCTTGGTAACAGACATTTTTTCCTGCTCTTTTGCCATCAGTTTTGGAGCCCTCATTAGGTACAATTAAGGTAGTATATTTTATTTAAAACATATTACAAATGGTTGGAAAATGTGCAGGCATGTCTGAGAATTGATGATCCAGTGACTCGAGACAAGCACATGTTCACACTGTTGTTTCATGCTTATTATATAAATTCATGCTTTAAAGGTCAATCTAAACTCCTTATAGAGATGACAGTTTGTTTTTTCCGTCACGTGAATGTTATTTGGGGGCATATGCCCACACCAGAATCTACCTTGCTAATCCTCATCCGTTAAATCAGCGTGAGGTACATGAGAGGAAACTAGTAAGGGACCCTCAGGCTGTGACAAGAACGAATGAACTACAGTATATGACAGGCCAGACAATCTAGGCAAGTCTAGGTTGTTCTTTTTTATGTTAAGTGCGCTCTATATTTTCATACACTTCGGAAAAGCTAGGAAACCATTTTCACTCACTTTCAAAATATTTCAAATATTTGCTATAAATTTCACAAATAATTTTAATGGTACAGCAAGTTACTCATTAAATTAAACATGGAATTTTGATGTAAAAAGACTGAAATATATTTTCTTATAAACCATACAGTAATCTGTTTTATTTACGACTTTGAAGAATAATTCATTACATTGTCAAAATTGAATAGGACTGTTATAAGTTTCAAATCCTCCACTCACAAAATATCAAGACTCTAGTAATATTAGTACACTAAAAAATGCTGGGTTAAATATAACCCAGTGCTGGGTTAAAAACAACCCAATAGCTGGGTTTGTCCTGTTTTAACCCAGCGCTGGGTTATATTTAACCCAGCATTTTTTTGAGTGTAGCTGAATTAGTGGTTTTATTTTGGATGTACCAGGTTGCCTCTTAGAGTCACTTGACCAAGTCAATACTACTCTCTTTATCTTTAGCCCCCTTTTCATCAAACATTTCGCTCACTAAATACATTTAGGATGGCTGAGTGAAGATGGTGCATTTTTAAAATGGCATAGGTAAGCAAAAATGTTTTTATGATGCATCATCCACACAGCTAGGTGTCAGTGTAACTCATAATGTCAAATCTTGTACAGTTTAATGGCAGAAGTTTGTCTGCATCACATTAACTGTCTTAATCATATTTACAAATACATATTGTATTTACATTTACATTCGTTAACAGACAATCTATCACTGGCTAAACTTAAGCAGATTGCTATTAGCATACATCAAGGCCGTCTTGTTCTATTGTGAGAACCGTAACGTGACAGCTTCTTGATCTTACATCTTTTCTTCTCCCCCGACGGTGTATATGGAATAAAAAAGCCTTTGCTCATTTTCCATTTTAAGATTGTGTTTGAAATGCCTCATCTAGCATCCTGTGTGGAGAGGTTGAAAAGCCATTTCTGGAAGAACATCAAGAAGGAAAATTTTCCCCAAACTCTCTCATGACACGTTAAAAGTTCAATAACCTCAGCAGAAACACAGATGGCAAGGCAACATGTGAGGAACTGACATTTAAAGATGCAGTAATGGCAATGCTGATATACAAAAGTTAATATATATGACCATACTGTGCTAAATGTTACATATGAAGCCCTCTGGTTTCCTGTTGATGGTTATCTTTGTATACGTTAGATTTGCGATTGCATGTATGACATGACATGGCTTTTGCCTTTGCGGTGTAAACATTTCCTAAGCATACAAATATCGTTCTTCCTTGCAGAAAGCACAAGGAAAATAACTTGCCATACAACAACATGCCATATGCATGAATTAAAGATCATTTATTTTATAGAGGACACTGTGGGTTTTGCATGATCATATCAACTACAAGTGCTTGATGGATTACTTTGGCCGAAAAGAATATAGAAAAGGTTGTGTTGTGCTTCCCATGGAAAATATTCTGTAAACAATAATTGACATATGCCTATGTTAGCCTGTGACACTCACAAATATTTGACTGGGGAAATAATTGTCTGAGAGAGAGTTTACATTTTCAGCAGTTACTGAGACATGGGGCCCTCTTTCTAAAACACGGTACTTTCCACTGTAAATAGTACAATGTCAAGGGAGCTGTAGTAGTTTTGTGACTAAAATTTCTAGATGAAAATCAAACAATGATCAGAAATCTTTCACATTTAGTACAAGTCCTGAAATATACCTATACAAGTATACAGAAAGGTCTGTTTATATCACTCTTTTTCTGCAGATTCAGCAAGCTAAACACAAATCGGAAGTGAATTGATTCTGCACCAATATAGCCACTAGATGGAGATAGAGACTTCAGGTTATGAAGATTATTTGGGGAAAATTTTCATTTCTTTGACATTTCATTGCCTTCCTTAGATATTTCATGTTGCACAGCTATTTACAATATGAATGGGGAAATGCTCTGTAAGAAAAGATTGTTTATAGCATTCTTTCCAAATTTTGTTTTAGCTTGTAGTTTGTTTTCATTTTTTGCAAGTTTAGCTTATCACATTCTGTATATTTGTGCTACGTCTGTTGATTTCAGCTTCAGCTTGAACTTAAAACAATTTTTTCCCCTTCCTCTCTACTCTGTGTTTGGTTTGTGGGTACAACAAGGCTAAAGACTCCCTAGTTTAAAAGGTCTTTTTGATTTTTATTATCCCAGTTGCCTTTATGATTTATCACTACACTCTTAGAAATAAAGTTTCCAAAAAGGCGGTTTTATAAATGATACCATAAAGGAATATTTTTGGGTCCTGTTTTCAAAAGAACCGTTTTTTCTTTGTCTAAGAAACATTTGAATAATCTAAAGAACCTTTTCTCACTATATTGTATTTATATTCCACCTTTTGTGTGATGGAAATGTGCCATTGATGCATTGATAGTGAAGGTTGCTTACAATGGAAACATATGCCATAAAGACCCTTAATGTACAACTTTTGGGCATAAAATACTGTATATATATAATTTTATTAATGATAAAGTAATTAATCAGTACAGTTCTGATCTGATTATGTTTTCTGGAAAAGGAGGAGGAATCCAGTTAGAGGAAAGACTGAATTCACCTTGTGATTTATAGAAGTGTTTCTTCAGATCAGCAGAACTGCGCCTAATAGCTAATAATAATGCATTGCCATGAATAATCACCCACACTTATAATGGAAATATTTTATTATGTTTTAGGTTTTAGAATACCTCACAGTTAGGAATCTCATTTTACTGTTATAAAATTCTGTATGTACATGCCTATTTTTAAACCAAGGAGGCCTAGAAGAAATTCTTGAAATGCTAACTTCAAGTTTTAAGATTATTCAAAGCAGGAAGCATCTGTCAAAGATTCAGTTTGGTTTTTCTTGCTGTATTGAAAGTGACTTTGTAAAACAAGTGACTTTGCAGAACTGGCCAACTTCAAATAGGACAGAGCTTGTTCTGCCTCATGAATAATTTATGGAGCTCTAATTTAAGAAATGTACACCATAATTCCATAAGGTCAAATCAAATACATACAATGATTATCCTAAATGTAAAGAGAAAAGTGACACAGCTCTGTGTATGTGTGTGGCACGTTGCAGTCTATACTTTTGAAAACAGTATAATTTCTTTTTCATGCAAAACTAGCACTTGAACTGTTGGTTCCTAGATTATCAGCTTGTCCTCAAGGACTACAGACTCGCTGATGAAAAGAAAAGTGCATTTATTCAAATGCAATTTCTGATGCCAGAACTGCACAAGATGTTTTTGTATGCTGGTAGTAGTCAAAATGGGATTTGGAGCCAAAATGTGGACATTTGGTGTCTGTTATCAACTTATTTTACTAGAGTCTCGTGATTTGTGTGATGACAAACCTCCTTTGATTTGTTCTAGGACTTTCTACGTTCTGAGGCTGAAACCTCAACTTTTATCTGGGGGACAAACAATGCAAGAGAAGGCTCCGGTGCAGTCGGTGAGACAACGTCAACTTGGACCGAGCGCGTGTGAGTGCACTGCAATCATTCATGCCATACACATGCACAGACAATTAAAATCAATATGTGTAACTTTTATTGATCTCACTGGACATTTTACAAGCATTGAGTAGTTATTGGAGTCAGTTAAGAGGTTTATTAACCTCACTCATCATTGGGCACCAACAGACAGAGCAGCTAGCTTTTTTGGTTAAAACTCAGAACAGATGGTACAGGTTCAAATGATTTTTCACGAAGATGTGTCCACTCTCTACAGGAGGGCACACATGGAATGTTGCTTTGAACCTTCTATGCGACAGAAGGGTTTGTGACTGTTGTTACAAAAAAGCATTACCTTGGAAATCGGTTGCCCTAAATGGATTATTTACCAGTACTTGCAAACAATTTTGTGGCAGTGAGTAATGATCTGAGCTGTAAACCAGTGGTGGTCCAAAACTGAAGCCCCAGAGGCAGTGACCCATGAACTGGAGTGTTGCAGAGTTCCTCTACCAACTTAGTGTCCTTGTGCAGCACTTAAAAGTGCATTTTTTGCACATATTCCGCTATATGAGGAATGTGCATATGTGTACAACTGTCCAAATGTTTGGGGCCAGTAAGATATTTATTTATAAATGGATACTTTTATTTAGAAAGGATGGTTCCCAGCTGTGATGATTTACTATGTTACAAAAGATGTTCTACTTCCTTCTATTCCCATTCCAAAGAACTCACTAACAAAGACGTCTGCGCAAGATCATTAAGTCCAGCACAACGCGTTTTCACATGGTCCACTAAGATAATAATCCTGAAGCCTGACTTTTCTGACCACTTAACGCGTCATGCATGAAGAAACTGATTGTCTGAAGTGATCATGTGACTACTTGAGCACATGGATTTACTGATGCTCGACCCTGTTCTCACGGCGGTTCTGCATCACAGTTGAACTTACATTACCATTTTCTACACTTTACTCGCCATCCTTTCGTACAATCCATTCGTTCTTCGTTGCGGTTTTGGTGGGTGGTTCCTCAGTTTAAATTTCTTAAGGCGCTAAATATCAAGTTATTGAGGTTCAATTAACCCGCGCAGATGAAAACAACCGGCACAACACTCGTCTCCTGCTGACCTGCCAACATTTATCGTGGTAAAGCCTTTAACATTGTATTCTGCTGATGATGTATTTGTTTTCAGCTCTGTTGTACCAGTATAGACCTCTAGCATATAATTTTGGTATAACACAAGCATGTAAAACATTCCTACTTCTCAATGCCTAATCTATATATTTGGCGGTAAAAAGGTCTCCAGGGAGCTGCTATAGTGCTACAAGTATAGCATTATCTTTCACATCCCGTTGATACATAAATATTACTTTAACTTCTTCATTTTTTTTCAGCATGTTTTACAAAAATCTAATAAACACCACACTATGCTACAGTCTATATGCATGCTACGAGTCAATGCTACTTAATAGTGAGAATTGGTCCTTAAAATAAAGTATTACCCAGTACACTATAAAATTGTAGACGAGACAGTTTTGTATTGCATAGTGGCAAGTATTTCAAGTGGCAGCTATTTAGCAGTTTGTGAACATAAAACCAAGTGTTTTTTATCTATATCCTGGGAGGCCTTTAGCCTTGTACTGCCTGTATGTAAGTTATTAAACAGAAATATGTCTCTGAAATATATCATTACAGAACTAGTCCCAAGGAGGCAGATGAAGTGTAGTCCTTTATAAGAAGATTAATGAATTGAGATTTGTCATTGATCTGCTGTCATTTAGCTCCAGGCGACATGTTAAGAGACTGTCATCACCTGTGTAACCTGCGTTACTGCTCACATCACAAAAGCCAGGGGCAATAACTTCATATCACTCTGATTAATTTCTGGTGCTTTAGCTCCACATTTCAGGGCTCTGTGATATCTAAAATATATACATTTTTTAATGTCAGAAGCAGTGTTGGGGGTAATACATTACAAGTAACGCAAGTTACGTAATCGGATTACTTTTTTCAAGTAACTAGTAAAGTAATGCATTACTTTTTAATTTACAAGAGAATATCCGAGTTACTTTTTCAAATAAGTAACGGAAGTTACTTTGTTTTTTTTCAATTTAGGTATTTGACGCCTCCTGTCTGCCATGTTGAGTAGAATCAGAAGTGTGACTGTAGTTCTAAAATAATTGATATGCATTATCATCTCACTTACAAAAAAAAAACCACACAGATTCAGTATTCCTCAAAATGAATAAAAATAATGCAACTCAGAATATGACGCAAACCTGCAATAATTAAATGTTAAACAACACAAATATCCTTTATGCATTTAATCCCATTCTATTTTAACCAATGTCTTTGCTTCTGACCTTCGATGATTCAGTTCAACCATACTAATAAGCAAGAATTACTCTAGACGAACATTTGTGTGTCTTTTTTTACTGCTGAAGTGTGTTGAAATTCTTTTCTCTTCTACTGTACACTCTAAAAAATGCTGGGTTGTTTCAACCCAGTGTTGGGTCAAATATGGACTAACCCCACTGTTGGGGTTTACAAAGCTAATTTAAAAATGTAACCACAATTTAACCCAACAGTTGGGTTAGTCCCATATTTGACCCAACATTGGGTTAAAACAACCCAGCATTTTTTAGAGTGTACGGACGTAAATTTACTTTCCCTTCAGCCTGAGGCTTATTCATGTCACTTTTGGTGTGAAAGGTGCTTTTTATATTTGCCAAATGACTTTTTTATTTTAAAAACAAACAAGCAGGCCCTGTCCAGATTTAAAAAGTAGCGCAAAAGTAACGTAACGCATTACTTTCCATAAAAAAGTAACTAAGTAATGTAATTAGTTACTTTTTTTATGGCGTAATGCAATGTTGTAATGCATTACTTTTAAAAGTAACTTTCCCCAACACTGGTCAGAAGTGCCTTTATGTTTGAGTTGCAGCTCATTTAGTCTGCTTTAATTTTTAAATCACCCTTCAATCTGTCTTTATCATCATTAAATGAGCAGTGTATTGTTCTTTAGTGTTGGAATGACAAATTAAACATCCAAGTGATTTACCTTCCCTAAAATTCATATGAGCGCGTTCAGATACCTGATGACTGAATCCCTGAGCATTTCTGAAAATGTAGATTTCAATCCACAGTAAAAGAAGAAATCTGCTTTGAAGCCTGCTAGTTAAATATCATCAAATCTCACTTGATAAAGCACCTTGTTTGGGTGCCGGTCTTTACCCATGTGACACCTTAATCATTCCTTTCTGAAATCACATTTTCAATATTTCAAATGCAGTGGAGCTCTACAGAGCATCAGTGACGATTATTAAAATGTTTATATATTCAGCGCCTCTGTGAAAACACTGTTAATTGGATCAAAGGTTTGCGTATTTACTCACTTATTTATTTATGAGTCCGCTGATGGTTTGCATATTTCATTCAGGCAATAAGATTGGGGTGTTCCCCCGACAGAGAGCGTGCTTCTTTGCAGTTAATGTGTTTTTCACGGGATGTGACTGCAGGCATTAGAGTAGAAAGGTGAGACATTGTTTACTGTTTTCACCTAGAGTCAAAAGCCATTTATTTTCACAGTTGTTGTCAGTCTCCTCTTTTCTTGTTATATATGCAACCATTCTGTGTTTTTAGTGAAGTCTGCTCTGTTGATTCTCGATTCACATGCTACTAAGGTCCCTGTTAAAAAGATGCAATTTAATATATAATGTTTGTGTATATATGTATGTTTTATTTAAAATACACAAACACACTTAGTTGTATTCAAAGTCCAACTGATTTCATTTTTAAATGATATTTCAAGCATGAAACTTGAGTATACAGATGAAATGTTCCTTTGCATTCACACTTTTGTCCTCTAAACTGCCTACAATGGCATTGAGACACATCTAACTTGCTTCCTGTAAAGAGGTAAATTAATTGTTCCTGAAGGCCAGAACTATTTTAAACTCTTCCGTTCACATGGGATACCTGTGCTTGCAGCACTATCTGAGTGAACACAATTGAGTAATTAATAATGTATGAGGTGATAAGTTTGAATGTAAACCTCCTGAGAGATAATGTCAATGTTAAAATGTGGAAAATGTCAATGTTAGGACACAATCGCACAAGCTACGATATCTTTTGTATTCGGACTTCTCTTTGAGCACCGCGTGGTTCATCTGCACACTGTCTTTTGCCCTTCCAGCCTCCTCAAATATCTGGAATGGTTCCTTTCTCATGACTCTTGAATATAATATGAGTCTTTTCTATCGGTTATTTTTTTGAACCCCCTGCTTTCCGGGTATTTCATATCCGCACTATTCTGCGGGTTCTGGCCTCCTCCCGCTTCTTAGCAATGGCTAAATGATTGCGGCGAGTTCCTATTGTGTTGCGTCTCTTGACATCTGTGCGTGAGTTGTGTTTTTCGACTTTCGTGGCCTGAACTGTTTTATACAGAGCTGGCTCCTCTCTGTAAACTCAAAATCGTCATATCTCTTCCTCTGTTTGTATCCAGTAGGGAGTGGGCCTGTTCTCTCATGTGTCCCTTCAAGCCTATTTGTGTCAAAGATCGAACATTAGCACTGTTTATAATCACAACACAACAGGCGAATGATAATGTGATGGATGGATATTTGTCACATGATTCTTAGAAATCACTTCTCAAATGCTTGATTTTTTGGTGCTTCCATTTAACATCATTCTCTTATATTTTCTGCTGTATTCGATTTGAAAAAGCAAGTGTTAAAGGGTTCAATATGATCGCTTTTCAATTTTTTCCTTTCCTCTTTGAGTGATACAGCTCTTGGTGCATAAAGAAAGATGTAAGTTGCAAAGACAAAGTACTCAAATCCAAAGATATTCTTTACAAAGAGTCCGCACTGCCTACCTAAAACCGCCCGTCTCGTTCTAAACACGCCCCACAATGCTACATCACAAGTGGGAAATTTGCATACGCCACCAAATGGTCACCGCACGCAAAGTAAGAAGGCGACTTTATTCTTGCTGTAGAATTGTTGCTGCCGCCATGTCGTGAAGGGCGCTGTGTGTTTCGTTGCGATAGCAAAACTACTTTGTTTGGCCTTCCAAAAAAAGGACGATATCCGCTTCGTCATACCTAGAGCTGATCTGTGCTTGTCGCTGAGGAAATACATCAACTTAGTGCTGTATCGCCTGTGGAATCTGCTTTTCATCACACCGTGGACGAAGCGGAGCCCAGCCCGGGGTCGTCACATGTGATTGCCGCAAGCCCGCCGACTGCTCCTTCGTTGAATCCGCTGGCCGCACCGTTCTCAAGTCCGCCATTGTATTTACAACACTGTTCCAGAACAGTTCAACCCAAATATTCAGATGTGTGTAGCACATTTTAAGGAGGACTTTTTATATTAAAGAATTTTGCACTGACGATTCAAACTGAGGTTGAGCGTGTAGAGTAGCGCTTGTTTTTTATTTTACGTGGTGCGTGCAACGGTAAAGACAATACTGTTTTTAAATGTTTTGTATTGTCGTTCCGGCCGGAAAGGGCATCACAGTTAGGTAGGGGGTACATTTTCCGTCCCCGGTTCATTCGAGGTATTCGGCCAATCACAATGCACTGGATAGCTGGCCAATCAGAGCACACCTCGCTTTTTGTACCGATGAGCTTTGTAAAAATCGACACATTTCACATTTCAGAAAGGTGGGGCATTGAGGAGAAACAATAATGTACAGAATGTGGACAATAATATGTTTTTTTTAACCTTAAACCGCATAAACACATTTCATTACACCAAATACACAAAATAATGTTCTTTTTAGCAACATCATATGACCCCTTTAATGGAATACAGGTGACTCATTCATTATAAAATTAAGAGCAAATGGTTCATTTGGTTGTTATGAATAAATTAACTTGTTTTAAGGTTAATAATTTTAGTATAAGCCTAAAAATCACACTTAAAACGTATTAGAAAACAAATCGGTCATTGTTCTAAAGTGTGAATAGAATCTGCACTTAAATTCTTGAGTCTGAAGGTTTATCTGAGGACTGATTCATTTTCGTACCTTACCAGTTCACATATCTCTACTTAAATGAGTGGACTATTTTTTTTTTGTAAAAGTCTCATATATTCTCTAAAACTGTAAAGAGTTTGGGGAAATGACTCTTAATGAAACCGTCACCTTCTCAGGTCTCAGAATGTTCCCCAGACTCCCCAGACTCATGTCCACTGTCCTGCATGGAGCCCTTTGCAGTCCGCAGGCTTTCCTGCCGAACCGTCCAGCTGCCCCCTTTGGCCTTCAGGCAGGCTGAGCAGTACTACTGTGAGAGAAAACCAGAGACTGAGACGGCCCAGCCTCGACCCACCAGCCTCCCCTTGAGAGCACCTCCACTCATTGCCATCACCTCCGCAGATACAAGCAGGTAAACAGCTGGGCTGTATTCTCTATTCTTGTTATTGCCAATGATTGTTTTTGTTCCGTTTAACAGAAACAAAGAATGTATATATTTGCTATGAGTCAATATTATCAACTTTTTAGAAGAAATTAAAAGCCAATTTTGACTTAAAACAAAAACTTTTACTTTCAAACATGTAATCATCATGGGTCAAAGAGCCTCTTACAGAAAATTCAAATCCGCTTTTGCCTGACAGATGCATCGGAGCTAATTGCACTTTTGATCTGGTTATTTCCTCTTGCTTTGGAGAATTTTTATTTATTTATTTTTTTTACAAGAACATTTGTTTTAGTCAAAGGCAGTGATACACTTTGATGATTCTGATTGCTAGCCTAGCTCTTTACAGTAGCCTAAATGTTTATATTGTGTCATCATTTTAGCAAGCACATTTTATTGCATGTATGTAAAAGATCAGAAAACCTCCACTACTTGTACTGAAGAAAATAATTGGTGACCCAACTGAACCGAGGTAAACATGTAAAGTTCTTAAAATCGATATCATCATGAACTGCAGGTAGATACTGTTTGAACGGACTGTAAATAGCGTTACTGTTTGCACTAAGTGTAAATATCAACAAACATCATCTTGTTTACACTAAATTCAATAGCTGTAAATGCTATACAAACCAGTTGATACACAGAAGTGACATTGCCTGTTTGTACTAAAGGTAACTATTGTCTGAGCATTGGAACAAACTTGAAAAGAGCCTCTGCGAACATTTAATGTAAACAGACAGTCAAATTATTAACATAGGCTGAATGGAAAAACTGACATTTTTAGTTTAAATGAATAGTTCACACAGAAATTAAAATTTGCTCACCCTCAGGCCAGCGAGTAGAGGATTCTTTGTTGCGTTCATCAAAATAAGAATTTGGAGAAATTTAGCATTACATTGTTTTTTTAACCAATGGATCCTCTGCAGTGAATGGGTGCCGTCAGAATGACAGTTCAAACTGCTGCATCCCTCCTCACAACATCCACAAGCAATTTCCCGTTTGCTGTCTTGCGCATACTAATTGCTTTCTCCAGTGAAGACAAGAGGTTAATCAATGGACTGGAGTTGTGTTGTTGTGTGTACTTTGTGATGTTTTTCTCAACTGTTTGAACTCTTATTCTGACGGCACCCATCCACTGCAGAACATCTATTGCTGACAAGTGATGTAACCTGATTTCCTTGAGTCAGCAGCTCTTATTTTTCTTGAGAATGTGCACAGACCACACCCCTTTATTTAGTCTATCTCATCTAAATATATATCTAGCTGCATTTTTTTCTTCTCCCATTAAGCATTGTTCCATTGTTTTAGAGTACAAACACTGCCAAAGATATAAACTTTTTATTGTAGGTCTTTGGATTTTACATGGCCTTGTAGCCTCATGACATTTGATAAAACATGGTGGACCAGTTCAGTGGTCCAAAGAATGATTACAGTCCAACCAAAGACAACTCAATCATAGCTAGCAACTTTCTCATAATTAGCGTCTACAGCAAAAGATGATTGACAGTCATGTCAGCTAGAGACGGAGAATCTGTCAATCAAGTGCTCAGCGATACGCAACATCAGTTCCCATCTACGGCACATAGACTTTATACGCACGGGGCTTGTTTTTCCCATCTGATTATGGTAAATCATTTTTTCAATACCCCAGGAGGCCTCAGTCTCCAACTGTGAGGACTGGAAATTTGATGGTAAGAACACTTTGCATTAAACATAAGAAAAATTGCTATAATGCATACACGCATGAAGATTTTGCCTTATATTTCAGAAAATGTTGCTGAAACTCACTAGTATGAACTATTATTTTAATTGTGTTACACTGCCCAGTGTTCAATTGCATCTTCTGCTCTGAATAAGCCTTGCATCTTGATTGTGCGTATGCATCATTTCCCTGTTTTATGCCAGGCTGTAATTCACAAGGTCATGCTCTCCTCTTTACAATTCAGTGAATATTCTAATATGCCGACTTCACTGGATAAATTGTCTCAATACTTCTTCCCCCTGTTGGCTCTAATGGAAAGAGCGCTTTATCCAACACCTCTCTATTACACACACTTATCTTTGAATTGCCTTCCTGTCAATGCTGTGTCAGATGCAGGACAGTCATTCGAACAACGCTTTGGTTTTAGTGCCTGAACTGAGGGTTGATTCACATTGTATTTGATTGAAAATCTATCTTAGATCAAAGAGAGAAGGGGCAAAGAACAGATTTGCTGTCAAAAATAATTTCATGCTTATAACTTCAGGATTCTGTGTGGTGGTTTAGTGATTATCGTTCACTCAGGTTGAACTGACACCTAAAGGATGCTGTCAGTACTGCTCAGCTCATGTGAGGAAACCTGTCAGGATGCTTAAAGTCACTGTACACAAACTGCACTAAATGGGAAAAATTCTAAAATATAATATAGTAATGTATAATGTAGGCTATGGGGAAAATGTGAAATATAATTGTAATGCATATGAAATAATGAAAATGTAGACCCTTTTCTCATTTCCAGGTTTCTCAGAAGCGGAAATTATCATTGGGTAGACTTCTAGCTGTGAACAAGAGACTACATCAAATACATTTTTATTGCATTCCCATTTGCTCAAATAGCAAAAGAAAATCTCCATAATAGTATATTCGTGACTTTCAAAAAGAGGAGAGAGATTGATAACTGCAGTCAGAAGAGAGAACATTGTACAATTTATTACTTCCAGAGCCTCTGTATTAGAAACACTTTCACAGCAGAGTTAAATATTTAGTTTTTTTAAAAGTAAATGTGAGCAAAGTATCATACCCGGTATAGCATTATTATAAATGTACATAATATTTTTAAAATAAAACACACACACACATATATATGTGTGTGTGTGTGTGTTTTATTTTAAAAATATTATGTACATTTATAATGCTATACCTGTATTGATTTCCTTTGCATCAGACCGAAAAGGGTCATATTTTACATATATAAATAACATTTAAGTAGAGTTTTTTTCTTCGTCATCGTACTGATTCGGCACAAACAAATACCGGTAAGTTTTGTTTTCTCAAAGTTGTTTCCCGCATTGTGCGAAGAGCATTAGGCTCCTCCCCCTGGTCTGTCAGTCAACCTGTGCAGAATAAATATTGATCGCCTTCCAGCATCACTTCTTTGTGAAGTGGAGAGGAGAATGAGAGCACTTGGATGTTTTTTCCGTCCAGGCGAGGCGCGAGACAGGGATGCTGGATATTGTTGCATATGGACCTCGAAGATTTGCTAGTTTATTTGGGAACCAATTTGACGGGACAAGCGTTTATTGTCCGAAGTTTTGTGTTTTATTATGGACATTACGATAGAAGCGAGCAATGATGTCTATAAACGATGAACTATTGGACAGAATGGGTCAATCCAGTATAGTAAACATTAAAATGGACTTTTCGGTTTATATGCATTTGCGTATTTTATGTAGTATTTTATTGCTTTCTTGGAAATAGCACTAATGGTGTACTTTACACTACGCTTTTTTATGGATGTTTTCCAAGTTTCGCACATTTCGCGCCAAAGCTAGTTGCAATAATTATCTCACAAAAATATAGTGTTTTGACGAATTTTAGCGAATCGATACAACTGCAAGAATGGACGCCGGGAACGAGGTGTCAACTTTGGTTTCTCCCGGTACTGATGGAAAAGCGCCAAAACATCTGTGGAGGCAACAGAGCCCGGCTCCTCTTCAGATCCAGAACTCTTTCGGCTCGCGCAAAAACTACCGGGTGAGACAGAGAGGCTTTTCCGACACGGAAAAGTACCTGAATCCCAGGACCATGGACCGGAGCTATGCCGTGGACACCGGAAACCGTCCCGGTTTGAAGAAGTCCAGAATGTCATGGCCATCATCCTTTCAAGGACTTAAACGGTGAGAATATAATTTTGGCCATCATGTCCAAGTAAACAAGGCGGGGTTTTTCTTTCAGGTAAAAGTAAATACTTTGTATATAAGTACATTAAACGGGTTTTATGTAGTATAATATTATTTAACTTTTAATTTGCATATATTTACATTTTCAAAGGCATATAACCTAGTAATTGATACATTAATAGATTACAATGTGGAATTTATTAGGCTGTTTCTATTATATACAAAGGAGCATGTGCATATTTTTGTCAGATAAAGAATAAAAATGAATAATTTTGGTTCATTTTTGTAGCAGAGAAAGATTGCATGTTTAAAATGTGTATACATACCAAGTAAATTTTGCCAGCTTTTATCGGTACATAACATTTGAATTGAATTGGGCCTTAATGTTTAAAAAAAGAATATAAAAAGAAAAGAAAAACCATAAATAGGATGCCATCTGGAGACGCATCACAGAAGTCATGCTAGTACAAGGTATGTGTTTCACGCTGTGCGTGAAAGAGAACTCATCCGCGTACTCTTCTGTTTGGCTGTGATTTTGTTACATCAGTTTTGTTTTCAGTCTGGACAGGAAAGTGTCTGGTGCTGGAATCTTCCAGGTTAGGACACAGATGGATTGCAAAATGGACTGACACAGATATGGCTCAGAATAATATATAAATAGGTTTAAGTGGCCTGTAGTTAAAGTGCAAACTGGTTATCAAATAGCCATATCATAATCAATATTTTTAATTAGCCCAGAGCAAGTGGCATGGCTTCTCCTGATGAGTTCGTGCATAAATACTTTTCATGTCTATTGCTCTCTGGAGAGCCCTCTGGAGAACTGCTGTCCTTCACGGCTGCCCCTTCATTCACCGAAAGAGAAATAAGTCTGTTTACACACATCACTGACTAATTCATTGCAAGCTGAACACCAGACATTCACATCCAGTCCGTGATGGTCTAGTACTTGGCAAGAGGAGACCAACGGTTCAAATTTTCCCTGAAGAAAAGTGAGTGTTTATCAGAGAGCCTTAGTTACAGGCAGAAATATGCAGATACCCTTGAATCAAGCTAATAATAGACCATTAGTCACAGATTTGATACCTTTCGGTCAGAGCAATGAAATGTTTCCTTACCTACTGTATATTGCCCTCACATTGGCGTTAAGTGATAAATGTAAATGTCACACTCACATCTTTCACCTTGACAGACGTTGGCGATTTGACTGTTTTCTGTCCTTACTCCTTACGGATTCCCCCTCCTTCCTCTTTAAGCCTCATACAATGTATGCAAAAACAAATCAATTTTTGTGTCTTAAAACTAAGCACCTCTAATTTATGATGTCAGTGTTCAGTATAAACAAGAATGGAAGAAAAACAAGTCCTACTTTCTATCATTATGCCGATAATTGCTTCTATAGTCCATTTAAATCCATTTTCTCATTACCGAAGATGGATTTCCTGTGAGACTCGCGGAGGGGGTGAAATTCAACCCCACACATTTAGACCACGACCAGACTGTATGACTCACTTTTGTGAATGTTATCACAATTTTAATATCCAGGGCCACTGCACCCCGTCATTGCGAGTTCGAGTTTACTTGCTGAGCAAATTGGTCTCAGTGTTTGTGGAATGATGTTCAGTGACTTAACATGAGGAGTTTCAAGCTAATGTTTTCCGTGCTTTCAGGAAAAGCACAGGTTATATACGTTTTCAGCTGCATGGATAAAAATAGCTACATCTAGGGTCTGCTTGACTAGGATTTTAGACTAAAACTTTCATTGCAGTTACCTTTTTATATATAAAATGCTTTTTAATGACATTGATCTGTTTTATAATGCCATTTTTATGCTCAATGATGTAGCATGCTGTAAAATGGATTGTAAAACAGTGCTTTGGTTGCTTTGACATGTTTGAAAGACTATGTGAGAAGATATTTTTGTAAATTATGACTGAACCTTTCTGGTTCACCTGAGATGTGACCGTGTTTGCTGCGCAGCTGTGTGTGAGTGCTGTTACATTAGACCTCTCGGTTAGAAGAGTTCATCCTGATGGATGGCGCTATTACCAGAGAGCGGTGAGATCAGTAAGTTGTGACGCTTAAGATCTTGTCTGAATAGCTAACGATTGGGGACTGGAAAGATGGTGAGATGAACCCCTATGCACTGCAGTGATGTGTTTCCGGTGTTATTTATTTATTTTGTTGAAAATTTGGCATGTTCATTTTAAAGTTTTTTTTTTAATCCTGTCTTTCATTGACATATTGCTGTCAGGCAGCATGGATTTGCTTTCTAAAGAAGTCTCAGCTGTACTACTGTTTTGTACACAAACACGCACACGCTGACAGCCAAATCCCTCAGAGACCTGATATGTATCATGGTGCAGAACTGCCTCTAGACGCAGACAAAGCTTTCTCGTTGTCCTGGCACATGGTTACTTTAAATCCAGAGTGCTCCTGGTGTGCATGGAATGCTCATTGTAGAAACCGAGTAGTCAAACTGATTTGCAATAACATTTAATATTGATGTAAATATAATATATGTATATGAATTTGCTGGTGATATAAAATTAAGCAACATCCTGAACATTGTAATTATTTTAGTGCTCGTTTTTGTGAATAGTGAGTGTGAGAGTGTTAAGACAGATGGCAAACTTTTTAAACTTCAGTAGCAAAAACAGAATTGGTACGTTTTTTTTCATTCCATCAGACTGTGTTAAAGTTATATGAATAAAGTAAAATTTTTTGTAGTCATTTATATAATGATGTATATACCAATGTTTAAAATTTTTGGATTGGCAAGGTTTTTTTATAACTGTTTTTGAAAAAAGTATTTAGTGCTACATTGTTTTGATAAAAAAATACAGTAGAAACTAACTATTGTGAAATTTTATTCAAATTTAAAATAGCAGTTTTCTATTTTAGAATATTTTAAAATCTAATTTATTCCTGTGATGTCCAAGTTTAATTATCCGCATCATTACTTTACATTTAGTTCATTTAGCAGACGCCGTTTTATCCATCAGCGACTTTACAAATGAGGACACTAAAAGCATCAAAACTAACTCAAAAGAGCAAGCATATAGAATTGCAAATGACAACGTCCTCGGTTAGCCTAACATCAGTACATCAGCAAGTTGTATCTCACTGTATATATATATCTATCTAGACACACACACGCAAAGAAAATAAGTAGATAGAACAGAAAAAAAGAAAGCTAGTGTTTGTTTGTTTGTGTTGTTTAAAATAAAAAAATAAAATATAGATACGTAAAGTAACATAGAATAGAAAGTGTTAATTAGAGTCAAAAAATGATATATATATATATATACATTAGATACATTAACTCCTGTCTTCAGTGTCACATTATCCTTCAGAAATCATTCTAATTATTTGATTATCTAATGATTTGGGGCTCAAGGAGCATTTCTTATTATTAATGTTGAAAATAGTTGTCCTGCTTAATGTGTTTGTGAAAAGGGTGATCCTTTTTTTGATTCTAGAACTCTTCAATTTATAGCATCATCAGCCCTTATAGTTACCATCAATACAAATCAATACTGTTACATTTGTATTCTCTGTAAGTCCTGTGATACACTTCAGATTTGATTGCAGCGATAACTGATGCCTGGCCGCCGAGGCTTTCACCCGTGATGAAGAGTACTGTCTCTGGTAGAGCATTCATTCTATCTATAAACACAGGGATAGGGTGTCTCCCATGAGTGGATTGATTTATGTGCGGCAAGAATTCAGGTGGATCGGTGTTCACATTGAATTCAAATAAGAATCAAACTGTGGTGCTGTGTGCTAATGTGAAAAATTTGTAAATTCATAGTAAAGAAAAAGGACAGGTCCTTCTAAGGTTCCAGTTATGGGAATATCAGTGAATGTTTGGTGAATCCATCATTTCCATTGGTTTCAATTTACAGCTGAAGCCTCTCAGGGCAGAACTGCTGCAACTTTTACCTATTTCCTTTTAAATGATTCCACACAAGAATCAGTAACATATTTTATAAACTGGCACTGTTAAAAACGATTCTGACCCACTTCTCCCAAGTAAAGGACAGAATTCACTCCCATGGTCGGCAGAAACAAACATGACATTATTAGTCATAAAAAAACAGGCTTCAGGGGGTCTGTGGCGCTGAAAAGAAATTTATGTCAGAAATGAAGAGGACTGAGGTGCTCAGGGGAACCAATGTTGCTCTAGTTTTTATGTATGCTGGTCACCCCTCCCTCTTTTCTCAGTTTTATGGAAAACTTTTCAGACTTTTCCTCACAAATGTTTCTTTTGGGTACAAGTACACACATTAATTCTCCAGTTTCTCTAGTGGGCGGTATGACCAAAATCTTCCATCTAGTAATACTTTGTTGTTTTTTTTTGATAACTAATATGCTGCTGCTTATCTTCTGTCATCAAGACTCCTTAAAAACTGTGTATCACAGTTTCTACAAAAAAAATAAGCAGCACAACTGTTTTTAGCACAGATAATAAGAAATGTTTTTGAGCAGCAAATAAGCATATTGGAATGATTTCTGAAGGATCATATCCCTAGTAAAGAAGTAATATATTTAAAATACATTTATTTCATACTAAGTATAGTTCCAATCTATTAACATACTGACTAATTGCTCGAGACTTACTGACATAAACATTATAATAATTTTATTTGGAGTACTATGTCTGCACAATGCACATTTCTTAAAATGTGTTTAAATGTCACTATTGATGAGGATTGAGATCTGTGTATTTATAATATCAGTCTTTAAATGTAACATATTTAAAGTGTGTACCGGAGTAACATAATTGCAATTCCACTTCAGCACAATCAAATAGGCTAAGTATACTTTAGTTGGAATTCAGCACTACTTCCACACAATTAAAGTGCCTTAAGTACAAAACCAGTTGTTCCAATCTAGCAGAATTTTAGTATACCTAAAGTACAATTGCAGGGTATTTTGATTAAATGATAAATGCATATGTATTTGTAGTATACTTGGCATAAAATAAATGTATTTCAAATGATTTAGTTTATTTTTCACTATGGGTGACACTGAAGACTGGAGTAATGGCTGCTGAAAATGTAACTTTGCCATCACAGGAATAAATTACAAAAAATAAATAAAAAGGTTATTTTAAATTGTAATAATGTTTCACAATACTGCTGTTTTAACTAGATTTTTATTCAAAATGTTGAATGTTCTAAAAAAACGAACCCAGAGAGCTGATACTTTAGTTATATCCATTAGTATGATTATTATACCAGTATTACCAGTATAGCTGAATCTCTACCAGATGACACATTTCTTGACACCACCATACAACTCTCAGGAATAAATGTTTCTTAATCATACTGCCGTTCTCTTCTGTTTTGATCCAAATGCATGCAATCATGTCCTTTTTCCTTCCAAGGTTTTGAGTTGGTGTTACACGACACCCCTGGAGGATTATGTCCGGTCTCTTAAGCTGGCTGCTCTGATCCCAGGGGTTAGACTACCTGCAGCCAGTACCTGTGTTTATGACTCACGCTCGACTTCCTATGCCGCTTTCCCTGGCAACAATAGAGAACATGCATCATCTGGGCTCAGGACTGGGTGGTGCAGTGACTAAAATGCAATATATTTGAGATCTGTATGCTTCTTATTTGTTTGCGTATGCTTCATGCAGTTTATAAAGGAATGGAAAGCTCTTGCATGAATGATCTAAGAAACCCACACACCTAATAAAGGAGGCTCAAGGACGTTTTTGAGAGGTAAAGATGAAACGTACTGTAGAAATTAGATCACTAAATCTGAATCACTTGCTGATGTGTTTTATTATTTGCAAATTAATATTAATTTGGAGACAAAGCCCAGAAAGCTTGGAGATGTAGGACAAGAGACCTCAGTGTCAACAAAGAATGTGTGATCTTTTTTGACTGCACACTTATGTATTTGTGCTTTGCAGCACAACAGAATGAGATCTTTTACTTTCGATCAAGGTAATGTTGTATGGGATTACTTGGGGGACTCTTCGAGAGAGGCTGCTTTCTGATTGGTCGCCTGGCTGTACGCGACGTTCTCCTCAGAGGTCACCCTGGCATAAAGCATAATGGAAGGTCACAGGGAGATGTGAGGTAGACAAAGACTTCAGCAATTACAATATTGATTGTGTTTTAGAAAATAAGATAGTTACGCTTGCGTATTTGTTTGTCTCTAAAAGACTTGTTCAGTTTAATGGATTTTCCATTGTGTTAGTCATGTCTTTTCTCTCTACTGCATTTCATCTAACAACCTACAGTGATTATATCCTGTCTACCATTTTATCTGTGAATGCAGTCAGTATGTCAAATAAGAATAGTTCTGTTAGGGCTAGAACTGTGCATCACATATTAACCCCCCTTCTGTTTAATAATAAAATGGATGTAAGAGATGTTTAACTTACAGAACATTTGAAAGCTTGACCGTCTCTTCCACCTATTTTGACGGAAAAAGATTTGCTTAATGTGCAGCGGGATCTCAAGGTTTGAGAACGCACTGAAAACCAGGATTCAAAATCTAATTTAACCATGAAAATCAATGGAAAGATTTTGTTTAAAATTTTCCAAAATACTAAGACATACGTAAATAGAAACATTTCTAGGTCACTAATCAAATAAATTTTAATTTTAATTAAATTTGTAACATTAATCATGTGAACTGCTTTGTACAGATGGTCAGATGCTTTTCTGTTGAAGCACATTATATTTTTACTTAACATTCTTTAAGAATCCTGGATAGCATGATGATAAGGTTACACACAAACATGCGGAGTTCATGCAGCTTGAGATGTTAAAGCAAAAGGAGAATTTTGTACTTGTCACTTTTTCACTCGAATTGTAAAGCTGATAATATAATAATGCAAAATATTGAATTAGAAAGAGAAAACCATTTTCAGTAGTTCTCTTAGACATTTAGACCCCACTCTATGTACTCCTTTGCTATACATACAGTAACAGTGTCGATAACCAATCATCTGTACATAGACTTGAAGACCTCAAGACATTTGCCAACATAATAACTTTCCTCCTAAATGAAGCCAGGTGGTAATATGGTCCTCCAGGAACAAGTCAACGAGCATTTAAATATGATGCTACCTTTGTTTTATTATGAACGAATTGGTAAAATAATTCCAGAAGGTATAGATTAAGTGTAGTTAATTCTGGTGAACACAATGTATATGGACTGAAAACTGTTGCTGACTGTCACTTACTTTTTATTTACCTCATAGGAGTACTTACGCTGAATGTAGATTATGCAAATGAGATGCAAAGACCATCCATATAGCTCAGCTTTGATAGAAGGCTATGAATATTTATGAGATGCTCAATTGTTGACAGCTCTCGAGATGGCAAATAGTTTTTTCTGCTCTACATTTACAAGGTTTGTCTGACCTATTCCACATGAACATTGTCATGTATGTATATATGTGTGTGGTTGTGTGTGGATTACTGTATATGATAGATATATAATATATTATATAATCTAACAAACCCAATTCCAAAAAGTGGGAACACTGTACAAATGTGAGAAAAAAGGAAGGAATAATTTACAAATATAACTCAAACTTATATTTATTCACAATAGATATAGATACATCTCAAATACAGTGAGAATTTGGAAATGTCAGCAAACTATGCTCATGTGGATTTTGGAGCTACACATTCCAAAAAAGTTGGGACAGGTAGCAATAAGAGGCCGGAAAAAAAAATGTACATATAAGGAACAGCTGGAAAAATAATTTGCAACTTATTATGTCAATTGGCAACATGATTGGGTATAAAAAAAGCCTCTCAGATTGGCAGTGTCTCTCAGAAGTCAAGATGGGCAGAAGATCACCAATTCCCCCAATGCTGCGGCGAAAATAGTGGAGCAATATCAGAAAGGAGTTTCTCAGAGAAAAATTGCCAAGAGTTTGAAGTTATCATCATCTACAATACATAATATCATCCAAAGATTCATAGAATCTGGAACAATCTCTGTGCGCAAGGGTCAAGGCCGGAAAACCATACTAGATGCCCGTGATCTTCGGGCCCTTAGAAGGCACTGCATCACATACAGGAATGCTAACGTAATGGAAATCACAACATGGGCTCAGGAATACTTCCAGGAAACATTGTCGGTGAACCCCCCCACCCCCAAAAACCCAAAATCCACCGTGCCTTTCGCCGTTGCCGGCTAAAACTCTATAGGTATAGGTAAAAGAAGCCATATCTAAACATGATCTAGAAGCGCAGGCGTTTTTTCTGGGCCAAGGCTTATTTAAAATGGACTGTGGAAAAGTGGAAAATTGTTCTGTGGTCAGACGAATCAAAATTGAGTTCTTTTTGGAAAACTGGGACGCCATGTCATCCGGACTAAAGCGGACAAGGACAACCCAAGTTGTTATCAGCGCTAAGTTCAGAAGCCTGCATCTCTGATGGAATGGGGTTGCATCAGTGCGTGTGGCATGGGCAGCTTACAAATCTAGAAAGGCACCATCAATGCTGAAAGGTAAATCCAAGTTCTAGAACAACATATGCTACCATCCAGACATCATCTCTTTCAGGGAAGACCTTGCATCTTCCAACATGACAATGCCAGACCACAAACTGCATCAATTACAACATCATGGCTACGTAGAAGAAGGATCCGGGTACTGAAATGGCCAGCCTGCAGTTCCAGATTGTCACCCCATAGAAAACATTGGGCTCAAACAGAGGAAGATTGCGCCAAAAGACGACCTACGACCAGTTGAGCACCTAGAAGCCGTAGTAGCCAGACGGGACAACCTTCCTAGGCCTAAACAAAACCAAAAAACTTGGAGAACTTGTCTCCCAGTCCGACGTTTGCAGTGTTATAAAAAGAAGAGGGGGATGCCACCAGTGGTAAAAGGCCGGTCCCAACTTTTTTGAGATGTGTGATGCATGAAATTAAAATCAATTATTTTTCCGTAAATGATACGTGTTCTCAGTTTTTAAAAATTTGATTATGTCAATTATGTTGTCTGCGGAAAACAGATTGAAATGGGATACTTCACAGCATGGATCTGTTTATTCACAATTTGTACGTGTCCACCTTTGGAAATCGGGTGTGTACTATATATATATATAGATGTGTGTGTAGGCCATTGTAGATAGAGTAAAAGAATATAAATACAGAGGAGATTTATGGAAAATAGTTTTTTGGCATTTATTTTTACGACTTGTATAATCGTGTATAGTTTAATTGTTTCTATATAGTAACACTGTTGATAAAGATATAACTAAGAAACCCCCGCCTGTAATGTGTAAACTGACATAACATAGTGGATGATGTGAGGCAGAATAAACATCAGAATCAATGCGCTCTGCTTTACAACAACACCCGGCCAATTGCAATCTTTTTTGTTTGTTTCCTCTTGCCCTTTCTTGGGAATTCTTCCTCTGCTTCCATGGCCCAATTACCTTGGTCAGGTGTGCAAGAGCTTCTTTCGAGCGCAGCTTGTCAGGCTCTTCTGTCTTGTTTTCGTCTCTGCCCCCCTGGAGATCTGCCAACTGGATTACAGCTCTTTTTAATTTATCATAATGTTGCATATATAGTTCTATTAAAGTATGTCAGGACTTTAATATAAAGGTATAACTGTAAATAATGGGAACTGAAGTCTTTGTGTGTAATAAATGGAACTTGACCTTTCTGGTAAGTAATGGATCTCCCTACTCTAATGAGATGTCAGAGTTGAACCTTCCAGACATTTTTGATAGACACAATCGAGATAGGGCTGAACGGTTTTGGAAAATAATCTAATTGCAAATATTTTTTTTAACAATATTGCGATTTAATATGCAATTACTTTTTAAAGCTCTTTATGTCCTGTATTATTCAACAAAGACAAGCTAAAAATCATTGTATCGTATGACCAACACAATATTAGATAGATTAAACATAAATGTTTTTTCTGTAGGTCAGGCCTATATGTTATGATGAAATTAGGGGATGCATGAATTGATATGAATGTCATTTTAATTTAACATCTACAGTCACAGTATATTGACTGATTTGTTGAACTACCAACCTTGTAAGCATGTAATAATTATGACAACATAAAGCATTGACAAATAAGCCTGGTGTAAACATTATGAAAGTCAGTAACAAATCACACAAACTAAAGTAGATAGCAGAATATAAAAACAAATCTGTTGCTTTACCATACTAGGTAATTCAAAGTCACTGTAATAAACATATGTAAACATGTGGACTGCACATTTTAAACACTATCTAATAACTTTAGACCAGTGGTTCTCAAACTTATTTGGTTGCGCCCCCCTTTAAACCTATAAAAAAAATCTGGTGCACACCCCCCCTCCCCCCCCCCCCCCCACAATCCCCATCCCACCTCAGACTACCAAATAAATTCTGGTATGTAGTGTGTTATATATGTTGTTATTATTATCTATTATTAGTATTATATATATTATATAAACTTATGAAAAATGTAGGCTTTATAATTAAAAAACTACAGGGGAAAAAACCCCTGCTCATTGAAACATTGAAAAAAGCATAGAGAGAATAACTGTATATTATTATATTATTATTTCCGCTGTTATTTATAATTTATTAATTTTGGGGGTCATGCTGTCGTAAGGCATAGGAACACTACACGGCTTTCCTCCTCACAACGGAAAGTTAAACACGTGTCTAGCAGCGGACCGAGCGGGTCAAAATACAGTAGAAACCATTTAAATCCCCCCCAGTGACGCTGGTACACGGGATGCAGCCCGACAAAACCCGCTTAAAATGATGCCGCGTTCTCTTTATGACGTACTGATACAAAGTTCAAATGATTGGCAACGGTCGCTTTGTTGCGTCCAGTGTACAGTAGAGCTGTTGTGGCGCGACGCGACAACTGTAGCGTCCGGTATAGACAAGGTGAGTGAAGCCGAGAGCAAGATATGACTCGTCATATTTTCTGCATTTAGCTTTTGAATGACCAGCACCTGCCTGGATCTGTGCGACTTCATCTATGGCTTTTATCTTCCCTTTCACAAACCGATCCATCACCCATTCTAAGTTACGTCATTTGGCTGTTTACTGTTGTAATTATGTTTTTCTGCGGCTGGGGCCCGCGCACCCCTGCAATACTGGCAGGCGCGCCCCCACACTTTGAGACATGCTTTACACAGAATTTAAATAAATAAATACGAATATATATATATAGATAGATATATTACTGATTATATATATTATTAAGGGTCGAAGTCTTCGAGTAATGAAATGCACCATAACATGTTACTATGGATTAAGTTCATGTGCCGTTTTGAAGTCGTCATCATTACCTTACGCTTTCAAATCCATTTCCGCGTGTAGTTGTGCAGTGGTTGCCAGGTTTTCACAACAAAACCGCCCAATGCTACTCAAAACTAGCCCAATCGCGTTTCGAGGGGGGTCCACCGGTAAAAATCGCATTCCAGGGGGTAAAATACAAGCTTTTTGGAGGGGTCTCCCAAACCGCAGACTTGGCAACATGTAGGGTGCCAACTTGATGCTTTCTCTGAAGACTGCTTAGATGTGTTCGACTTGAAGCAGTGCTGCTTAGACCGATGGGTGTGTGACATCAAAGCACTGCGAGAGCTATAAGAGAGCGCAGACGTCTCCTTATGCTTTCTCTCGCCATACTTTGATGTCATACACCAATCGATCCAAGTGGACACACCTCTTTACTCTCGCGTGTCACGTGACCGAGTGTAATCGCAGCCTCTGCGATTGAAAAATGTATGAAAGTAAATTTATGAAAAAAATGAAAGTTTTTTCATATCGCGATATTATCGCAAATGCAATTAATCGTTCAGCCCTAATAGAGACTCTATATTTTATATTGTTCGTGTAGTGATGTCAGCAGTAATTACGAATTTACGTCAGGCGGTGTGGCTGAGCACGCAGAATTGTACAGTGGTAGAGAGCAATGCAATGATATGTCTTATACTTCAGTTTGTCTTGCTTTATTAAAGCACAAATTACTTTTTTTTTGTTTTGCTTGGCTGCGAGAGAGGACCCTACTGGAGCTTCTGGCAATGCACAGGCTGAAGTCAGTGTCTCAATGATACGTGGGTGTGTATGAGATGAATTACTGGACATGAAGTTTAATATTTGCTTCATGCCAGGGGGGCAGGCAAAACAGACGGGCCTTAAAAACTCTTAAATATTTAGTTTTACATTTGGTCCATATTGGCGTCGTAAATCAAGCTGGTGACTAATAGATTGCTTCATTGTTTAGGAGGAAATTAATCCACGGTGAAGCATTTCGGTGAAGTTTTTTTTTTGTTGGGTTTTCTGTGTCTATGGCCTTTTCTGCTGTTTTTTGTGATGGCTCCTAAAGCCTTTTGAAGAAATGGCTTCTAGAGAGGTGATGGGCCAGCTGCACGGCTAGCCTCCTTGGTTTTCCCATCTCCTTGAAGTGTCAGACCCCCTGAAGGGGAATCTTTCAGCTCTGGAGTCCCACAGACAGATCCATGTGTTTGGAAATGGCAGGGAATAGATCACAGGACATCAGATAGAAAAGATGGATATACATACACACCTCAATTCGCGTTGTGGGGGATACTACTGCAGCTGTGAAACAATTTGTGTGATTATAGCCTAAGTTTTGACATTTTTTACAATGATTCTAATATATGACTATACAAATATTTTTTATATTATCTGTTTTATTTAAATATACTAAAAACATACTTTATTGTTGTATATTTTGTGTATGCTTTTAAATGCAAATAAGTTGATATAATGTAATTATAGAAGTAAAAAATATATACTAATAAGAATGCAAATGCTAATAATGGAAATTATTATTATATCATATATTTTTAAATGTGTGAGTTATTTTATATCTCTATTATATAATCTATATATATATCTAAATATTATATTATTAAACTATTTTAAATATAATATTATATATTAATGAGATGTATAGATAGATATATAGATAGATAGATGATAGATTTTTTTGTGTTTAAGATGCATTTATTTTATAATTGTAAACATATGGGCAAAATAATAAATACAATAGCAAATGAGAGATGTAAGCCCTAGTTGTGCAATCTTTTTTCATGCGTTTTTGGTCACTGAGTGGGACAGCATGAAGGCCATTGCTGCATGTGTTCTGAATGATGATTACAGTGGAGGCCGTTCGTCTATTTTAGGAGTTCTCGCCCCATGGGTTATACCCACCTCCCTTGGTAAAACGTGACCTGTTTCTGGTAAAAGCTCTGTCCTCGGTTATATAATATGATATATATAAACATTCTATATATAATACATTTCTATTAGATATATATATATATATATATTTTGCCCCCATTTCATGAGCTGAACTATGTAAACAAAAGGCCTATTTCTCTCAAATATTGTTCACAAATCTGTTAGTGAGCACTTCTCCTTTGCAGAGATAATCCATCCACCTCACAGGTGTGGCAAATCAAGATGCTGATTAGACAGCATGATTATTGCACAGGTGTGCCTTAGGCTGGCACAATAAAAGGCCGCTCTAAAATGTGCATTTTTACTGTATTTGGGGGTCCGGGGGGGTCCGAAAACCAATCGGTATCTGTTGTGACCACCATTTGCCTCACGCAGCGCAACACATCTCCTTCGCATAGAGTTGATCAGGTTGTTGATTGTGGCCTGTGGAATGTTGGTCCACTCCTTTTCAATGGCTGTGCGAAGTTGCTGGAAATCGGCAGGAACTGGAACACGCTGTCGTAAACACTGATCCAGAGCATCCCAAACATGCTCAAAGGGTGACATGTCCGGTGAGTATGCTGGCCATGCAAGAACTGGATGTTTTCAGCTTCCAGGAATTGTATACAGATCCTTGCAACATGGGGCAGTGCATTATCACGCTGCAACATGAGGTGATGGTCGTGGAAGAATGGCACAACAATGGGCCTCAGGATCTCGTCACGGTATCTCTGTGCATTCAAAATGCCATCAATAAAATGCACCTGTGTTCATTGTCCATAACATACCCCTGCCCATACCGCCACCATGGGCCACTCGATCCAAAACATTGACATCAGCAAACCGCTCACCAACACGACGCCATACACGCTGTCTGCCAACTGCCCTGTACAGTGAAAACCGGGATACATCCGTGAAGAGAACACCTCTCCAAAGTGCAGACGCCATCGAATGTGAGCATTTGCCGAAACTGCCTGACAAACTGCAGTTAGGTCGAGACCCCGATGAGGACGACAAGCTTGCAGATGAGCTTCCCTGAGATGGTTTTTTGACAGTTTGTGCAGAAATTCTTTGACTATGCAAACCGATTGTTGCAGCAGCTGACCGGGTGGCTGGTCTCAGATGATCTTGGAGGTGAAGATGCTGGATGTGGAGGTCCTGGGTTGGTGTGGTTACACGTGGTCTGCGGTTGTGAGCCCGGTTGGATGTATTGCCAAATTCTCTGAAACACCTTTGGAGACGGTGAACATTCAATTCACGGGCAACAGCTCTGGTGGACGTTCCTGCAGTCAGCATGCCAATTGCAGGCTCCCTCAAAACTTGTGGCATCTGTGGCATTGTGCTGTGTGATTAAACTGCACATTTTAGACTGGCCTTTTATTGTGACCTGCCTAATGCACACCTGTGCAATAATCATGCTGTAATCAGCATCTGCGATGCCACACCTGTGAGGTGGAGGGATATCTCAGCAAAGGAGAAGTGTCACTAACACAGATATTAGACAGATTTGTGAACATATTGAGGAAATGGCGCTTTTGGGTACATAGTTCAGGCATGAAAATGGGGGCAAATATATTATATATAGATATGATATAGATATATATATAAAAATAAGTAGATCTATCGATAGATATAGAAGATGGTTATATATTTATATATATGTATATGTGGTGTGAAACATTAGGGAGGTAACGATCACTTCAACTCACGATTTCGATTCGATTACACGATTGTTTTTTAAACAAACATGATTAAGACAAATTAATTAAAGGTGTCCTTTTATTATTGGGGACAAACGGTGCACATGTCGTTGTCAAGTGAAAATAACACTATAAATAATATGCTAAATAGCACTTGGCATATTAATGGTGTTTTGTTCGTTTGAGTGCTTCTAATTGTCTGCTAAATAACAAATTTAAAGATAATGTAAATGTAAATAACAAAACTAAAATAAAATTTTAAAACAAGCCCCAAATCAAAATAAACAACACAAATAAAAGAAATCTCTTCATATAAACAAAATAAAGCTTTGTCTGTGCTCTTTCCATTTAAAATTAGAGGCAATCACTGCATTTTAATCTTGATCCAAACTAAGATGCTGCATACATGCAACATGAGGGGTTTTAATCTAAATTAAATTGGATAATTTCGAAATTTGAAGCAAAAACGGAATGATTTGACTTCAGTTTTGTGAAACTATGCATAAAAAATATCTGCATGAAACAGCACACGAGCTGAATGAGACGCAGATCACTCTCTGCCAGCAGGTGGCGCGTAAAGCGTTTCCTTGGTTTCCGATGTAAACAAAGCAGTGCTGCACATATGAACTTTAATAGCATTATACAGAGGCAAGAGGAAAAGAAAATAATACCATCTAAACTTTAGCGAATTTGTTGCCTCTCAACCGATTTGAGTGTCACAATGATAGATTTCAACCGGCTCGCGGTTCTAATCGTTAAAGCCTATATAACAGATACCGAATTAGTCATGTTAACTACACTAGGACTGGTGGTGGTGTTTTTTGGTATTCTGTGTTTCTGTAAAAAGGGGGGAGAAAAAAAAACTAAACAATCCTCCTGGTAAGATAACATACGGGATTCTAATAATAAGAACGAATATAAAACTCGTAAGGATTTACGCAGCTGCTGATTCAGAATATTAATCAGGTGTGGGTATTCACTCGAATTGATTGGTGAAAATCGAATCAGGGCGCGAATAGGGTGAGCGCCAGCAATGAGTGGCGGAGGCGAAGTAGTTCCGCCTACTACTGGAGAAAGCGGTAGTTCTTATAAGCTGAAGAATTCCAAAGGAACAGTGTTATTTTGACTGGAAAATACAACAAAGAATATTGTTTACATGTTGCACGTTAATTCTGCATGGTATGTAAGACTCTCTTGCTCTTGTCTCTCTCTTTGCGTGTGAGAAAAAAGCAAAGCGGTAGCGAAGCATGCGCCTTCACACTAGAGTTTACGGTACGCGAAATACAGGTGCGCTGCGCATCCATTGAGATGAACTGAAAAATAGTGAAACTCTGAAGTGCTCAGGCAGAGAGTGTTCGGCGAGTGAAAATATACCGGAGCTATACTTATACTTAGCCTCCAACTCACACACACTGGTGAGTAAAATCTGAGAATTAATTAGCCAGTGGCTAATATTAGACATCATTTAGTCGCCAGAGTGAAGATTTAGTCGCATGTGCAAGTGATTTACTCGCAATGTAGAGGGCTGTGTGGTGTGTCTGTGTATATATATAATATTATATCTACTATATATATATATATATACATACCCAGGCCATCCATAAGTAGTGGAACAGTAAGGACAAAAATGCTTGTTGTTGTGGAGTCAAGACATTTGCAAATATGATTCAAAGATGAATATGAGACAAAACTACAAATTATCACATTTTATTATTGGATGTTTCAATACGTGTTTTACCAAATAAAAAGCACAGCACTTTTAGGTTCATCCCACTATCTGATGTGAGCAAAAGTATTGGGACAGATGAACTTAAGGCATATGTAAAAGATTAAAAGCTATTATTTAGTTGCAGATCTCTTGCGTGCAATCAGAGCAGTGAGTCTGCAACCCATAGACATCACCAGACTCTTGGTCTTATCCTTTGAAATGCTTTTCCCAGCCTTTAATGCAGCCAACTGTTGCTTGTTTTGGGGAGTTTCTGCCTTTAGTCTCCTCTTCAGCTGGTGAAATTCATGTTCAATCAGATTTAAATCTGGAGATTGACTTGGGCAATCTAAGACTTTCCTTTTCTTTGCCCTAATAAACTCCTTGACTGAAGTGGCAGGTGTTTTGGGTCATTGTCCTGATGCAATATGAAGCGCTTTCTGATGAGTCTGGTAGCATTTTCTTGAATATTGGTAGCCAAGATGGTTTTGTACCCTTCCAAATTCATTCTGCTACTGTCATCATACATTAAGTCATCATCAAAATTGAGAGGGCCTGTTCCAGAGACATCCATGCATGCCCATGCCATGACACAACCTCCACCATGCTTTACAGATGAGGATGTATGCTTAGGATCATTTGCAGTTGCCTTTTTCTCCACACTTTTGTTTTCCCATCACGTAGGGCCTGTTTACACTTGGCATTAAGATGCGTTTTGGTCGATCGAATCACAAGTGGACAATGGCAGCCTCATACCCGTTTACACCTGGCATTTTAATCCGTCTCTTCTGTCCGCTTTCAACCACTTCTGACCAGATTACCCACCGTGGTGCCGATTACGTCAAGAGAAGGATAAATGGGTGGATCCCTCTGTCGCCGTCAAAACATGAGTGGGAGGGCTAAAGTTATCGCGCACTAATATTACGTCTATTTGTACTTACTGCTGTTGTTTCTTTTTCATGTTATCAGAAAATAATACGTCCGATTCAGCCCGTCAAAGTTTAAATCTCGTCTGATAAGCACGCGTCCTTGTGCGTCTCAATGATTACACGTGTATTAGGTCAGTAGGCGGAGAGTAGGCGGTCTTTTGAGGCTGCTCGAATGCATTCGACCACATCAGAAGTGACGCATCCACACACAAAGCATGTAGGACTACAGGAAAACAAAACTCACCTGCCTATAGTCTTAGTAATCCTGAAGACATTGATTAACTTGTTCAGGTGTGTCTGATTAGGGTTAGAGCTAAACTCTGAGGACTGCGGATTCTAGGCGAACTTGCCTACCACTGGATACACAATGAAAGCAATTCCGGACGGAATGCGTTTTCAGTACCCTCTGGAAGTGGTCGAAAGTGGACAAGCTCAAAACATTTCACACCCCGTTTACACTTGGATGCACTAATTACCAAGTGAAAAACAGGGCATTAGATAACGTATTCTTGTCTCATCTGTAATACAACTCTGTTCCAAAGACTTAATGGCTTTGCAAACTCTTCATCATGCTTCTATTTTTGGGGTTTACTGGTCAGAGGGGGGGGTTGGAATCTTGCTGTGTAGCCTCTGTACTTCTGTGTGAAAGTCTCCTACGGACATGTCAGAGCATCACCCCAGCTTTCTGGAGGTTGTGAATTTACAGAAACGTATCTTAGAGTTCATTTTCACAGCTTTTATGATTTGCCTGTCATCAATGCTGTGTTTTCTCAGCGATCAGGGCGTTGTGGCTGGCTGATGTCGCCGGTGGTTTCAAAACTCTGATTTTCACCTGCCCTTTGTTTAATTGACTTCCTCTTTTCTTTTAGCATCCAAATTGCTTGCTTTTCTCTCAAAGTCATCTCCCTCATCTTCATGGTTTGTGTGTGTCGTCACTGAATGCAAGACTCAGAAGGCAGAAGCAATGGATATAACTGATACGACCCATTCCCTTCTTTTAATATCTGAAGAATTAATGCAACAGCTGATCACTCAGAAAGACCTGTGAGGCAACTGTCCCAATACTTATGCTCACATCAGATAGGGGGATGTAACTCTAAAAGTGCTGATCATTTTGATAAAACTTGTGTGTTGAAACATCCAATATTAAAATGTGATAATTTGTAGTTTTGTCTCATATTCATCTTTTAATCCTATTTACAGATTTCTTGACTCCACAGCAAACAGAGCAATTTTGTCTTTACTGTTCCAATACTTATGGAGGGCACTGTATGTGTGTATACTGTGTATATATATAATGAAGACACTTTTACCTTTTATTTTCTTTCTGAAACTGTTTCTAAACATGTTTGTATAAAAATAAGTTTTTTTTCCTTCAAAATAAATGCTTATGTGGGGTTTTGTTGTGAAGAAATATTCTGCGTATGAACATGATGTCTAATGAGAAAGACCTTTTCAGGTTTTGGTGTTTTGAAATTCCTCCTGTAGCTGTTTCCTCCTGATGAGGTCACGAGGTCACAATGAACCCAGCTGTCTGTTCTATAGCATTTAGGTGATTCTGCAGGGCACCAGGCTCTGGTGACATATCTGGGTCGTTCCATCAAGGAGACCAACCTTTTTTCTTTTCTTTTTTTTGGAGAACTTTTTTCTAAATAGTTTGCCAGTGAATGTGATATATTATTTTCCACCCTAAGTATTCATTGATGTTATTGTTGGGTGTAGTGTAGTGCTGCTTACTGCTGTTTTGTCAAGTGCACTCATAAGAATTCAGCGAATGTTCATGTGTCAGGATAGAAAGCAAGTGCCACAGTGTGAATTAACATAAACACTGCCTTTGCCCTGACTGTCATCTTAATTTGTCTTTTTGATTGCATACATTTTTCACCGTCATGCTCCTGTCTATGAATATTTTGATTTAAAAAAAAAGCAGACCTAAGGCTTGTCATTTCACAGCGCTCTGATTACAAATGCATTTTGTATAGAGCGCTGCGTGGAGATTGACATTCAAAAGCATGATAATTTTGGTCTAGATGAGTCAACCCCCTGGTAAATGCTTCATAAATCATAAAAATATCAGATCTATTTGAACTTTTACAATTATTTTATTGCTAAAAATGAAAAAGTAATGAAAAAACTGTCATGCAGATATGAGACCTTGCTAACACTTGGTGTCTCAAGTGTCTTTCCTTCACATAAGGAATTACTAAAAGGAACAGTTCACCCAAAAATGAAAATACTGTTATTGTTTAAATTTTGGAAAAGGAAAGAGGAATGAACGTGACATGTGGCCAAGTATGGCCAAAAAAATAGACCCTTATGACTGGTCTTGTGGTCCGGGGTCACAATTGTGGATCTTTCAAATGAATTTGAGGAGTGCTGGTCTGGTCTGGTTTTGGTCTTGCCTTGGTCTCAACCCCTCAAAGTCCTGGTCTTGACACACTCTGGTCTTCTTCTTGACTTGATCTCGATTTAGCTGGTCTAGCAACAGTAAATATGATAAAAATGTATATTTACACTTCAAATCATAATTTACACGTATCTGTATTTAATTGGATCTGAAGACATTGCATTAATTATTACAGTAAAAGATTAAGTTTTATTATAAAGAATATTTTTATTTGGGGTCAGGGATGATGATTAAATGAACAAAAAAAAAAGACATAAAAATTATCAATATGACTTCCACATCTTCTGAGCTTCTCAGTATGGAAAAAAGCAGCTTAGACAATTTGGCTAAGATCTCCTTTGTGTGGAAACAATAATATATTTGCAGCCGTTTTTGCACCATATTTTAAGACTGCAAATGTCTTTTTGCAATTACAGCTGCCTCCCTTGGCAGGTGTGCTGTTTTGCATTTTTAATTGCATGTGCGTAAGAGCTGTCAATGTCTTGATTTTGCATTTACCCTCGGAGCCTGTCGCAAGTGTCTGACAGTATTACATGAAACAACCGTGTCAGCGTGAAGGAGGCTAGCCACTGTGAGGCCCAGAAAGTTGAATAACAGAAGCAGATCTGACACGCAGCAAAAATATTATTCGTGCCAAAGCTGCGAGATGCATCATTAAGGAGAGAATAAGCCCTGCCGAGGGCAGCGATAGAATTACAACTTGTGTGACCAAGACATCAGCCGTTGGATCCCAAAGGTTACTCTCTAGTGAGGACAAGCTCCCTAAACATTTTCAAGGTGACAACAGAAATGAGTCAAGCATTATAACATTAAAACAGATTATATAAAGGAGGATCTGATATTAGATGAGGAGTTTTGGGTTTTTGTGGACAGAGGAGATGAACCTGAGGAAAGGTGGAGTGAAAATAGTAATTGTGTAAAGCAAACTATTATCTGTGATATACTCTATAAGGGAATGTGATGCTTTGTTTTGGTCGTCCAAGCTTTCACATAACTATCAAACGTGTTTGTGATGGTGCAGAATGATAAGATGGATATTGAGGTGTCTAGAAAGGTCTTCTTTTTTTAAGCACTTCATCAAAATTCTAAACTTATTTCAATGATTCACCCTGGAACCAAATAATAGGCCTTAATACACTGAAAGTGGAATTTGACTCCTGCTGATATGATTCAGGTAAAAATGGTTTAAAATGAAAGTAGCTGTTCAAATTTCCCAGTGCTATTTTAAATTATACTTTCAGAATGTAATGTAAAAATGAGATGTTTTCACATTCAGATACTCTGTAGCTCTCAAAGTGTGTGAAGGTAATATTTTTCCTGACACTGGTATGCCCTCTTGTGTCCAAAAAAGAGCATAATGGTTCTATTTTTCTGTTCTGAGTATTGTACAATATTAATGTAGGTTTTATTACCCTGTTGTGGCTATTTAACTGTGTTTAATGAAAGAACAATTATAGTTGTAAAATAAGTAAATTTGCAATATACGTTTAAGTTAAGTAAGTTACAGCTATTGTCAAATAAATACTGCTACCTGTAGTTTCAAGGAAATAAATGATAAAAACGTTTAAATATTGCTGGTGTGTTTTATGATGTTATGTTAATTTAGTATTGTGATTTATTTTAGTTATAAGTTCTTTAATGATATAGAGGATAATCTTAACACATAATAATAATGATGATGATAATAAAAAAAAATAATAATACAAGATGAATTGTTCCGAAAGCGAAAATCCTATAAAAGCTTTTAATTACGCATTATCAAGTGCAACATAGCAGTGTGTGATCATGATGTGTTAAATCTTTGAACATATTATAAAACCATTATGCAAATTAAATTGAACAAAATTAAAAACAATATAATTATATTTGGATATTATCGTTATTAGATTTCAAAATAACTGGTATTTTTTGGTCTTAATTGAGATTTTATGAATCTCCTTGCGATAAATGTAATACATTTTTCGCTTATTAAAATACGAATAACTATTTATATACAATTTTAACATATGTAATATGTTTAAGTGCGCTCAATGGTGTGTATATATATATATTTAAATAGTACAGACTAATATAGTTTTCAAGGTCAGTCATTTGTATTTTCATCATAGCTAGTGACCTTAAGTTAATGGATTTTAATGTTGGTGCTGTAATGTTTGTATAGGGATGCATGTACATATTTGAGGGTTGCTACTCTAAAGAAAAAACAAGCAAAGAAAACCTAGTAAGGAAAGATATAATGGTATGAACCTATTTGTCCAGTAGATGGAGATGTTTTACTGTAATAAATATTCATGTCCATATAAGTCCAGCTTTCTAATGCTGCTTGTTAATTGTGTGCATTGTAAACCACTAAGATGTGCAGTCCAGTGTTTCAAGTCAGGTTTAGGAATTAAGGAGTAGTTCACCCGAAAATTAAATATTTATTTTTGGTATTGCGGTTTCAAATTCACATGCTCTTATCTTAATTCACAGTTAGAGTTTATAAGTGATCACATCTGTTAAGCTGAATTTTTCAAGGAACTGTTCCTTTAAGTAGACGGTTCCTGTCATTTTCTTTTAGTCCATGTACAGATGTGGACTGGATTGACTTTTCGCTGTTTCTAAAATAAGTGGACAAGCTATAGTTTGTTTTAGAATCTAAATTTGCTCCATTATTCCATTGAAAGCTTGCCAGCACACAACAAGGCAGTCTAATTTTAGTTCATGTTTTTTATACCTTGATTTTTGAAGTGCTGACAGCACAAGGGTATGACAACCTCTGCAATAATGATAAAATCACAAAGTGTGTGAAGAGATGTCACTTCTTCACTTTTGATTGAATTTGTTTGAGGGCATCCTTTTATACCACCATTCTCTCAGCAAGTCAGACTTTAAAAAGGGTCTTTTTATACCGTTGTGTTTGAAGGGTCCCAACAGCTATGATTCACACAAAGTGTTCTGGCACAGAGTTCTCCCTTATCAGCTGGAAGGCAGTTAGTCAGTCAGTGCAAATGAACTGCTAAATGGCCACAGAGGTCGTGCAGCCTCATCAACTCTGCACACAAAAAGACAGACACTTTGCATTTATGGATCTTCAATATATTCGTGACTGTCTATGCATTTTTGAGTATTCAACTTGGCTTGGCTGGGGCACCACCAATATCACAAAATATGTTCAGGTTACATTTCACCCTGAAAATAAGAAATTAAGGCTTTTTTTTGCGAGTACCAAGTATGTTTTCCTCCCAAATTCTCATTACATGATGTATCCGGAGGTATTACTTATGATTATGTAATTTTGAAATTATTCCTAATAGTGATTTAATTAGACACTCGAGTTTGATGAGAAACAGAGGTGCTCAAAATGTCAGTTTATTTTTGATTCTGATTTAATTCGCATTAATGTAACACAATATTTAAAAATATATATTTTTATCACAATTATTTTTATCAATAGGTAGTGTAACAAATACTCATCATTGTTATAGTTTTTAAGCTGAGCATACCATCCATAAAGTTACATAATATCACTCAATCTGACCCTTTCGAATATTATAAAATATAATGAATATGTTTATATTAAAAACTAACACTATTATTATCTATTATAAATAGTCGTAGTAGTATATATTATAATAAAACTGTTTTTTCATAAATTGATTAATTCATACAAATCCTAAAATCAAAATGTAATGATTTATTATTATAATAAAAAATAATTAATTTCAAAGAACCACAGTCTCTTTAATTTAAAGCAAACGTTATATTGTTTTAAACCCTTTAATTATGTCTTGTTATGATTCACTATCTTATAGGACCTCTTTGAACTTTGAATGACGTATTGTCCTATGAAACTGTGTAGTATATAATCCAACCTTGCCCCCTTTCTTATTCTTGCCTGATATTATTATTATAATTATTACATTCGAAAGTAGTACTCAATCATGAACCTTTTCTAAATTATTCTTTTTACTCATGTGCGTCCTAGTCATGAAAATTAGATGTTTGCCTTATAGTAATGAGAATTTGAGGGGGAAGTGTGCTTAATTAAATGAAATGTCACCACCAAAAAAAATTTTTTCTTTAAACGCAAAATATTATTCTGTTTTGATTTTAGGGTGAAATATGACATAGACCTAGACATATTTCACATCTCTGGACGGGTTCTGAGAGATTGACCCAGAGAGTGTTTCTGTGAGGCATTCAGGCATGCATATGTATGTGAACATCACCAGCGCTGGGTTTGGAGCTGCATTCTGCGGATTAGTCTCCTTTCATTCCTCTGTTAAATCTCTAGCTCTGAGTCAATTCTTACCACACACACACACTTGTCTCTCTCCATCCATGTTGCCAAGGGTAACAGTGGAGAAACACACACAGACGTCATGCAGGGAGAAGTGGGGAGGGGAAGCGAACACACAATGCAGTGCTCTACCAGTCACTATGACACAACCCAAAAAACATGCACACACTGAGGTGGCTTGGTGCCAAATGTGCGTACTGACGGTCCAAAAAAGGGTGAGGGGTATCAAATCAGTAGTTAAAATCATTACATCCCTATATTCCTTGATATATCACAAGTTATGAGTGTATTGTGAGATTTGGAACCCAGTGAAAGCAAGTAGAGATGATAGATCTCACCATATGGTGTATTTTATTGTCTTATTTTTTTGTGAGCACTATTTGCTCCTTTTTTTGTGGACTATATACTAGATGAGAGATTGACAGCCCAGAACTAGCACTTGCGAATGTCTATGTCCTTGAAGTAATGAGCTGAAATCCAGAGGCAGTTTTCAGATGGGGCACGGTGAGGCCAGGGACCAACATCTTATGAGCACATACATAGACAAGAACACACTTTAATAACATGGCCACCCTGAGATAGATGCTGTTTCATGATATCAAGCGATTTAAATCTACTGATCTGAAGTCACATTAATAATTCTTAACAAGAGATTAAATATTAACGTTCTTTCTAGGGCTGCACAATTAATCGAATTTCTAATCACGATTACAATTACGGATGCCACAATTACGTAATCGTTCAAAGCGGCAATTAATCGTTCAAAGTCCACTTATGTTCTGTGTGCTTAAGATGCGTTTTTTCTTTCTTTCTACATGTTATCTTAAGGGTTTTTCCATTGTTTTAATTTGAGTTTTAGTATAACACTATAATACCGTTCATATTTTTACTTTTTTTATAATTTAAAGAAGAAACCAATCCGATTTATAGTTGACATTTGAGGCTTAATACTATAGAAAAGTACTAAAAGTTTTTCAGTTTGAGTGTTTTGTTTATTTTCATCTAAAAATATGGCATGCGGTTGATTCAAACAATGGTATAAACGTCATTCAAAGTCAATCGTGAGAATCGTAGTTAATAATCGCGATTACAATTTCAATGGAATAATCGACAATTATGATTTTTGGCATAATCGTGCAGCCCTAATTCTTCCAATGAAATATACACAAACATTCAAAACGTTTAGGATCAGTAAGTACAAAAAAAAAAAAAAATCATACTTTTATTCAGCAAGGATGCAATAAATTGATCAAAGTGACAGTAAAGACATTTATAATATTACAAAAGGTTTGTGTTAAATGCAGACCTTGGGCCAAAATCACCAAACATCAATGACTTGTACATATGGGTACGGTCATTTTAGACACTTCCAAAACTGTTGCAACAGAGATGGAAATACAATTTTTAAATACATTCATTATTTTCCATCTTTGTTGCCACAGTTTTGGAAGTACCTTTTTCTGTTCTAAAGAAAGGGGTGTCCAAATACTTTTGTCCATATAGTGTATGTACAAGTCATTGGTGTTTGGTGATGAGTTCTTGGCTCAAGGTCTGCATTTAAAGTCACACCAGAGGTGTTCAAATGGGATTAGGACTTAGCTTTCTGCAAACCAGTCAAGTTTTTCCACACTGACCGAATAAATCATTTATTTTTGAACCTTGCCTAATAAACAGAGACATAGAATAAAAAAGGGTCCTGTCAAAACTGTTGCTATAAAATTAGAAGTACACAATTCCCTAGAATATAAATATATAATATATATATCCTCCTGAGAACCAGCATCCTCATATGAGGACATTATATTTTAGTGAATTTCTCTGAGACGATACATGCCACAGTTTTAAGTCTGGATGTCCTGTACAGAGCACATTCAGGGCTTTTCAGAGATACTAAATGTTTGGATGTTTCACTATGACCACTCCCTCTCCTTGGCCTTCAGAAATGTCTGATTTTAATTTAGTGACACTCTTATTGAAATATGATAATATTTTGTAATTATGATTTAAATCTGATTAATTTTCAAATTTTTTTGTCATAAATCAACATCTCAGGAAAATTTTATGGGGTTTCAAATCAAAGTATGACTTTCTGTTTCGAAACAGGACGTTGATTTCATGTCCTAATATGAGAACACCGGGACTAAAAGCATGTTTATTAAGCATTTTTGGAGACACAACAAATGAATAGGTAAAGAAAATATATTTCAATATTCCTATGAAATATTATATATTATTATGAACATCTGGCCAATTACTACTCCCATTATTACACTTCTTTTTTCATTACATGTTGCCGTCCCAAAACACATTAATATGCAACTTAGATTTTCGTTTATAGATACCTTATACAATGGGAAAAAAGTATTTAGTCATCCACCAATTGTGCAAGTTCTCCCTCTTAAAAAGATGAGAGAGGCCTGTAAATTTTCATCATAGGTATACCTCAACTAAGAGAAACAAAATAGAAAAAAAAAAATCAGAAAATCACATTGTAGGATTTTTAAAAGAATTTATTTGCCAATTATGGTGGAAAATAAGTATTTGGCCAATAACAAAATTCATCTCATTACTTTGTTATATACCCTTTGTTGGCCATGACAGAGGTCAAACGTTTTCTGTAATTCTTCACAAGGTTTTCACACACTGTTGCTGGTATTTGGGCCCATTCCCTTGATGGATTCCTCCATGCAAATCTCCTCTAGAGCAGTAATGTTTTGGGGCTGTCGCTGGGCAACACGGATTTTCCACTCCCTCCAAAGATTTTCTATGGGGTTGAGATCTGAGACTGGCTAGGCCACTCCAGGACCTTGAAATGCTTCTTACGAAGCCACTCCTTCGGTGCCCGGGCGGTGTGTTTGGGATCATAGTCATGCTGAAAGACCCAGCCACGTTACATCTTCAATGCCCTTGCTGATGGAAGGAGTTTTTCACTCAAAATCTCACGATACATGGCCCATTCATTCTTTCGTTTACACGGAGCAGTCGTCCTGGTCCCTTTGCAGAAAAACAGCCCCAACCATGATGTTTCCACCCCCATGCTTCACAGTAGGTATGGTGTTCCTTGATGCAACTCATCATTCTTTCTCCTCCAAACACGACAAGTTTGAGTTTTTACCAAAAAGTTCTATTTGGTTTCATCTGACCATATGACATTCTCCCATTCCTCTTCTGGATCATCCAAATGCTCACTAGCAAACTTCAGACGGGCCTGGACAAGATGCTCACAGGCGTTCAGCTCGGGCTTGGACATACCCTAGCTCACGCACTTAAGATCTGAGTCCCTGGCGGCGCAGTGTGTTACTGATGGTAGCCTTTGATACTTTGGTCCCAGCTCTCTGCAGGTAATTCACTAGGTCCCCACGTGTGGTTCTGGGATCATTTTGCGTTCGCTCCAACAGTTTCTTGTTTATGCATTTTGACACCACGGGGATGAAGAGTCTTGGCGTTGCTGCACACCCATACGAGGGAGATTTATCAGTGCGTCTTGTATTCATTTCCTTTTTAATAATTTGCTCCCACAGATTGATTTCTTCCACCAAGCTGCTTACCTATTGCGGATTCAGTCTTCCCAGCCTGGTGCAGGTCTACAGTTTTGTTTCTGGTGTCCTTTTACAGCTCTTTTGTCTTGGCCATGGTGGAGTTTGGAGTTTGACTGTTTGAGGTTGTGGACAGGTGTTTTTTTTATACTGATAACGAGTTCAAACAGATTCCATTAATACAGGTAATGAGTGGAGGACAGAGTAGCCTCTTAAAGAAGAAGTTACAGGTCTTTGAGAGCCAGAAATCTTGCTTGTTTGTTGGTGACCAAATACTTATTTTACCGAGTTTTTTTACCAATTAATTCTTTAAAAATCCTAAAATTTGATTTTCTGGATTTTTTTTTTCTCATAGTTGAGGTATACCTATGATGAAAATTACAGGCCTCTCTCATCTTTTTAAGTTGGAGAACTTGCACAATTGGTGGCTGCCTAAATACTTTTTTTCCCCACTGTAAAATTAGAGAAACACCCGTTTATGGCCATTTTACACACATGTTGCATAAAGGAAAATGGTATATCAAATCATTCTGTTTTAACATAGTTGAGAATTAGCTTTATACAAAATTTGGTAAAAAATAAGTCCTGAACTAAAAATGTAATTGGGTGGATTTAAAAAAAAATCTGTTGTTTTTTGTTTACATAATTGTGGTGTGTATACTGTGTACATTATGTTTAATAAATACAAACACATGCATGTATATACAAGAAAAATATATTATGTTTATATATAAAATATAAGAATATACACCTTGCACTACATAATAATGTAAACACAACAGGTCTATCTTTTTATTGGGCATGCGCGATCTATCGTTTGAACAGCACTAATCTATCGATATATATATACAGTGGGGAAAAAAAGTTTTTAGTCAGCCACCAATTGTGCAAGTTCGCCCACTTAAAAAGATGAGAGAGACCTATAATTTTCATCATAGGTATACCACAAATATGAGAGACAAAATGAGAAAAAAAATCCAGAAAACCACATTGTAGGATTTTTAAAGAATTTATTTTCAAATTATGGTGGAAAATAAGTATTTGGTCAATTACTAAATTTAATCTCAATACTTTGTTATATACCCTATGTTGGCAATGACAGAGGTCAAACGTTTTTCTGTAAGTCTTCACAAGGTTTTTCACACACTGTTGCTGGTATTTTCCTCCATGCAGATCTCCTCTAGAGCATTAATGTTTGGGGCTGTCGCTGGGCAACACGGATTTTCACTCCCTCCAAAGATTTTCTATGGGGATGAGATCTGGAGACTGGCTAGGCCACACCAGGACCTTGAAATGCTTCTTACGAAAACACTCCTTCGTTGCCCGGGCGGTGTGATTGGGATCATTGTCATGCTGAAAGACACAGCCACATTTCATCTTCAATGCCCTCGCTGATGGAAGGAGGTTTTCACTCAAAAACTCACGATACATGGCCCCATTCATTCTTTCGTTTACACGGATCAGGTGTCCTGGTCCCTTTGCAGAAAAACCACCCTCCAAAGCATTATGTTCCACCCACCCACATGCTTCACGTAGGTATGGGTTCTGCGTGTTTGGATGCAACCAGCAGTTCTTTCTTTTTCCTCCTCCAGTGTAAGGTGTTTAAAAAACCAAAAAGTTCTATTTTGGTTTCATCTGACCATATAACATTCTCCCAATACTCTTCTGGATCATCCAAATGCTCTCTAGCAAACTCAGACGGGCCTGGACATGTACTGGCTTTAGCAGGGGGACACGTCTGGTACTGCAGGATTTGAGTCCCTGGCGGCCCAGTGTGTTACTGATGGTAGCCTTTGTTACTTTGGTCCCAGTTTTCTGCAGGTCATTCACTAGGTCCCCCCCCCGTGTGGTTCTGGGATTTTTGCTCACAGTTTTTGTGATCATTTTGACCCCACGGGGTAAGATCTAGCGTGGAGCCCCAGATCGAGGGAGATAATCAATGGTCTTGTATGTCTTCCATTTTCTAAAAATTGCTCCCACAGTTGATTTCTTCACACCAAGCTACTTACCTATTGCAGATTCAGTCTTTCCCAGCCTGGTGCAGGTCTACAATTTTGTTGTGTCCTTTGACAGCTCTTTGGTCTTTGCCATGGTGGAGTTTGGAGTGTGACTTTTTGAGGTTGTGGACAGGTGTCTTTTTTACTGATAACAAGTTCAAACAGATGCCTTTAATACAGGTAACCAGTGGAGGACAGAGGAGCCTCTTAAATAAGTTTGTTACAGGTCTGTGAGAGCCAGAAATTTTGCTTGTTTGTTGGTGACCAAATACTTATTTTACCGAGGAATTTACCAATTAATTCTTTAAAAATCCTACAATGTGATTTTCTGGATTTTTTTTCTCATTTTGTCTCTCATAGTTGAGGTATACCTATGATGAAAATTACAGGCCTCTCTCCAATCTTTTGTAATTGGAGACTTTGCAGCCCAATTGGTGGCTGACTAAATACTTTTTTGCCCCACTGTATATATGAACCTATTTATGTTTGGTGTGTGTGTGTGTGTGTGTGTGTATATATATCTTCCACTGAGGGTGAAAAAAGATATGACAGAATCATACACTGCACATGAGAACATCAACAGGCAAGCACACACTTTAATAACTTGGTCACCCTGAGACAGATGCTGTTTCATGATATCAAGAGATTTAGTTGGAGTACAGCTTTTGCTAAATCTGCTGATCTGAAGTCACATTAATAATTTTTAATGAGAAAAAGAATCGATTAAATATTAACATTACTTCCAATACTGTGTGGTATTTGTTGATGTTGATAAATCTTTTAAGACTGTCTTAATTGGGCCTTCACACTATGATAATATATTTCTTGGAGTATTTTGCAGTATAAAATGCCTGTATTGTACATGCTTTTACATTGATTATGCATCATTTTAAGACTGTCATAACCAGAAGGATGAGACTGTATTCATTCATGTATGTCATTCATGACACATTTGTACATCAGATTTCATTGGTTCTGTTCACAATGAACTTTGCAGGTTTCCTGCGCAGTCACCAATCTTCCTGTCCATTTAGCTATTTTTGTCTGTCTTCCTGGATTTTGTGTTAATTCTCCCCTGATCTTCCAGCTAAGGTGTTCCTCCTGCGGTGCAGACGTGGTTAGTCACTCTTAGGGAGGTGAAGCGCAATTTTCAGTTCGGGGGGCAGTTTGAAGTGCTCGCTGAGGTCATGCTTACAGAACATGGAATGAATTCATGAAGGATACAGCGAGTATTTCCTGTTGGATTTTATAAATCAACATTTTATGTAGTGCACAATGAAGGAGTCAGATCTGTGAACATCTTTTTAGTATTGGCTTTAATGAACAAACTGATTAGAATATGAAATATATGTAGTGTATGTGATTTGTATTTTACATTTTTTTGTAATCTTTTACTCACACTTATGTGGTTCCAAACAAATATCAAAACTTTGGAGTCTGTAAGATTTAAAAAAAAAAGTTTTTGAAAGAAGACTCTTGCCCACAAAGACTGCATTTATTTGATCAAAAAAAGTAAAAACAATAATATTATGAAATATTATAACTTATAACTTACAACATTTTATTATATTTAAAAAGCAATTTATTCATGTGATGACAAAGCTACATGATCAAAAATGCAATAAAATAGTTATATTGTGAAATATTACTACAATTTAAAAGAACTGTTTTGTATTTTAATATATTTAAAAAATGTAATTTATTCCTGTGATATAAAGCTGAATTTTCAGCAGCCATTACTCCAGTCTTCAGTGTCCACATTGACCGCAGAAAATCATTCTTATATGCGGATTTGCTGCTCAAGAAACATTTCTTAATATTAAAAGTTTTGAAAACAATTGTGCTGCTTAATATTTTTTGTGAAAATCATGGTACATTTTTGTGAGAATACTTTGATGAATAGAATGTTTGATCAACTCAATTGAGAAAAAAACAGCATTTATTTGAAGTAGAAATCTATTTAATGTATTTTCTAGCATTTTAAATGTCTTTACTGCCACTTTTGATTGATTTAATACACCCTTCCTTAAAATAAATATTAATTCCTTGAGGAATAAAAAAAGCTTTCTAATTCTAAAGGTACTATTTTATTATTTTTGTCCTTTTTGGAGCACTTTCATTTTATGGAAAACATTAGCTTGGACAGACAGTCTGGCTAGTTGTTTCTTTGGTGTTTCCCAAAGAGAAGTTTTTTGTTATTAGATGGTCTGTTGCTTTTAAATGTTTGTTAAATTGTGTAAAGTAAAGGTGAGCACATCTTTTTGTGATAACAGCTGGCAAGCTGACAGAATATTCACACAGACAGATATGAACTAATGAAACGTTAGCATGCTAAATGCTTCTCTTCTCATCTTAATGTCCCACATAGAGTTGTTATTGGTTATTAGGGATGTGTGCTTGTTTTTTTTTTTTTTTTTAAACCAATGACAGTCTGTTGCAGTCAGCAGCAGGGGGTAGTGTGCTGTACTGGTTAAAGATCTAGGCTGCTAACTGAAAGAGTTTGAATCCCTCATTGAATTACCATTGTGCCCTTCAGCGAAACACTTACAGCAACCTCGGTTTCTACAGTGAAGATTCTCCCTGTTAGAACTGCACTTTAAATTGCTTCGGGTCATGGCATCTGTTAAATGACTAGAACTCAATAGAAGCTTATGATAGTATCACTAGTTCAGGTGAGTGAAGGTGAAAGGGACCGGCAGAGAAGTGCTATTGACCCCGAGCAATGTTGAGTCCGGAGTCTAGTTAATATGATGATGATTATGTTTGATATAACTGAGAATTAGTTTTTGCATTTGGATAAAAATGCAAGTAAGCATAGAAATAGGTTAGGATTCTAGCATTTATCGGTAGCCTGAATCACCCAATACCGCCCAAACGGCCTGCTCTCATGCACAGCACCTACGACTGCAGATGGCGTAGCAAGCATAACGGTGGCCCGAACCAAACTTGATAGATCGCTCCGCCGCCACCTCTTTACCTGCCACACGGTATTTGATTGAAGGAGAGAATGATCTGCTGGCATTGTTTATGCACACAATCGCATCCGCAGGGCCCACAGATGGGGAGGCCCTAGCGTCGATGAATGTATTCCTACCTCTCCAGTTTTCCTGGTCTCCTGACCTTTATTACCATTGCGCGCTCTCCTACCAGGACACGCTAAAACAAAGTAAAGAGATCATACAGAGATGCTAATACAATTGAGGATTGTTCTCCTGACGAGAACTTTACATTTAATTTACATTTATGCATTTGGAATTTTACCCAAAGTGAGTTCTATCAGTTCATGCCTGGGATTCAAACCCATGACCTTGGAGTTGCTAATGCCATTTTCTACAGTTTAAGCTACAGAAATGCTCGAAGCAAGTAGAAAAAAAGATGTTGATACAGAAGCTTATTTGGTCTCAGAAGAATCTGAGCACAATTTGAGACATTGTTGAGATCTCATTTGAAGCTTCAGAGAAGACACATGTAATATTACTGGATTTTAGTCTTTGAAGAAAAATCTTAGGAAATTTAAATGGATAGTTCACCCAAAAATGAGACTTCTGTCATAATTTCCTCACCCTCATGTCTTTCCAAACCTGTATGAATTTCTTCTGGGGGACGCTAAAGAAAATATCTTGAAGAACATTGGAAACCAAAGATTTGAGGCCATTTCCTATCTTTCCCTCAAAATAATCTTCTTCTTTAGTTTCTGCATTCCGCCTTACACAGAAGGAAAGAAATGGTCATTGAATGAGATACAGGTTTGGAACGACACAAGGGTGAGTAAATGATGACAGACATTTCTTTTATTCTTCTTTTTCCTGTATTGTCCGTTGTAACATTCGCTACTCTCACACCCCTCTATATTCTGCGTCCCATATTCGATTCCTCCAGTAAAAGCCTTCATTTTATTTTATTTTCTGGGAGAAATGATAGAGATATAAAAGAGATTTTTATTTCTTTCCTGCAGCTATTAAAATAAGCATGCTGTGATGATCATAAGCAACATTTATAGCAGTCTCCTGTCTGGATTCATTAATCTTCGTGTATCCTTACCTCGCGAGGCTTTTCTTTTTGTGATATGTTTGGCCACATAAAGTCTACATCATAAAATCATATTTAGAACAGCAGCTCATTGATCAAAGGATAAGCAAATACGTACACTATTTTCTTTGGACTGTATGCACACATCCTTGTCATAAATTAGTCAGATTTAAACATACGGAGAGGGAAAAAAGAGAAAAGTTGCTTTTTGGCAGCAGTGGCCACTTACTCCATACTGTACACACACACACAATTTGAATGGCTCTTTAGCGAAGTGGTGGCTTGCAGTTAGTGAAGCACTGCAGATCGACAGCTCGCTCTGTCTCTCCTCCCTCCCTCCCTTCCTCTCTCCCTCTCCTCTTCTCTCTCACAAGCACACCATCACAGCTCGGCAGTCGTCCTGACAGGAGCACGCACTCTTCTGCTCTCCCACTTCTTTGCCGATTAATTCCAGTCACTCATTCATGCGCCGAGCAGCCCGCACGGGGCTTGCAGAGACGCTCCGAGTTCATTCGCTCACCCCTGCTCTCCCCCGTCCTGGGGAGTTTACCGCTGGATTAGTGGACGTTTTTTTTGTTTTTACCCCCAGCAGCGGGAGAAGGACGGGCGAAGCGTGAGGATGGCCCAGCAAGCGGCCGTGGCCCACCAGGACACGCTGGCAGTGCCGCCCATGCCCAAGCATGTCGGGCTGAATGAGGACCTGGTGAAGATCCTGAGGGAGAACCTCCTGCAGCAGGAGCGACCCCGAGGGCACCGCCGCTCGCCCTCTTCCATTTCGCCCCGGCTGTCGCCACGGAACTCCCCCCGTCTCCTCCGACGGATGCTTCTCAACAACAACAATCACAAGCAGAGGCGCTTCACCGTGGCACATACTTGGTAGGACCCTGCCTGCTGTGTTTTTGTATTTTTAAAAATTTATTTATGGCTTTTTATCAGAGTTGGAAAAAGGAGCGTTTGTATGTACGTCTTGTCAAACAGTTTCTATGCGTGAGAAGTTTTGTTCTGTTTGTTGTGTCTTTCGGAATCGTTTCCATACCTGTCACCTGCTGGGTTCTGCGTCACTTTGAGTGGCGACTGCCGTTTTCAGCCCGCTGGCATGGTTTTTGGTGTGCAGGCAAACCAATATTAATGTGCATGTTCTCCTTTTATATTACCGGTCTTTCCATAACACCTGGCAGATGCTCTCCCGCCACTGTTGAATAAATCATACCTGCATAAACGCTCTTTCAGGCTTTCCCCCTTAAGGCGAACGTTGAACGGATTAATAACTACATATCGCACTTCATCCTCCAGTATCCTAATCATCCAATTCCTTGCCAGCAGAAATGAGATGGAACTAATTGTTTTTTGTCGTTGTTTTTGAAGGTGACGGATTATTGGGCTCCAGGAAGGATTTTTACATTGCCTTCTACTGTGTTCACTATCTTAATTTCACACTTCCTTTCCTGCCGCCCCCTTGCCATCCGGATTACTGTCACAAGCCACTTTAGAAATACATTTAACAGAAATTCTGTGATGTTCTTTGGCCTTTTTTCTGTTTCTGATCCAACACCAGAGAGATGTGCTGAGCAGAATCACTTCTCGGTGCAATTCTCATATGTAAAAGTCTTCGCCCTGATGAAATGGAAATAGCGATAGATCTTTTCTTCCGTTTTGTGATGTGCATCCAAGTGTAATGGATTATGAGAAACAAAAAACTGTAGGGCGGGACGTAGTTCTATGCATTCGTTGTTGATTGGTTTTTGAAATGTGGGCATTGCTCTCAAACCTTCAAACAATTTTCAGTCTGCATACACTTTTAAGCAGGTTAAATGATTGGAGTAGCCCTGCATACGTCACCAGAGAGAAGTCTGACATTTTCAGCGGAAGGTTCAGTTGAGTAAACATTACAAGGTAAAAGCATTTTTTTAAAATATAAAACACATGCACTAATGAAATGTTTACAGTAAGATTTATCAGATGCATCCAGTAGCTAGGGCTCTTTTGCATTTCATGCCGACCTTAATGCAAATGAAATCACACATTCGTACATTCTCACTGATTTTGCAATAATTTGTATTGATCCCTAACCTCAAGATGATTTCTCTTCAGAGAAACGCTCTGGCCATTCTTGAAAGCCTTTGAATTGATGCGCTCATCTAAGGTCTATCAGCTTGTTTGGTTAGAGACGGCTTTCCAGAGAATATCATCATTCAGAACTGCAGGGGTGTAATCAAGGTGTCAGCGTCTATGCTCATTAAATCTGCTTTAAATGTAGATGGCCTTGTGCATTTGCACTCATTTTTCCAGCATGTCATATATCTGTAGATATAATTTGTAGTGGTAACAAGCATACTCAGAAATCCAAGTCAAAGTTACATGGTTTTGTCGATAATGAGAAATACGCCCTTGTTATTTGCAATTAGCTATTGCTAGTGTGCAAAAAGTGCTTCTTGTTTGTCAATTGACTAGGACAGCTAGGCATTATTGACGTATCTGTTTTTTGCTCTCAAGAGATCCCTTTGTAAATGTTGCCCATCTAAAAGAGGAAAAATCCCTGCTGTGTTTCAGATGCGATTAATTGGCCCACATTTCAGAGGTGTGGGAGCTGTTTTGTGTAAACGGTAAAAAAGGAGATCGCTTTGTTCAACAGCTGTTGGATTCAAATGCCTTTTTTAAATGCCATTATTTCGCCCCTGCACAGGAAAATGGTTCTATCAATCAGGTGAAATGGAGCCTGAGGTTTTGCCATTTGGGGGGTGATTTCTAGGATGGCCTCAGTTAGAAATCTCTCGGATTTCGGGTATTTCAATTTTCCAGTACATATTCATGTCCACATTATCTTAATATATTGGGTAAAATATTAAACTTTTTTTTTTGAGATTGAAAATAACATTAGTTAGTTTCTTTTGTCGCAATATTCCAGTTATGTGAACATGGAGTGAATGTTAAATAATTTTACATTTTTCCCCCTTTTTTTCACCATGTCACTGGGTGTATAGCACTGAGTTCGAAAATTATATTTTATCACTTGAAATGAAATTTATTAGGAAATATCCTAATGTTTGTTTTTTTGTTTTTTTGGTTCTTTAATCAAAAAGTTTGCAAGAGGGTTGGACAAAATTTAAGAAGTGTGAATTTGAATTGAATTTGCCTGATCCATCCATCTAGAAGCTAGATCAATCCATCCATCTTTTTTTCAAAAGTTTTAAACAAAGCTTTGTCAAGACAATATTTAAAGTGTATCTTGAACAACTTTGCCTTTCTAGTTGAATTTTGTAGAATTTCAGTTCAATTCTACTTCCATACATTTCAATTACTACTTCAGTTGGTGCACAACTCTGGTTTCCAGCAAAACATTAACAACTTAGCAATGGCAAACTCCAAATTTCCACTGTCTTTCTTTTTTTGCTATTTTGTGAATGTGTAAATCTGGCGTACCCTGAAATACGTTCCTAAATTACAACACATGTACAAGTTCAGAAGGTAGTGCATAACGATAATGACCTACATGTGTCTTGTTTGCAAGAGCAGATGGTCAGATGACATAATTAAATAATAATTTAACGCTTATTAGGAATCGCTTGTAATCCTAATGGACTTAGGTGTCAATTAATGTTTCTTATGAATCATGGCTTAGAAGGTAGTGCGTCTCAAATGTTGGTCTTTTTCTAGATTTTGCCAGGCCAGATAGGGCTTTTGAATCTTTTATTCAGAACCATTTGGACTGGATGTGGTTTACATTGTTTGAGGCTGGATGCCCACTGTGACAAAACGAAGCACTTCACAGTCATGGTACCTTTTTGAAAAGATGAGAGGAAGCAACGTTTACAACAGTCCTCAAATCAAGTCCCCTTGTTATATTTCCTCTCACTATCACTGAGACAAACTAGAGATATTTTGACAAATGTACGATACAGATCATCAGCACCACTGCATGCATGCTGTGCGCTCGTTTTCTCGCTCGCTCTCTCTCCCCCTCGCTCTCCGGCATAGTCATACTCTCGCTCACACAGGAATGCACAAAAAACAAACACAGAAGTACACACAGTCACGATTCCATCACCTCCCTTTCTTTCCTGCTCGCCAGCGCCGTGAGTTACCTTAGTAATAAGTTAGAAAAAAGGTTTTTAGAGATTTCCAGAGGCCTTGAACTGAAGAATGTGAGGAGGGATGTAAGAGGCAGGTTGGGTGGAAGAGATGGAAAGAGTGCATGCAGAATGGAGAGGAGGACCACTATAGAAAAATTAACGAGAGAATCTATAATGCTCATTATAGCTTTTTCATGACCTATGCAGATTGTTATGTTTAAATGGCTGTTAACCAATATCCAGAACTGATTTTTAACATATATTTTATTATTAGTAATAAATGGTTCTTCTGATGTATGTACAGTGAGGTCCATGTATATGTGGACACTGACACAATTTTCATAATTTTGGCTCTGTATGCCACCAGAACAGAATTAAAAATGAAACAATAAAGATGAAATTGAAGTGCAGACTTTAAGCTTTAATTCAAGGGGTTGAACGAAAATATAACATAAAATGTTAGGAATTACAACCATTTACCTTTTTTGTGATGCTTGCCAGGCCTTTACTACAGCTGACTTCAGTTGTTGTTTGGTTGTGGGTCTTTCTGCCTTTAGTTTTGTCTTCAGCAAGTGAAATGCAGAATAAACCACTTTTTTACCTTCAAAAACTCCTGGGTTGCGCCGTCCAATCAACTTTGCTGCATTTGACTGAATCTGGGCAGAAAGTATATCCCTATACACTTCAGAATTCTTCCGGCTGCTTCGGTCTTCTGTCACGTCATCAATAACACCAGTAACCCAGTGCCACTGGAAGCCATGCATGCTCATGCCATCACAATGCTCCACCATGTTTCACAGATGATGTTGTATGCTTTGGATCATGAGCTGTTCCAAGCCTTCTCCATGCTTTTTTCTTCCCGTCATTCTGGTACAGGTTGATCTTAATTTCAGCTGTCCAAAGAATGATCTAATCTGTCTAATCTAAAGTCTGAAGTCTAATCTGGCCTTGTTTGCACCTTGTGGTGAACCCTCTGTATTTGCTCTGGTGAAGTCTCCTCTTGATTGTAGACTTTAAGTGACACTCCTACCTGCTGGAGAGTGTTCTTCTCTTGGCTGGATGTTGTGAAAGGGTTTTTCTTTACCATGGAGAAGATCCTCCAATCATCCACCCCTGTTGTCCTCCGTGGACATCCAGGCCTTTTTATGTTGCTGAGCTCACCAGTGCATTTTTTTTCTCAGAATGTACCAAACTGTTGATTTGGCCACTACTAATGTTCCTGCTATCTCTCTAATGGATTAGTTTTGTTTTTGAAGTCTGTTTCACTTGTATGGAGATATCCTTTGACCGCACAATGTGGGTTCACAGCAACAGCTTCCAAATGCAAATGACACACTTAGAATCAACTCCAGATCTTTTACCTGCTTAATTTATGTAGAAATAACGAAGGAATAGCCCATATCTGTCTATGAAACAGCTTTTGAGTCAATTGTCCAATTACTTATGGTCCCTTGAAAAAGGGGAGGTGCATAACCATTGAGAATACCCTCAAATTAGAGCTCAGAGTGTGCACTTTAAGGCCCATATTCATTATATAACTGTATATGTATATTATTTATAATCAAAATAATAAATATTATTGGTTTTGTTGCTGTTATTATTTATAACAATAATAATTCAAGTGCTTTATTGTTGTTAATAATACTATAATACTATTGCTAGTACTACTACTACTAATAATTATTATTCAAAATAATAATAATTGTTTATTATTATAAATAATACTAAATACTAAAATAATAATTTTTGAACTAGTCTAGCAAAATTTATGATACCATTGTTGTCAGATTTTATTGCTGATTTTAAAATATGCAATAATAGCTTGACTAATGTTTTCAGAGTAGATATAAACTATACTTGCAATTTTCAGCAGCCATTACTCCAGTCTTCAGAGTCACATGATCCTACAGAAGTTCAGAGTCCAAATCCCCCAATCAGCCCAGCAGCTCACCCATAAAACCCCCCACAGCTGAAGCTCCCATACCGACACTGCAATGCCTCGCACATTGATTTTTTTTTCTTTCCTGTCATACTGTATGTCCCTTTTCTCATCCTCTATCTCATTTCAGCTGAAGGACTCTGAAGCTTTGCTGAAATCACTGTTAGCTTTCACAGCAGCAGAGCCAAGAGCGTTGATTCCATATAGATGAGGGGTGAGCGCGCGTCGTGCTGGAGGAAAAGTTTCAAAAGTGCTGGAGAGGCAGAAAAAAAAGGTGTGGGTGGGAAGAGATGGACTTCAGCCGAGGTGCCCGAGTCAACCAGCAGCGAGCAGATAGCAGGCGTACATGCAATACAGAGGTATTACAAAAAAACGAGGCAAACTCGCAGCATCGTTGCAGTGCTTTCCACCAAGCACCCTGCAGAACAGCAATGCGTGGGTGGCTTGAGCTGTACTCACAGAAGGCAATAACTTGATCAAAGCGATTGTTTTCTCTAGACTAGAGATGCAACAGGGTGACTATCAGGCAGAGACAACAGAAGGTCATGGTGACGACAAGCAGCAGACATTTGTGCAGAAGAGAGATGCCATGAACTGATGCGTAGCTACATAAACAGGCACTTCAGATTTGTTCTAGCTGGCTGTTTGATTCAAGCCACTGCTGCTTTATTGTTCTACACACACACACAAACACAGTAATGTGCTTGTGCATGTTAGTGATGGGTCAGGAGGAGGGTGGACTAGTCATCCACCAACTGATTAGATGATTTGTGAGGTCAACTAGATTTAATATATTTAGCAGCAGTGCTTTCAAGGGAATGGATTTCTAGGAGCAACTTTTCAAATATTTATGTGGTTTAGTGCAGATTGCACTTGGATGCTAAGGAGAAATAACAAAAACATTTAATTCAGTATTAATAAAGTTAAATGATAAATGTTTTAGCCTTTCAGATTTAATCTGACTTGCATCAAAACACACTTGTCAATGTAATTTCTTCTAGATAATTTTACACATTTATAATATATACAGTATATTTTGCATTTAAAGGGATAGTTCACCCAAAAATGAAAATTCTGTAATTAATTACTCACCATCATGTCATCAAGACCTTCGTTCATCTTCAGATCACAAATAAAGATATTTTGATGAAATCTGAGAGCTTTCTGACCCTGCATTGACCGCAAGGGAACTACCATGTTCAAGGCTCAGAAAGGTGGTAAGGACATCATTAAAATAGTCCATGTGACATCAGTGGTTCAAGAAATTGTTGAATAAAGTCAATATTTTTGTTTTCTTTGCGTACACAAAAAGTATTCTTGTAGCTTTTTTAAATTAAGGTTTAACCACTGATGTCACTGATGTGAGTATTTAATGACAAAAGTTTCATTTTTGGGTGAACTAACCCTTTAACATATAAATATAAATATAAATGTATCTTTGTGTATAAGATACATGAGATTTGTGACATCAAAAAGTTTAAAAGCCGCTTGTTTGTTCTGTGTTGTGTCTCTAAAGTTGTGTCTCTAAATTCATCCTTTTTAAAGCACAGCTGCAAAGCACCAGCTGTGTAACAAATCCACAGGCTTCAGCATGAAATCTCAAGACAATTAGTGACAGATTTTAAATCTTCTGCTGTGACCAACCTACCTGTTATCATGAATAATCCATAAGTCTCTGGTTTTTATAAATATGAATATTTGCTGCAATAATAGTTTTGTGCTATAAAATACTTTTAGCTAATATGATACATATTTTAAATTAAAGTTTAATTCCCGAATTTGAATCGAGTTTGCAAACAGGATGTAGAATTGCAATTTGAATGTAAGGAAGTAGAATTAAAAGTAACTGAACTCCATGTAACTTATTTTTAACTGTAAATGTAAAGTTTATCAAGACAAACTTTGAATATTTGCTTGGCATAGATAAATGGATGGATGGATGGAGTAGATAGTTTCAGATAGATAGATAGTTTTTAACAGATAGATAAATAGATATAAATGAAATAGATGAAAATAGGTAGTTTTTCTCATCCCTAGTGCATCTAATTTTAACAAGATAAGAGGGAAGGTACTTGTATTGGTAAATGTCACATCTGATGGAAATCTGGCAATTGGCATGTGTTTCTTTGATTTGCAGACGTGATAGCGTGCACTAATCATTTCGCACATCTGCAGTGTGCAACGTGTTTATTAGCAGTAATTATGCAAATGACTTTTCCTTCATTTTCCCTATCTCCTCCACCCATGTGTAATTTGCCCAGTAATGAGCGGCAAGTCGGATTTGAGCAGAGGAAACACTAAATTAAATCTCCTCTAAATTATTAATCAATTGAATTAACTCACAGACCAATAATTTATTCCCAAATAGAATTAAAGTAATTCTCAAACAAACAGAGCTACTGTAGATGAACTACAGTCTGAGAGCGAGTCTGTTTCCATGGCCATACCATAACAGAGAGGTTGCCATCCACTTCTTTGTGCTTTAAGGATCCTTAAACTGTATGTGGATTTTCAGGATGGTTTTTCGCAAGCTGAAGGTCTCCCGGAAGGAACTGTAAGGGCGTCGTGCGTGAGATTGGGCTTGGCACAAGATTGGAGTACAGAGGACTGCCTGAAAATAATGAATCAATGTGGGCAGGAAAAAGGAAGGGCATTGGCAGCCCAGATGCTCCGCTGCGCTTTCAAAGCTTTTTAGAGAACTGATTAAGCCGTGGTCTAATGAGCTGCAGTGTCCCTCCACTGTTTCGGCCCTTTGTTCTTTTCATTTCAGAAATGAAAAGCAAGGCTTTGATTGAAACCAGCCTAACCTTTGTTCTTCTCACTGCTAGAGATTCTCCTTATTTATCCCTGTGCACCGACCAGAACTGAACACAGCTGCTGAAATGAAGGTACAATTTTGTTTGAAATGGAAATGATGCATAAGTGATCCTGGGCTTTCCGGTCATCATTCCAGAGTCGTATCATGGTATCCTGCGCCTGGGAGGTGTTGCAGTGTTTGGTTGTTAAACGTTTTTTCTGTAGAGCTTTTCAGTCATGACATTGATTAGCAGGCCAACCCAGAAGGATAATTCACCACTGCATTGTTCAAGAATAGCGGCTTTTGGTTTATGAGTAAAATAAAATAGCTTGAAGAGACAGATTCACAATCATACCTCAGATTAGTTTTTTCTATTAATGTTTTTGATGTTAATAATAAAGGGTTATATGAAAATATATGTTAATATTAATATTTTTGAAAATTTTGAATTGTTTATATTAATATACATTTTTATTTGTAACCATTTTTTAAATATTTAAAATTCTAGTAATATGAAAATATGTATAAGATATTGTATCATTAAATATGTAATGTGAGATATTAATATACATATTGTATAGGATATTTTTAATATATCGCCACGTATAAGCTGTATATTAATGAAATGGTTCACCCAAAATTGAAAATTTGCTGAAAATGTACTCGCCCTGTAAGATGTAGATGATTTTGTTTTTAATTTGAAAAGATTTGAAGAAATTTAGCATTACATCACTTGTCACAATCTCTCTGCTCTGCAGTGAGGGGGGCCATCAGAAGGAGAGCAAAAAACTGATAAAAACATCACAATTAATCCACAAGTAAATGTCTTAATAAAAGGTCAGTCTATATATTTATAATCAGCTCTACCTTTTCACACCCTACAATGCCTCCCACAGTCACCTTCGTTGTTTTGAAGAGCAAAAGTCTATAAGATTTTTCTTATTACATATTTAATTCTACATTTATCAAGAATGTGAACTCTTCCTTGTTCTGCTCACTGAAAGTGGGCAGTAGTGTTAGTGCTATTTTCATACTTTCATACTAGCTCATGTATTCAAGATTTGAAAGGAATAAATAAAGAAATAAAAAACGAACTTACCCACACATTCCCCCAGCATCCAACTTGCTATCCAACTCCAAAAAGCGAATCTCTGGGAGTCATGGCTGTGTTAGTATCAAGTGTCACATCTAGAGCTCTTCAAAGATAACCGAAAGAGTTTTGTGAGAGGTGAAAACCAAATGACTCCCGGAGATTTGCTTTTTAGAGATTTCTTAGAGACTGTGTGTGTACTTCTTCTATTTCATTATACTTTTTTATTTCTTGAATACTTGTGCTAATGAGAATGTGTGTCATTTATTTTACTTACTTTTCTTTTAGTTTTTCTTTTAATTTATTTATGTAATTTACTTTACAGACTCTACTCGTACATCAAAACCACTGTTCTAGAAACTCTGTTGGGAACCCGTGCTTTGAAAATGCTAATTTGCTTCCAGGTTTTAAGCTGAACAGCTGTAGCCTAAGCAACAAGCACACACAAAGCTTTTTTCAAAGTAAAATCTTAACATAACCATTGTGTGCTTTGTCAGGTTCAATATTTGAATGCTTCGGCGAATGTTTGAGGTGAAACCTGCGTATTCTATCACATGTCAAAGCAACAGATTGAGAAGGTTATCCTTTTCATCCACTTTTATTTTCTCTGTAGTTGGTTGGTGCTCCATGCTGACATCCCTGTGCATGTGGGATGTGCAATCTCTGAGAAATCCTTTGCCTGCGGTATTGATTAATCGTCCAATCTTCATGCTTCTCGCTGCACTTGAAACCTGTTAGTCATCTCTCGCAGAGACATTACATTTTAGTCTTTCCCTGCACTGTATAAATATACAAATATACCCTTATCTTTGCTCTCAGTTCACTTTCTACATCTCATTACCGACCACTTTCCACTCATTTAAGATGTAATACTAAGAAGTACACCTACTCAGCCATGTTCTTGACAGGACTTGAAGTCTTTCAGTGTAGTTATTAATTTCGTGACCTTTGGAAGATTGTTCCGTAGGATATGTAGTGAATGCAGATCACAGACTGCTTAATAATCTCAGCCAATTCAATTTTTACAGTTCATGAAAATTTCTGACAGCAGATGCACCAGTGCATCATTGTTTAGGACACAGCATTATGGTGTTAATTTAGTTAATGAAATTGCTGATTTTTTTTTCATTGTGGTACTTTAATATTAAGGGACATGATTTTAATTATCATATACTGTTTGTAAAATATGATGGTAAAAATGTAGGCAGTATATCAGCAGGTTTTCATAATAACACTGAAACAAATTGGTGTTGGATTTACAATTTTCAATTTATCAGTAAAATAAAGTCTGTGTCATTCCTCAAATATTTTTATTATACATTTTTTGTCTGAATTACTACTATAGTATCTTAAAAAAAAAAAACAAATTTGAAATGTATTAATATTTAAATACTGTTAATATTTAGAAAATGTAAAACAAATGATACTGTGGACAAACCATTTTAATTCAGAAATAATATATATATTATATATAACACTACCCGTCAATGGTTTTTGGACAGTAAAATTTTAAGTTTTTTAAAGAATTCTCTTTGCTCACCAAGCCTGCATTTTGGTATCCAACTACAGCAAAACACTGTAATTATTGTGAAATATTTTACTATTTAAAATAACTGCTTGCTATTTGAATATATTTAAAAGGTAATTTATTTCTGTGATTTTTTCAGCCGCATTACTCCAGCTTCAGTGTCACATGATCCTCAGAAATCTTTAATTGCTAGAATAAAAATATATTTGTTTGTGATGAAAGAAAGATCCAAAGATCAACAATGTATATTGAATAAGTTCCGTTCAAAAGCTTGGAAGTCAGTATATTTACCATAGATATAATGTATCGTAAATTATGAAATTATATAAATTAATACTTTTATGTAGCAAGGATGCACTAAATTGTTCAAAAGTGACAGTAAAGACATCTATAATGCTGTTCTTCTGAACTGTCTATTCATCAAAGAAACCTAAAAAATTCTACTTAGCTGTTTTCAACATAATAACAATGCTAAATGTTTTTTTGAGGAGCAAATCCGAATATTAGAATGATTTCTGAAGGATCATGTGACTGGTGTTATGATGCTAAAAATCCAGCTTTAAAATAACAGCAATAAATTACATTTTAAACTATATTCAAATTGAAAGCAGTTATTTTAAATAGTACTAATATTTCACAATATTACTGTTTTTGCTGTATTTTGGATCGAATAAATGCAGGGCTGATAAAAAACAATAAAAATCTTGCTGTCCAAAAACTTTTGACTGGTAGTGTATATTACAGTGAAGAACAGTTTTCACAATATTTTATTTATGAATTGTTTTTTTATGTTTGATACATGATATTTATAAATTTTTCAAAAATGTTTTGAAAGTTTGGTTACCATTTGTCACGTTTTTCACATTGTGAACTAAAGTTATATTTTTTCATGAATATGAAACCTCTACATGTTGACTTTTAAACTGTATGACTGAAACAAAAAAATCTGTGTAAAAATCAAATCTGTGACCTCCTCCCTGCTGGCCATCAGAAGAAACAGTGAAGGGGCAGCTGTGCTTCGAGAATCCCATAAAATTAAAGTCAAGGCTCAATGAAGTTTATTGTTAGGAGCAACAGGTAATGATTGAAGAGGAACAATGCTAGCTGTGCTGCAGATAAGACCTGTGCCCGCCGTCTCAGTACGTGCTGTGTATCTCTGCTCTCTGAGTGCTCGCAATGTGGTGGATGACATTTTAAGTGCAATATATCTTCCACTTCAACCATTCGATTTCTTCTGAAAACACTCAAAGGCTCATTCCTGAAAATGTTTAGAGATTGATCCTGTTATTCCTTTATTTGCAACCATAGAGAATATGCAATATTACAAATGATATTTGTCCATATACGTCAGTCGGAGGAACTAATCTAATCTAAGATACTGTTGCTAAAATTGGAGGGATCTTTTAGATTATGAGATTTACATGTATTGGTATTCCAAAGCATTTTTTTTTTTACCATACCTTACAATAATAATAAAAGTAATCAGGTTTATGAATTTTTGAGGATAATTTTTTAATATTTTTTTTGTTTTTTGCATATTGTTGCTATGTTAATGATCTTGAGCTTGGGAAAGGTGCTTATTAATAAACATTAGTAGTATTATTAATAATATAATAATAATAAAGTTGCATTATAAAACATTCATTTTCACAAATGTATGTAACCACAATTATAATAAATTATAATACTTATCTATTCCTGGCTATACCATAAGGCATTAAAACAATATAAAACATTAAATTATACATTTATTTTCAAAGATAATTAGTGGAATTTGTGCACCACTGGCACCACCTACTGGATATGTACAAATAATGACTGTTTCTAAACAGGTTTCTTGAAACACACTCCCTGTCTGCCATTGGTCGAGCAAAAATATAGCCCTGCCTCAAAGTATTGCCTTTAGTTGAGCCAAGTTGTTTGGTCATTATATGTTTTGGGCCTTTATATGAAATACATAAACCGGCTTCAAGAACTTTGTTTTGAGTATAGTTAGTTTATCTGCAAAGATTAATAGCATTTCATCGATGAGTATTGTGGCATTCACATAAAAGACTGCAGTTAACATCCTGACTGTATTCTGAAGGCAAGTCATTTTTTTTATATTTAATTTTTTTTAATAAGCAGGAATAAAGGGGATTAGACAGTAAAGCTGAGTGGTATTTCTGTAGTGTTTTGTTCTTATTAGTGTGTATCTGCTGAGACAAATGTCATTAGCGTCAGAGAAAAGACAAGCGGAGGAAGCATCTGGCTGAGAACAAGAAAGAGGCACTGGAGATTGAGACAAGTTCACCTTTCTTTCGGGCTCGCTTCTCTCCTAAATCGTGACCTTTAGAGACAGTTTGACAGCAAATGTGCTGTGGTCCTATTATATTGACTGTATCGAAGCAAGTATGTACTCCTGTATTTGTGTTTCTTTACCTGATTTTTGTGAGGGTTAGGTTTAGGGGTGTTATATAGTCAATATTCAGAGCTGGGTCTAGTCGCAAACTTTATTTGAATGATCTGGATATAAATTCTTAAAAACCCTTTAGGGTTTTAAGCAGCGTCACACCCTGAATCTAGAGGCTCGTGAATATATTCCCATGTTAAAAAGTCAACTAACTGTGATCAATTAAAAGTAGACCAAGAACACACATATTTTTATCTTGTCCTCCTAGTGTTTTGCACATAGTTAAAAAACAGTGTGATTTATGCAGTCCAATTTACAAACAAAGTCTCTTTTGTGAATCAATAACATAAAGTGCAATCAGTGCAGTTCTGTTCACAAACAATTGGCTCTTATGAACCGATACTTTTTAGTCAGTCATAACAAATGACTCTTCCAGCCTAAACGATTCACAAACAAATGATTCTTTTGAATCGACCCTATTAATAAATTATTCAAAAAGTCTCACAAACTTACTGTTACTGTTTTAATTAATCTGAATCTTTGACTGAATGAACTGGCTGCAGTTGAACTGCATATTTTGGGACCTGTTGTTAATTTTAATATTTTCATAAGGCAACATTTTAGAAGATCTGCTGCAGAAAAAGTTGAGAGAGAATTATTTCATAGGTAATTAAAATGTGCCGAATGAACTGTAATCGAATGAAATTAAATCGAAATAGGAATCGACTTGAGAGCAGAACTGAATTAAATTGAATGGGCAATTGTGTATTGTTGTATACTATATATCATAATATATATGAAAACCATTTCTGTCAAAGCTGTGTCTTTACTAATATATCTTTATCTTGTGCGTGTGTGCATGATTGATTGTGACTGGAGTGTTTTTCACCATATTGGATAATGAACGCAGAAAAGCATGGATCACTCACAGGGGAAGGATTGATATGCACCTCCTCAACTCTGAGAGCATGGAGGAGTTTAGCTGGCTGGCTAATTGCCTGATTAAAATATGAAGGCTGCATGACGCTCATGGAGCTGATTGACTGCTCTCCATACTGATGGAGATGTTCATCGCTGGGTTTGCACAATAATGCATGCAGACATCTACCAAAGCCCTCAGCCCATCATGCTAAGGTACGACACTTGCGCTTTACACAATTTTCTTTTCCCAGTGCCTTTTTGTTTTCCCACTCAACCGATGGTGTAAGGCAGAAATCAGCTGAAATTGTCTTTAAAGAGCTCATTCCCTCTGCCAACCGTCTTTTTCGTTTCTTGTCTCAGAATAGCTGATAAATGTCAGGTGCTGTATTACCTCCTCCTCTGCACACACAGAATTAGCCACCTGCATTAGTGCTGTAGGTTATTTATTTCTGCTCGTGCCGGACTGACTCTCTAATCCAGGGAGAATAGAGACAACATTAACGTCAACCTGTCTGTTCCCTTATGTGTTTTAGGGGGAGGGAGGGGTGACAGAATAACCTTTGCGCTGACAAATCACAGCTTCTTTACGACTGCCTGCCTGCTCACCGCATTAAACCTCTGTCAAAACTGAGCAATGGCTCCGCCGCCTTGAGGTACATGTGGTCTACACTTGCGGTTTTGTTATTTGGTGATTAGTTGTAAAGCAGACTTGGGAAATGGATAATAATAACTTGTAGAAGGGATCCAGATCTCAACGTACTTCACTTAGGGAGGCTAGGAATAGTTCACTAAAAAATAAAATTTGCTGAATGTTTACTTATCCTCAGGCATCCAGGATTGTAGATGAGTTTGTTTCTTCATCAGAATAGATTTGAAGAAATGTAGCATTACATAACTTGCTTACTAATAGATCTTCTGCAGTGAATGGGTGCCGTCAGAAGTGCAAACAGTTGTTATAAGAAGGTTACACAGTGTTATAAAAAAACACAATAATCCACACAACTCTAGTCCATCAGTTAACATCTTATGAAGTGAAAAGATGTGTGTTGTGAGAAACAAATCCATCATTAAGGCATTTTAACTTCAAACCATGATGTGTGTTGTGAGAAACAAATCCATCATTAAGGCATTTTAACTTCAAACCATCGTTCTGACCAAAATATGAGCTCATAATCTAAAATAACACTTCCTCCAGTGAAATGTTTCCTGTGAGCGTCTTGACCCAAGACACACATTTTTCATGGATTTAAACAAATCAATTATTCATAGATTAACAAACATCACAGACCCCTCCCAAGCAACATACTGGGTTCAATGTCTTAGTGAAAAGGTCGGGGACCCTCGTTCCATGGCAACCCTGACACCAGATACAATTACGACCTAATGGAATGTATGTAGGGAAAATCACTGCCTTTTTCTTAAGAAAGAGACACAGTGCACAGTAGAAATTTACTTTTCTACTAATCAATTCATAGGAAAACCTTCTTTGAATAAACACTACTACCTTTCAGTCATTGTGTAGTTGTCTTGAGATTGTTCTACTGTGTTTAGGCAGGCTTATGATGGAAACATCGTTCCTGTCATCTGCCTATATAATCCTACCATGTTTAGTATCTATGATTTCGCCTTCTGATGATCTAAACAAGATTTTATATTATATGTTGGTACATAGGCAAAATATATTAGGGTCCTGAGAATCTTTAGTAATTTCAAGTTCCATTTGCAAAGTACCATGTCCTCACACAAAGGGTCATAAAAACTACCCAGTATCTTAAAACTCCCACTTGGGATTCCGGCCTGTCTCATTGGACAAGCCCATCTTGAAAAGCGGAGATCTTCTCCGACCTTAAAGGACCGGCTCCAGGGACCCGCCCCAGTCGGTGGTCCTGCTAGGTTTCGAGAAGATGTGGCTACCAACGCTCCGACCTAATAAGCTCGTGCCAGGCTTTGGCCTCGACCTTTCCATTAATCAAGATTATCTGACTCAAAACTGGTTCTTTTTCATCAACCAACTTCAGCAAAAGATCAACTTGAACCTTTGGACTGAATCAAGCCTTTCTTTCAGACAGACGAGACGTGCAAGTATCAAACTTAGCCTTATTAAATGATACATGAGGTATCACTTACACCTTTTTACAAAAGTGTGTTTGAACTAAGAATCTGATGTTTCCTTCAGGCGGTAGATCTGCTGAATATGCAAATGGTTCCATAACTTCATAGTCTTATTTTCTCTCCTCTTTACTGAGTTAAGCTTTAACCCTTTCCTATAACAACTGTATGCGTGTGTGTGTATGTGCATGTTAGACCAGCTTATGTGTGTATGTGTATGTTAGACCAGTTTAAGTGTTATGTAGTATGTTAGACCAGTTTAAGTGTTCATGTAGTTAATAAAGCCTTACTTGTATCACACTTGAAGTTGTTCATTGTTTGCTCATAACTGGAGTCCATAATCATGCAGATTTTTGCTACATGCAGTAGTATTGTACAGTAAGAAAGTTATTTCCCTTAACCAGGAAATAAACGTTCTTAGAATTGACAGACAGTTGACCTGAGAGGTCAGCTAAATATCTACAGCAGATCTAAATATTTATAATTAATTATAACTAGTTATGATTAATTAATCATATTTCCCATGAGCTGATTCGCTACAATCCCGGTAGTCCTATTTAATCAAATCCACAGGCATATTTTGCTTAGAATGTTTGGTTATTTCTTTCTCCTGATTCAGGCGAGATGATTCGTTCATTGGAAAAATAAATATTATGGGTATTATGGACTCCAGAAGAAACGGTTGGAAGTTAAATACACTGTCTGATGGATGTTGATTATAACATCAGCTTTTCTCTTCACAAGACATAAATTGATAGACTAGAGTCTATTATTGTGATGTTTTATAGTTGTTGTTAGGACTATCCTTTCTGGGATCCCATTCACGCAGAGGCAGTAGGATGTAATACTAAATATCTTCAAACCTATTCAGAAGCAAACTACAATGAATACATTTTTTAGTAATTTTGGTAAATTTTCATTTTTGGGTGAACTATATTGCTTTAATGAAATGCTAAGTTGAAATATAGTCTTAAAAAGACCTAATTTAATAATCTAGTCTCAAACAGTGTTTTATATAACGTTTCAAATCTATGCCAGACGTTAATATGCTCCAATGCATGGCAGAGTCAACATTTGCTCAGAAATAATTGTTGCCCCTCTCCTAGCACCAGTATGTCATTACAGTAGAGGTCCAAGACCCCTCTTTTCTCAGAAAGTCTATTTATAGAAATTAATTTAGATCTGTTTGCAGTGGGCTTGCCATCACGATAGAGAATGGATATCACCTGACTTCGTTTTCGTTCCCCCCCCCCTCTCCACAGATTACTGGTTACAGATAACAGACCTGCATCACCCTGCCATCAGTCTGGTGTTGCTATGTGCTTTGTAGAAGTGTTGCACTGATTTAAGCAACCTTCACATATTGAATTAACTCCGGTTTCCATGGTGAGCAGCAACAGTGCACATAATCCCAGAGTGCTTCATTTAATTGCAGATCGAATCAAAACAAAGTAATGATGCACGGAAATAACGGATAAAATGCACCGCCGGGCTATTTTTAGCTGCAGTGAAATATCTTTCGTGGCTGCCCGCAGAAATAGCAAGATCTTTTCCTGTATGCACTGTTGATCTGATTGAGCTGCAATCAGTAGAGTAAATAATTGACATTTTTGAAGAAAATAAATTTCACTTCAGTAAGGGATGGTTTGAATTGTTTGCACTGAACACTAAACTAATTTTGCTGAGCCTAGAAATTAACAGAAGACTCAAGAGAAGCAAGGGGAGGGAAGAAATGAGCAATAAAGCGATTTTCCTTTTCCAGTTAATTTTTGATAGTGCTAGAGACCTTTTGGAAATGTACTACTAAAGTCATTTACTTGACTTAATTGCTTTTAAATGTAAGATTAATAACAATTTATTATTAAATAGTGTTTTTTTCTAATGCTATCAAAAATGGATGTAACCCAATTTTATAAGTGCTGTCTGAAAGCTGTAGAATAATTATATTTTCTATGCAATTTTTTTTTTAAAAGCATTATAAGATATTTTCAGCCTAATAATCCATAACGCCGTGTATTATGAGTTTACTGGGAAGCCTGGTGGTCAGTAAACTCTTATATCGTGCATGTGTTTGCTTGTGTGAGTTTGTGTTTGCCTGTTTGTTTGTGTGCTGTTGGTGGCAGACGTGGTTTGGATTCCTGATTTTTAATTGGCCCTGGCAGACATTCAGAAGACACTGAATTACTGTGTTTAGCGTAACAGGGACAGACTGCAGCCCCAAGAGTGCTGTTAGTGCTTATAGAGGGTATTTATCATTTGTAAGAAGGTCTGTGCAGAGAGCGAGTTAGCTATATATAGAGAGAAATGAAGAGAGAGAGAGGAAACATGAATGTTTGCAGATGGTTGAAAATCCACAGTGACCGTTCAGTGAGAGCAATACCATAGATTTAGATTTTTCATTTTAGCTCTGATTGTGCTGAATAAAACCTTTATGGGGGAAAAGAAAAACACACGTCGCCCTATGTTGGCTGGCAGGTTTTTGCGGTTTTTATGGAAATAACAGATTGAATTTGTGACGATGTGTATAAAAAATAAGTAATTAAAAAAAATTAAAAGAATATTTTAACTGCGATAAGGACATGTATAAATATTTATAATGAACATCATAAGTTAGAGAATTAGAAATAGCTATTATGTTGAGATTACATTGTTAATTAAAATTTTTGAGCATTTATTGTTGTTAACAACGGTTTTATAGTGTTCTTTTCAAAGAACGCACGAGTACAACAACAAAAAAGCACTGTACAAACCTAGAACCATCCCAGGCCTATTGAAGAATATAGAAATAAACAAAAAAAACAAAGAATCTGATTTGAGCGTTTTATACACACTATGGTAAGATCCAATACCACTCAAAAGTATATTTAGTATTTATTTTAGCGTTATATAATCTTTTTGCTTTCTTTTTTTAGTGACCAAAAAACTGTAAAAGCAGTAATATTGCTAAATATTATTTATATAAAATATATATTTATAATATTAAATTAAAAGAAGTGTTTTCTATTTTAAAATTTGATTTATTCCTGATGAGCAAGTTGAAGCATCATTATTCAGTCTTCAGTGTCACATGATTCTTCGAAAATCATTCTAATATGCTGATTTGGTGCTCAAGAAACATTTATTTGTATTATCAATGTTGGAGTCAGTTTGGCTGCTTAATTTTTTTGTGGAAACTGTAGTCAGGATTCTATGATTCAAAAGAAGTCAAAAGAACAGCATTGTAAATCTTTGTACTGTAACTTTTGATCAATTTAGTGCATTCTTGCAAAATATTATTATTTTTTTGTTAAATCTTACTGATCCCAAACATTTGAATTGCTCTAGTATTCTGTCCAAGCTAGTTTAGCATGTCAACCAGCTGGCATCAGAACTTGATCTGCTAATAAGTGGCAAAAACCACATTACAAATGTAAACAATTTTTTACAGATGTAAAATCATTCATAAAGTTTTATTCATCCCATAAAAACCACCAGCAATTTTCAGTGTGTGAATTATTTATTAATCTCAATTGTAGTTGCTTTCAACGGAGGAGTATGGCTATTCTAGCACACTAGGAGGCAGGAAACCATAAGGAAATTCTGGGCCCCAAAACACAAACTGGAAAACAGAAGACTATAGCTTAGCCAGCAGTCAGGATGAATGCTGCTGAGGAGTAAACAAATTATTGAGCAGTCGTGTGGCATTCTCAACAGTCAGCCTTGTGATACCCCTTGCCATCTTTACAGTTCAATAGCACAGAACTGTCCTCACAGCTGTTGCTTGAGAAGGTGCCGGAACTACTGTGATGAAAGACATTTACAAGAGATCTCACCAGGCCAGGGATATTGTGTGTGTAGATCGAGAGAGAGGGAGAACAAGAATTTGTCCAATTAACAAAAATACCAAAGCTTGACATTTCTTGGTGCATCCAGCATTTTTTTCTTCCTTGAAATGTCACTCATTTGAATAGTTCCCCAACAGTATTGTCCTTTCAAGCCAGGGGCCATCAGTCTGGAAAAGAGCCGTCTGTTAACATAAAGAGACAGAATCCACAATGAATTATTACCGCTAGGAAAGAGCCTTATTTTTAGACCCCACCATAGAGATGAATGCATTATGGATGAATCTTCAAGCCTGTAAGGTTACAATATTTATGACACCATGTGTTATCTTAATTACTTATTACACTGATATTATGCAAAGCCTCATATCTGTAATGCATGCTTTGTTTTGTTTTTGTGACTTTATAGAGCTTAGGAAAAAATATTCTTGTCTGAAAATAAAAATAGTCTGAAGGTGTGACATTGTTTAAGTGAACCATTTGCGTTGGTTTAGCACCAGATTCGCTAAAGGAATTATGCAGATCAGCTAATAATGCAGATTTGTGTTGAAACCATTTTCACAGTGCAAATCAAATCCTGCCGGCTGGTTTGTAGTGCTAAGTTGTGAAAATGCTGGTAAAAGTACACAAACATCTAGGGATGCACTGATATTAAAATTCTGGCCATTACTGATAAACTTATAATTATTTTTATGCTGTGGTTGATAACTGATAAAGGGCCAGTATTAAACATCTTTACAGTTTTGCTTAAAAGAAATCAAAATTAAATCTAAAATCAGTAGTTTCAATATAAATTCAATATTGTGATTAAAGGAATCCTTTACCCAAAAAATGTCTTACCCTCAGTCTCAGGATCCACTGCAGTGAATGGGTGCCGTCAGAATGAGAGTTTGAAAAGCCCCTTAATGATGAATTTATTACAAACAAGCAGCTTTTACTTCACAATACTCGAGTCGTGTGGATTACTTGTGGATTATTGTGATGTTTTAATCAGCTGTTTAAACTCCTCATTCTGACGGCACCCATTCACTGCTGAAAAGCAAGTGATGTAATGCTACATTTCTCCAAATCTATTTCTGTTTCTGTTCTAATATTTCTTATTTTTATTTAATTTGCATTAGCAAACAGTCATTGGGAAATGTTTAACAATTCATAAAAGTCATGCTAGATACAGGTCTTTATACAAGTACATCTTAAATTTTGCAAAGTGCACAGCAGATATTTTGTTTTGAGGTGTTTTATAGCTGGTACAGTAGCTTTGCAGCGTTTTAATCTTTAGTTTGAAGATGTTATGCCTTTGTTAATCATGCTGCGGTAAAAATATCTCCATAAAGGCCGTGATTCAGCTTAGATCTGCATGCAGAGAACTGAGGTGCGAGGGTTCAGTGCACGAAAGATCAACAGATCGATAGTCAACAGCCGCTGAATTTTCCCCTTTGACAACGCTGCCTTCTCAGTGAAGAGCGAGTCTCTCATCTGCCTCTTCAGCACTCACTTCTATGCAACGAGTGTACAGTTAGAGCCAGTTGCATTATTTAATCAGGAGTGTGCTGTTTGTGTGCTGTCGTTAATGCACCCAGTGTCCACCATAGTCTGTCATAGCATTGGATGTAGACTGTTTTAATGGCGCTGCAGCTATATTGGGTATGCAGTGGCCCTTTCCCACCTCTGTTTTCTCCTTACACTTGACTGCATCGTTCCATCTTTTCCTGAGCTTCTATTTTGCTCCTTGTTCAGTAATGCTTCCACTGGCTCTGCTCTTGCTGTTTGATTTCTGATATGTGGGATTTATTTCACTGTTAAAGGAATATTCCACATTCACAAGTTGACAGCATTTCATGGCATGATGTTGATTACCCAAAAAATAAATTTTAAGGAAACCAAGAAACAAGTGAATTTTAGCACTTCTAGTTCCAAACAGGGAAAATGTAAAAAAAAAAAAAGACTGTGAAAAACTACGTTTAGCCATGTTTATTTATTTATTTTTTCATAAAAGCTGTTCATTTGTGAAGATTATCGTGATGAAAATGTGTAAGAATTGTAAACTTTTATTATTCACAGAGCTTATTTTCTGCAAAAAATCCAAATCCAATGGAAAAAAATCGGATTTGGTTTTTGTCAAGGGAACCAGGGTGATTGTTGTCAAACATATGTAATCACTACAGCACTCTATTCTTTTTGGTGTCGCTAGGAATTCCACACTTCACCTTTGAATTTGGTTCTTAATCTAATTTTTGAGAGCAGATGAATGAGCAGTCATCTGTAGAGCGAGTCGGTGATTAGGGCTGTCTGACAGAGGTGCTGATAGTAACTGTGTGAGAGAGAGAAAGAAAGCCACTTATCACCTTTGCAGCCCATAAGCACTGTGCTAATTGTACCCGTTGCGTTGTATAATGTCAGTGTACACTTGGTGAAATCCCCTGACTGATGCTATTTCTGATCGTTTGGAGCAGAAACGAGCCCCACGCACCTCCTTGGTTTAATAGCTGTGCTTAAGAGAGCGCAGAATTGCTGACTGCTGAAGTGTTAAGAGATGGAATGGAATATTAGCAAATTGCTTACACTGCAAATACTGAAATCCAGTGTACGGTATGTAACGATAAACATTTTAAACTGTAGAATACTTTACATCTTTACTTGTACAATTTTGGGGGTGGAGTTTAGTTCATAGTTTTGACATTGATTTAGATTTTTTTTTCCTGATGTTGGGATATATTAACTTAACTTTTGTCACATAATGCTGCTTCTTCACTAATGTTAAGCTTAGTGCATTGTATTGTGGGATACAATACAATATGGGAATTGTAGTGTGCTCTAGTTATATTTTGTACACTTTTTTGAATAGTGCACTACTGCATTCTGCAACTAAATATTATGAGTAGTATACTAAATATATTGCAGCATTTTTGTACTTTTTGAATTCACTGTATTATAAATTTATACACCTCAGAATAATTTTATGAATACACTACAGTTCAAAAGTTATTATTTATTTATTTTATTTTTTGGTCATTTTTCTTATGCTCACCAAGGCTATATTTAATTGATCAAAAATACAGTAAAACAGAAGTTGTGATTGTGAACAGTGTCCAAAACATGGAGAGGATGACGTTCGCATTAAACTTAAGGATGGATAAATACTTACAGTATTGGGAAAAATGGATTGTGTTTGACTCTATGACACGGCTATTGTCTGCTGTATCATCTGAGATATACTTCCATCAATATGTTTATGTAAGAATGTATAGGTGACCAAATGACTTTTCTGTTGTTAGATGTGATTGATATGGGTTGTTTTTTTTCTCTAAAAGATAAAAAAAAAAAAAAAGTTAAAAAAAAAAAAACAGAAATTGTGAAATATTATTTACATTTAAAATAACTGCTTTCTATTTAAAAATATAATTTAAAATGTAAGATTTTGTGATGTGAAACAGACTTCTTTTTATCAAGTCTTCAGTAAAAAAAATCATGATTTTCAAGATATATATTTAAAAAATTTATTTTTTTCATGAGAATTTATAATTTAATTAAAATATATATTTTAGATCAACTTACATTAGTTTTTTCGTATGTTTATTAAGGTTTATACTTACAGTATGTTAATAAGTATTAAGGATGTTTTTGTTTAATAAAGCAGGGATTATGGAGGATAAGGTTTTTTTAAGAGATGAAGCTTTATACTTTCCAGCCAATTAAAGCACCTGTGTGCATGGAAGGAATCAATAATAAATCTCTCTCTACATCCTGCCCAGCCGAAGTTACAAAACAGCTTATTCACACCGGCCACTGAATAATTCATCACCCTCCTTGACTACCAGGGTCTTCCTCACAGCTAACGCTCCAGCATGAACTTGCATTATATGATAGGCTTTTTTAATGTGTCCTGTTGATGCAGATTTTACATTCACCAAGCCCTGCATCACGACTCAATTCCCCTGTGTATTTAGATGATGTCCTCTCCCACATCACTACATTTCGACGAGTAGAAACAATAGCATGTTATGACCCTTATTAATGTAAAAAGAAATCAATAATTAATGGAAAACATAATTAAATATGCTAGCTTTTCCTTTAAAGCAGCTTGGTTCCATAAGTTGATGAGGTGACGGACAGCGAGAGCCGCATCAGCACGAATAACAATGAGCAAGTGGGTTTTGGCCCCTTCTCTCAGACGCTGCCTGATCGCGCACCCTATCTCTTTGTGTCTTCTCTTACATAATTCTGCTCCTTCTGCTATTTACAGTACATCACTTCTGTTTTCAGGGCTTTCCACAAGATACCCACAATTCTTTGTTTCTCCTGCCGTTGGCATTGGAGGTGGGAAACTCGATAAAGAGTCATTCAATGCGATTATAGCTAATGAATTGGAAAAAATGGGACTGATGGACTGAGGTGAGATAAAGACTTATTGGTTGGCTGTTCGTGTAGCACCAGAGGGCTTGTTTACTGGGTGTTGAGCAGCGAACATGTGGGATTCCACATCTGTTTCTGACCAGAGTCACCGGTGAGGAGGAGGATACAATGGTGTCATGGTGTAACGGGTTTGGATTTGCGCAAAGGGATGATTTGAAAAATGCGAATCAGCGTTGCGTGGCGGTAATTGTTAAACTCCTTGTGGGATAAATTCTGTCATGTCACTGTAGGACACAAAAAATAAATTGCAGTCGTGATAAACAGCATAATAAACGGAGTCCTGGCTGAACATTTTCTCAGTAAGGGCTTTTGAAATATTAGAAATATTCCACCTCCACAGTGTTGAAAACAATCATTTCCTAAAGCCATTGCTGGATGTTTTTCTTTCTTTTTTTCACTAAAGTAGACATTGCTTATACAGTATGTACCTTCCCTCCACCTTTTAAAATGTAAATATATTTTAAAATGATTCTTATATGTATTATATATAATATATATACAGGGTGCGATTTGCCGGGGGGGGGATTTCCCCCCCTCTAGTCTACTCATCCCTGCCTCTGCTGAATTATTTTTATCTCCGGTGGGGATAAAAAACATCCCGCGAACCAGCGCCGAAGTCCAGATCTGAATCAAATGATTTGCGATACGTGCATTGAAGTCCCGATCTGAATCAAATGATTCATGATACGCACTTTGAAGTCTCGATCTGAATCAAATGATTCGTGATACGCGATCCGATTGGAGCGCTTCGAAAACTGATGGTTTAACTGATTCGGAGTTTCAAAAAGCTCAGTTGATACTGTAAAATGTGTTTGATCACTTTCCTATATAATTTCTTTGTGGTTTGAATAACCGTTGAAATTAAATAATTTATCATCCTAATGTTTTTATTAAATTGTGATCACGTTAAATAGCCTACATTTTTAGTCGTATTAAAAACATTTTGTGGCATGACACACATTATCTGGTACTTGCCTAAAAAGACGGGTTTATGATGTGCTTTGTTAACAGATTACACTAACATTATACTTTAAAGCCTTGCTCTGAAAAAAAAGTTTTCAAAATCATCCCCCCCCCCTGCTTTTTTCACAAATCGCACCCCATAATTAAAAAAATATATTTGTAAGATATATATATATAGCATGAATCTAAACATTTTAAATGTATTTAATATATAATAAAATAATGTAATGTAAATGTTAATGTGATGTAAAAAAAATAGATTTAATATACTAATAACTAATATTTATAGATTTTTTTTTAAAGATTCTTTCTCTTCTTTGATTTTCTTTTTTTTTTCTTTTGATGTTAGGATGTTTTGCTTCTTTACTCATGTAGCATTTTGACCCATGACGTTTAAATGCCACCTGCGGTTCACCAAATCATCTCCCAGACCATTATCGGACATGGCTGTACACTTGCTTCCATTGTCAGCGCCAGTATGCTGTGAGCACCCAAGTATCCATCAAAACGAGGTGAAGGCTAATTACATTGTGACAGTAATTACACAGTCCTGAGGACAGATAGCACGATATTATCTTCCTTTTCATTCCACTGGCCCTTTGAAGATTTCTCTCAATTTATTTCACCATCTCCCACCTTCTTTACACAGTGGGGTTTTGTTTTCACAACAGTGATAGAATTCAGGAATCATAAAAAAGCCAGCATAATGCCTTTGGGTGAGAATTGGAATTATGCAAATTAGTCTCTGGACGTGAGTAATTCATTAGCGCCTGCAATATAACAAAGATATTCTGCTGCTGCTTCTTTCAGGCACATAAATTGGGTTATAACTTTTGCAGACAGGTTATGTTTCATATGATTTACTCAAGAGCTCATTTACATGTATTTCATTAACAACGGCACATTGTGCCTTGTTTTACGTCATTTCAGGTTAAAACATACCTGGGTTTCCTGTGCGTATGTTGATGTTATATATGTTGAGTCCAGTTGAACACCTGTAATCAATTATGAGAAAACATTTTCCTGAACAGCAATTTCAAAATGTTAAGAAATGCAAGACAAAAAAGTATTACGTCGTCGGTATTTAAATGAAGTAATTGTCATTCAGAGCAAGTAAACCTTCTTTCTATGTAAATTAGACTCATTTATGGATGGGAATCATGAAGAATTTAATGCTTCTAGTTCATCTTAACAATTCATGTCCCTTTATGGTTCCAATGACTCTTTTAATACTCTTGTTAAGGAATAAATATTTGGAAAAAATAAATATAGTTCCATCGCCAAAAAAATTTGATTATTTAAAAAATAAATCATTTTTAAAAACAATTCTTGCCAAAGTCTGATTTTTAATTACTTTTCACAGTCTTTTTAGAAGCAGCATAAATCTAACCCAATAATTGGCCTTAACTATGCATTAGAAAACAATACTAAACAAACAAAAAATGTGGTTTCACTGAATTATTTTCATGAAATATTGACACATTGTCATGTGAACAACCAGTCAGTAACTACGCTCCTGTCTATTTGGAAGCTGTATGTGTTTGATTCACTAAAACAAACTGACTCATTAGAGTAATTTGATTGGGGGTCAGCCTGCACTGATTGAGCTGCTTTTGATTCACCTAAAAAAAACTGAAGGAGTCTACTCTATGTTTGATAACTGGACTTCACTGGGTGCACAGTTTGTTTTCAATTCACTAAAAAGAACCAGTTCATAAGAGTCATTTGTGAATCAGACTACCCTGGTTGTGCAGTATGTTGTTTGATTCACCAAAAAGAACCGGTTCATAAGAGTCATTGTTTTTTTTCTCATTTGTGAATCAGACTACCCTGCACTGTAAAAAATGTCAAGCCGTTTCAACTAATTATTATTTAGTAACAAGTTTCACAGAAATTTTACATTGTCAATTTCTGTCTTCAAAGGGTTGCCTGAATTGCTATTTTTTAGTTGGCTCAACCTTTACTGAAATAGTTTTATAGTCCATTCAGCTAAAATGTTTTAATTGTCAAACATTTAGAAAAGTACAGCAAGTTGTGTCAATTAAAATTTAACCATTTACTCCATGTATTTCATATGTTACCTCAACTAATATTTATTATTTGGGCATCATAAGAAATTGCTGTGGAACTAGTTATTATATTGAGTTTAAGAAAAGTATTACCTGGTGTCTATCAATCACTAAAACACACACATTACAACACATAATAGCCTTTATTTAATAACAATCTGCATTTACAGGTGCATCTCAATAAATTAGAATGTCGTGGAAATGTTCATTTATTTCAGTAATTCAACTCAAATTGTGAAAACCCGTGTATTAAATAAATTCAATCCACACAGACTGAAGCAGTTTAAGTCTTTGGTTCTTTTAATTGTGATGATTTGGCTCACATTTAACAAAACCACCAATTCACTATCTCACAAATTAGAATATGGTGACATGCCAATCAGCCAAAAACACCTGCAAAGGTTTCCTGAGCATTCAAAATGGTCTCTCAGTTTGGTTCACTAGGATACACAATCATGGGGAAGACTGCTGATCTGACAGTTGTCCAGAAGACAATCATTGACAGCCTTCACAAGGAGGGTAAGCCACAAACATCAATTGCCAAAGAAGCGGCTGTTTACAGAGTGCTGTATCAAGCATGTTAACAGAAAGTTGAGTGGAAGGAGAGTGTGGAAGGAAAAAGTGCACAACCAACCGAGAGAACCGCAGCCTTATGAGGATTGTTCAACTGAACTGAGTCAAGTAAAGTCCAGTATTTACATAGTGCTTTTTACACTACAGATTGTGTCAAAGCAGCTTTTACAGTATTAAACAGAAAAATCATGTGTCGAAGGAACCAAAACGCCATCGTTCTTCTCTGGCCAGACGAAACCAGCCGTTTAATTGCAGGCTGCAACACAGGTCAGATTGTGCAGAGGACTGGTCTGGTTCCTGTGGTCTTGTCCCGATGGCTGTCTAGGTGACGAGGTCTTCGGAGGGGATATGTCTCTCGGGCTCATCTAGTTGTCCTAGTGTCCGCTGGCAGTTAGGGCTGTCAAGGGCATCTCTAGTCTGATCCACCATCTGATCTGGATACAGCCTTGGAAAAAGTGACTGGCCAGCATCTGAAAACTTACAATGATGAGAAAGCACCAATGAAACCTTTGGCCACACCCTGATGGAGAAATAAAGTACAATTTCTCACAAAAAATTAAATAATGCCTTTTAAATAATTTAAAATGTAATACCAGTTAATTAAATTTGTGATGAAACAGAAGTTTTTTTGGCACACAAAAAATCTCAATCCATCGCACAGGGAGCATTGTTGACTGTTCATTAGTTGCAAGGATTTGTAACAGCACATGCACATTTCATATTATAAGTCTACCTTAAACAGCATTAAAATAATATCAAAATATGCCTGCCTGTTGTTGATAAATACCAGTGGTGACGTTTTACAAATTGATTGATCAATTGTCCCAATGTTTACTAAGCCATGGTCTCTTTACCTGTGCAGGGACTCGTGTGCACGATCTAGTGATTCACTACCTAGTGAAATGACTGAGACGCAGTCTGCTTTGATAACAGCCTTGTGAAAGGATTCAGTTGTTTATTCTCGTTCGGAACGACGAACTCCTCTCCGAAGCGCCTTCACGAGACCAGAAATGCCGTGTAATCCGCCCCGTTTGAAAAGAGCCTGGTTGTTAGTCACATTTAATGTCGACTTTTAACTTCACGGGACAATTGCAAAAGTTTGCACACGCAAAAACCCATTCAACATGCCCATGTTAACTTCAAGAGAAGCGTATTACTGTGGTTTACATTACACTTGGGCTGTGAATCTTTGGGTAGACAGCGAATCGATTTGATTCACAGGTTTTCGATTCGATTCAAGAACGATTTTTGCAAATTCAGAACGATTCGATTCACAATTAAATTCGATTCAATTCTGCATTCTTTAAGTGCATTCACAGGATTATTTAAATGCTTCCCCTAAATTCTTTAAATGCTTAGTCAGGGGGCAAATTACACAGCAGCCTGTATGGTTACAGAACCATAGGTTAGAGAAAAAAACACTTTGTCCATTGTTAGATGATAGTTTAATGATGCTATGGCATAACATGTCATATGTAGAAATGTATGTAAACCAAGATTTAAAAAAAGAGCTTTAAAAGTATTATGTATAGGCTAACATTTTGTCACAGCAGGGGTGTAGCCATCATTTCAAAAGTGACAAATGTCAAATACAATAATCTCTTACTTTAAATTTGCTATAAGAAATCAAATACACTGCTGGACAATAATCTATCATTTGTAATCTATAATTTTTCCTAATGGCAATTTTTATGATTGTTTTATATACTACAAACAATTATTTCAATTTTCTGCACAGAATAAGGTAGAAAATATACTTTATAGTTTCTGTACTGTAATAAATATGTCAATTAGCACTGCATCATTCATAAATTATTTATTTATTGTCTTAACGTTTCAGTTCATTCTGTTTTTTATACAGCTGCAGATATAGCCTGGCACGTCTTAATTCTATAAGCGCGAGATCCTCTCTTCATTGCCCCCCGAACTTTCTTAAATCATTCATAAAATAAAATGCTATAGTATTTAACTTTTCCTCTCCATCGGCGAATGATGATCCTGAAAGAAAACGCACCCGATGTCTGTTTGCTATAGCAACGAACGCTACTTTCATGCATCTGATTATCAGATAAACCTCGCACTCTTATTTCAAGGTTGTTGTTAATGCTGTGGTTATTTTAACGGTTTCCTTCGTACATTCGGTTCAACGACATTGTTAAAACACATTTATCATTCAATGGAACTGTGCGTATGCTTTAGACACTTACATTTTTACTCCGTCCATGCAATAAATGCACAGCCTTCGACTGCTCAGGTAATGTCGTTGGTATGACCGAGAGCCATTGAAAAACTACAGAAAAGTAAAACTACTTCACTTTAGCATTACTGGCCATGAGTACTAAGGAGAGATCACACATCAGCGGCTCAAAAATGTGTCAGTGAGACGAACTGAGCGCGAGCGCAATTCTGTGACAGTCACAGGCAGTAAATAGTGCAGCGTGTGAAGGAGAGATGCAAGGCACGAACATTGTTCAAGGTCTCCATTAATTCGTGCTTGTAGTAATTTAAGGTGTATATATTTTGAAAGCATTGAATCGCTATAGAAATCGCGATTCATTCGATTCTTAACGTTTTAAATCGATTACTTAAATTGATTACTTAAATCGATTACTGATTCACGATTCAAAAATCCATGTTTCAAGATCAATGCATTATGGGATGATATTAGACTCAAAATGATTAATAGACGCACGCACAATTATTCATGTACTGCATACATTTTATACATGTATCTTACTAACCACAAACAACAAATGCCTTTCGATTTGAGTCTGTGGAATTCAGGATTAAATGATTGTGCAGGGATTTGTACAAATACAGACATGTTTTCGAATAAAAATGTTCTGTTCTGCATTAATATATCAAATTGCTCATGCAAAAAGGATTCTGTGCATATGTGGATCAGGTGACACGCGTGCATTAATAATTGACGTCTAGTTCAAGTCGATCTTGTTCAGTTCATTTGGATTTTGAGACTTCATTTTCGCAGTTTACAGCATTTCATGACGCTCACACACACAACTACCAACGAACAAGGCCCAGTGCAATTCATTAACGTGTACTGATTTGAAAAATTTGCAAATGTGCGTCACTACACTGAAACAAATGCTTTTCAACCGGTGTCTGCAGAGTTAAGAATTACATTCATGTGCAGCATTTTCTTCAAGTAGAGACATATTTGTGAATACAAATGTTATAGTTTGTATTAAAGTATCATCATTTGTGCATGTAGCGATTAAAATGTGCATTTGTGGATCAGGCGACGCGCGTGCATTAATTCACGTCTCTTCTGAATCGATTCTATTTGATTCATTTGAATTTTGAGACTCGTTCCGCCCTTTTAGCCTTGCCCAATCCACACACACACAGCTCGCGATCCACGCGCAGCTGAGACACAGAACATCAGCGACCACTAGATGGCACTAGCCCCAGTCACATGTGCGCATTCCATTGAGTACAGTTTCATGAACGTTACATTGTGTTTTCTTAGTTTTCTTTTTGGTTTGGTTTTGGGTTTTCAACTAAACTTTACGACGCAGAATAGCTTTATTAATTTGCCAAACAAGAACTTGAAGAAGGGACTTGGTTTTTTTCTTTTCTTCTGTAATTCAACGGGGACACGTTGTCAGTATTCCTTCCTTGTATTATTATTATTCTTATTATGCAAAGATGAAGTTTACGATGCTGATCCGAAGCCATATCTGCAGTACGGAGAGAAATGACCTTCATATAGTCCACCAGCATGGCAAACGCTGAGCCTTCTTCATTTCAGAATAAAATAGTCAACCAAAATATACAGTAGATACACATCATCTAGATAAATGGTTAATTAAAACAACATGGAGTACAATCCGGGCCTGTTCAGACTGAGCTCGGGCCAAGAACATATTTTTATCATGTGAAGAGGACGATTTTCATGTGAAGCGACCCATGATTATTGTGACTTTTTTTGTGGAACGTGGGTAAGTTACAAGCCTGGTTCCATAGGCCTTATAAATAATAGTCTGTAGCATTCAAATTTAAATAGGCAACATTGTGAATATGGAACCATTTGGATTCTGAGATTTGGAAATGAGAGAGTAAGAAAATAAATATCTCCAGAATAAAGTCCTTAGCCTATAATGCGAGATTAAACTCATTAAATATCCAGAAAAATGTAGAAATCAAATATTAAAGAATAAAGTCGTTCATCAGCATCGTCAACTTCATATTTGCAGACACTGAATCAGAAAACAGTTTAGTAATAAGTAGCCTATATAAAATATGTTATAGCTATTTATGCGATCCGCTTGAGCGCGGAATAGGCTATAGCGTATAAAACGCTGGTTTAGTATAGTTTAGTTTAAGTTAATTTAATAGTTTAATTAAATATAAACGTGTGGTTACTAATGGCTTAAATGAGCGACTAATAGCCCTTTTAATAATAATAATAATAATAATAATACAAGGAAGGAATAACTGACAACGTGCTGTTGAATTACAGAAAGAAAAGAAAAAAACCAAGGTACCGTCATAAAGTTCTTGTTTGGCAAAATTAATATAAGCTATTCTGTGTCTCAAGACAAGCTCAATTAGAACAAGTTCAATAAAACATCTTTATTATAGGCTATTTCTACCGTAGAGGAAAATAGCCTAACCAAAAAGAAACAAAGAAAACACAATGTAACATTCACAGAACCGTACTGATGGAATGCGCACATGTGACTGGGGCTAGTGCCATCTAGTGGTGGCTGATTTTCTGTGGCTCAGCTGCGCGTGGATCGCGAGCTGTGTGTGTGTGGATTGGGCAAGGCTAAAAGGGCGGAACGAAAGTCTCAAAATTCAAATGAATCAAATAGAATCGACTCAGAAGAGACGTGAATGAATGCACGCGCATCGCCTGATCCACAAATGCACATTTTAATCGCTACATACACAACTGATGATACTTTAATACAAACTATAACATTTATGTCTCTATCTGAACAAAATGCTGCACATGAATGTAATTCTTAACTCTGCAGACACCGGTTGAAAAGCATTTGTTTCAGTGTAGTGACGCACATTTGCAAATTTTTCAAATCGAGTACACGTTAATGAATTGCACTGGGCCTTGTTCGTTGGTAGTTGTGTGTGTGAGCGTCATGAAATGCTGTAAACTGCGAAAATGAAGTCTCAAAATCCAAATGAACCGAACAAGATCAACTGGAACTAGACTTCAATTAATGCACGCGTGTCACCTGATACACATATACATGGATTCCTTTTTGCATGCGCAATTACATATGAATGCAGAACAGAACATTTTTATTCGAAAACATGTCTGTATTTGTACAAATCCCTGCACAATCATTTAATCCTGAATTCCACAGACTCAAATCGAAAGGCATTTGTTTGTGGTTAGTAAGATACATGTATAAAATGTATGCAGTACATGAATAATTGTGCGTGCGTCTATTAATCATTTTGAGTCTAATATCATCCCATAATGCATTGCATCATCAGTGTTTGTAATCGATGCATCGAGAAAACGAGTGAATCGTTACACCCCTACATTACACGTTTCGTCGTAGTAAGCATTGGCTTATAAAAGAGCGAGACCGCGCAATCTCTTCATATCTTTTAATGTCACAGAAACACAAAAATATCATACAACATGCCAAAATTAAACCTAAAATTCATTATAGTAACACAGCTTTTGACATTAAGTGTTTTATGGATTAAACGAGAAGAAAGACCACGTTCCCTTCACTTAAACAGTTAATTTCCCTCAGACATATTCATACAACGCTTATTCAATGTTTTTATATATGTTGTAAGTTTGTGTATAAATACATATGTTTTAAATAATACGTTTACACCTTTTTTAATATACAAGTATTGACCAATTCAGTCTAAGTACAAATTCAGTTCCACTTACAGTACCTGACACATGAACTTGATATAGCCTACATTTAACATAGCCGAAATATTAATTTTTCTTCGGACACATGACTTATAAAACACTTCTAAATATCCACTCAAAAACATTGGATATGCTGTATGTTTTTGTCGACAAATTGTTGACTGGATTTGAAAATAACCGTTCAGTCAATGTTTTTCAAATATATTTGTGTAGACTTAATATAATATATCCTCTCAACTAAGCCCAAGCAATAAAATTAGCTTGAAACAGTGCTGTGGCAGCTCTGATGAATAAGTTGTTGAGGAATATATTCGCGCTTTTCCACTGCATGGTACGGCACGGTACGGCTCGGTACGGTTCACTGTTGGGGGGTTTTTTACACTGGGTACATTTGGGTTTGGGCTGGTAAATTTTTTTAGGTACCAAATCGGTTGAGGTTCCAGTGAACCGTACTGTTACCAAAACGTGACGTGTAAACTCTGCTGATCACGGATTGGCCGGAGAGAATCGTCACTACCTTCGTCACTGACCTTGCGACACAAACACAACAGAACTGCTAGATGTTTTAGAATCGTGCAGCCATGCAGCGAAGAGATGTCGCACAGATGCTATAACTGGATTTAGATTACGTAGCGAACCTTTTCTTTAAACAACAGCGACAACAAGTGACTGTTTACCGTTGTATCCTTGAGTGTACAGTACCAGACGCGTGTACTCTCGTTGATGGCACGATGACTTTCGAGGATTTTTACCCCGCACTTGAGAGAGTGCTTGGTGGCGTACAGTTGGAATGAAAAGTTTTTCAGCGTCACGGCAATAGAGGCGGCGCAACTATAATGACATGTGAATAATCACGCCACTCTAAAGTGGACGGACGACAAGTGGAAACGCAAACCGAGCCGAGCCGTACCGTACTGAGCCGTGCCGAGCCGAGTCGTACCACGCAGTGGAAAAGCGCCATATTATTATGTGTGTAGTCTTTAGCAATATGTTGGCAAGTAAAGGTTGTGCATTGGCATTTGTTCTTCTCTTAGGATCTTTACTGAAACCATGCAGTTGTTTATAGACTCCTATGAATCGGTAAAACCTGAGCTAAGAGTCTAATAGATCACCCTGCGGTCATGATGCTTTTAAGGGCCTAAATTTATGAAGTGCTTTTGTTTTAAGACCTCAGGGGCTGCTATTTGACTATCCTGGTGGCCGTTTGTGAAAATGAAATGTGTAAAGCAGCGCTGAAAGGGGGATAAAGATCCCACTGTAGAGAGATAACATAAACATCAGACAGCAAGATAAGGACCGCTAGCGCAATGGAGAGTCTATTTTGGGGGCTGGGAGAAGGACTAGTGTGAGCAGCCCCAGTAGGACCCTCATTCAGGAGTCCTAACATCTCACTCTTCAGTGATCACGCCCAATGCAAATACCAGCATGCATTTCATTTAGCTCTCGCTATCAGTAAGTGCACCGAATTAACAAGTGAATGAAGTGGAAATGGTGGAGATTGATAATGGTCACAGATCATGTGTAAAAAAGGAAAGAAGCTATTGCATAATGCACTATAACCAGGTTGCAGTTCAGTGGTGCATCTATAAATTTATGCTCTGTGGATTTTTAAAACTAAAAGCTTTTATCCTAACGGGTGTTATGCAATGAAGAGTATAAAATGTGACTTGTGGCATACCTGCTGTAAATGCATTTGAAGGGAAGAACAGGAAGTTGATTTTAAGCAGTTTTTTTAAATCAGCATTTGACAGATATTATGGCAGATGGCAGCTGAAGCAGTGGTGGGTTGTGATCTGATAATAATGGGTGTAGATCTTTAATGATAGGTTCGTGAACTGCTGGAGAAAAAAAATGATGAAACTAACAATATTATGATGCATAATTAGGAGAAAACAATAAATAAGCTAATAAAAATGTAAATGTTTGTGCCTACCAACTTGTGTTTTGTGATGAATTATGCAAAGAGCAAAAGCATCCATAAACACATAATTGATATACAGTATTTATGCAATACACTGTGCGTTTAGTATATTCAGGAGCATTAAGTTTGTTTCACAAGTTAGGCTGTTAAATCACACTTTGGCTATTGTTTATGCATTTGCAAAGTTATCCGATTTCCAATTCGGAGGTTTATTGTTGCTGTTCAGAAGTTGCTTATTGTTGGGTCTATGCCGTTCATAGTAATGTTTTTAAGGATTTTTGTTTGCTTTTGTACATTGAACAATAGCCACTTGATGTCCAATGTTAAATCAGTTGAGAACCACTGTGTTAAAACAAGTGTGTTGGTTTTTGGTGCTTAAATTCTACAGTGCCTTTATGCAAATGAGGCAATGAGCAAATTAGCTATTTTGTGACAAGACTCACAAAGAGTTACATAGCTGAATATAATTGAAACTTTCTTTCACAAAGAAAGAAACTCTCTCTTCTATTCTGTATGCTAATCTACTCCCAGGAGACTTTTTAAAATGCCTGTTTTCTGTCAGTTTTAGCTGATTTTGACAGATTGCTTTTTTCGATCACGTGATATCGAACTGCTTGGATAAAAACTATTGATATGGAACACCTAAAAATGTTTTTTGTTGACAAATCGATACTTTAAAATTCAGGATAGATTAAGTTTATCAAAATTGACAGTAAAGACTTTTACAAAAAATTCTATCTCAAATAGATGCTGTTTTTTATCTTTCTATTCATCAAAGGATCAATAAAAATGTATCAGTTTCCACACAAATATTAAGCAGCACAACTGTTTTTAATATTGATAATAATAAGAAAAATTACTTGAGCACCAAATGAGCATATTAGAATGATTTCTGATTGATAATTTAATACTGAATACTAGAGTAATGATGCTGAAAATTCAGCTTTGCCATCACAGGAGTAAATTACATTTTAAAATATATAAAAATAGAAAAGTTATTTTAAATTGCAGTTATATTTCACAATATTACTGTTTTTAGGGCATATTTCATTTAGTAATGCAACCTGGGTGTGCATTTGAGACTTCCTTCAAAAACATTTCTAAAAATCTTATTGACTCCAAAATGTCTAGAATCATTTGTTGGCAGATGCCAGTTTTTGTGATATTTTCAGGGCTTAAAGTTCTCCGGCATCATCGTCCTAAATTTAAAAACACTTGTTGACATCAGTTCGAGTTCATGAGTTCACTTACCAGTGTATGAGAGGAACACAGCTTTCATTCTCAACCAAACTAACATTACTAGCCAATCAAACATTTTTGCTCTTATAAACCTGAGTATCCAAATGCTGAGTCGCAGCTGATGAATGGAAAAGAAGCCTGGGTCTCGAGCACGACGCATTGAAAAAGCTGCGAGGTGCAATGGTCAAAGATTTCCATCTAGCTCATATTTACATAGAATAACTAATTAAAAAGCAGCTGAGCTTTGTAAACAGCTCAGAGTAATCATGTCATCTCCATAAGAACGATATGATCACCAGAATGCATTTACCTGTATTTTTGAAAAGGTCCTGTTCACACATGATCTCTTAATGGTAATTTACCAGTTAAGACTGTCTGTGTAAAAGGGATTAAACTCTTCCTCTGCATATGCGGTGACTTTGGGTTACTTTCATTTTGGAAAACTCACTTGATTTGTAACGTAAATCATTTAAACATATGCCAGCACAGGAGAATACATCAACATATATGTTATATATCAACATATATAACACATTGCGATTTCAAAATAAACGTTTCTGACTTTGCATGTGGCCAAATTTAAATGGATTTAAACGTTGTTGAATTACATGAAACATCACTCTTGGCACCCTCTGCAGGTATTTGTTATTACATAGGCATAGACATTATGTATTAACAGTGTTTTTGTTCATAAAACCATGTACTGGTTTGATACTTTATTGAGGCCAATTATTAGTGCCTCATCATTCTGTATTATATAATAAGTCATATAAAGCCTGTTTAAACTTAGTTCATTGTATTACTAAAAATATTAGGAGTACTCACTTGTCAAAAGAATCAGTAGATACTTGAGTAGCAAATATTAGTGACCACTAAGTGCATCGTAAATATTAAAAACAAATAGTGGTAGCAATAGATAGTTTAAAAACATTTAAAAAGAAACATTGTTTTCCGTTTTGCTAGGATTTAAAAAGACATCTTTTGTTCATTTGACACATGTCACTAAAGTAGATAAAAGCTTGGCTCAATCTTTGTTGTTCTAGTGAACCAGGTATCTGCATTTTGTTTCGCTTTGTGAGCTAAGTGTATTGTCACACCCCTACTGTCTATGAGCGTGATAAAGCTCATGATTTTCCAAGTGTAGGATATAGCTTTCATTCTTCAGGTCAATCATATATTCATGAAAAAAAATCAGTTTGAATAAGGAAAACAATAAATTTGCCATAGTATCCTTTCAAATGTTAAAATTGCCACATTCATTGCATTCTTTGCATGTGCTGCAATTTATTTGTACCATTTTGTTTTATTAATTTATTTATTAGAATTTGAAAGATAATAACAATAATGATTGATAAGTGAGATCTGATTTTAATCCTTGAAAACCAAAAAAGTAGTGCAAAACCTTGAAAGTCCTGGAATTTTATTTTACAGTATCTGTACGAACCCTGCAGTTCTTGGACCATTTTAATGTTTTTGTTGTTGTTATTTGAACTGAACTGTAGTTTTCTGTAGTAAACTGTCTTTGTATATTTTCTATTTTCTATTCATTTCCTAGTATTTAATTTACCATTATTTCTAAACAATTTCAGAAATGTCATGTTTTGTATTGTAGGTCATCTTGTACCCTAACCAGCAAAACTTGATATCAAAAGCATCCTAAATGTTAAATGTGTTTGCACCATATTGTAGTGAGTAAACTTTCTTGGTATTGCTGTTTCAAATATCCCACCGTAATCTATAGTTTGAGCCTGTCAAGGGCTAATGGCAATGGCAGATATGTTACTAGTTAGTTTCAAGGAAAATAATTATCTTTTTTTGTTTGCCAAATAACCGTTTGTATGTGTCCCCACAACCCCCAACCCCCGGAAAAAAGTTCAGGCTCAGGATTTTTTTTTGCTTTAACCCCTGTATTTTGATATTTAAATTTTCCATGCCATTATATGAAAATAGAATGAAATAGGTCAGATGTGATGGCTGCTATTGTGTCTGTGTGGGTATATGATAAAAAGAGAGAAATCGAATCACAAATCAACTTATGAGCATCTCGCTGTCTTGTCACCATATCCCAGTGCAGCATCCCGAGGTCTTCTCTCTTTCCCTCTCAGTTTGAGGTGTCATTTGTTGTGTTAAAAAGCTAAAGAGTGCAGCTTCCACTGACCGAATCGATATGCTCTAGCTACTGGAACGAAGAGGGCAGCAGGATCTCTCGTTATGGGTCAAAGAGGATGATCAAATGCCGACCGGGAAGTAGATTTGCACAGGAACAGTAGTCTCACCCAGGCCTGCAATGTGTTTTCCTCCCACACAAACACACAATCATACACTAGGGATGTTTTGTTCAAGGGAGACATTGCCTCCGCAACGCAAACCAGATAAGAAAATGATTTATAATGCAGTAACAAAACAAAAATATTATGAAATAGATTGTGTGAAAGTGAGGGGGTTATATAATTAAATACATTTTTTTTTTTTTTTTTTTTTGTTTTTTTTTTTTTTTTTTTTTTTTTTTTTTTTTTTTTTTTTTTTTTTTAAAGAGATGGTTCACACAAAAACATTACTCACACTAATGTCATTGCAAAACCTGATTTTCTTCTGTGGTAAGATATTTTGAATGTTAGTGGGGTCTAAAACAACATTGTACCCCACTGACTTCAATTTTATGGACCGAAAAGCACAGATGTCTTTTGAAATATAATTTTAAAAGCGAGTCGTACAGGTTTGGAATGACACGAGGGTAAGTTTGATTAAAATGATGACAGAATTTTCTTTTTCGGGTGAACTGTTCCTTTAATAATTTCTTTTCATAGGATTAACAAAGAAAGTTCACCATACACTCTTTAAAATAAAGGTTCCTTATTGGCATCTATGGTCCCATGAAGAACCTTTAACCATCCATGGAGAAGCACAAAAGGTTATTTAGATTCTAAGAAATATTGTTCTTTTGGAACGGTTTGTTGAAAGGTTCTTCTATGGCATCACTGCAAAAACCATCTTTTAGAAACACTATTTTAAAGTGTGTAGAAATTGCCCTTACTTCTAAGAAGTTGCATGTACCCCTGAGGTACGTGAGTCACTGACATAAAACACCAGGAAAACAAAAAAAGACTTTAATGTTCAGGAAAAAGGTGGATAAAGCTGATGTGATTGAAACACTGAAGGATTTAGGGCAGTATATACTTGCTGAACTTTAGCGCCCTGCCCTTTGTGATGTGAGAGGAAATATATCACTGGCAACAGGAAAAAACAAAGATTTGATATCCTCATGCGGATAGGAAGGAGGAATGTGGTCAAGCGTTTTCCATATAAACACAATGAACGTCAGTTGGGACGGGAACAGCTCGGCACGCTCTGTCAGAGGCTACTGTATTTAGTAGCCCACGTTATGGAATAAATTTTAGAGGGATTTCATTTGTCTTCTCTTAAAGGCTTAATAGAGTAGCTTGATTATTGATTTTGTAAAATGTTATGGGTTTTTGTCTTCATCATCATTAAACTATGGCAAAGTAGCAGAGGATTAACCAAACCAGACTCCACATGTCACGATGGCAGTAAGAAGACATTATGGACACAAACACCACTTAAATCCACAGTAGTCACATAGTCTTTTCTCTCAATGAGAAGGATTCATGAAGAGCTTGTTGAGAACCTGTTTTTCAATGAAGTCCGGCCGCAATCACAGGGTTCGAGAGGAGAGAATGATACGCTTGAGCAGCCTTCCTCTCCGAAGGCATTCCTGGATATGGTGAGAATGTCCTTTAGCATGTAATGTGTGTTTATGTTTTTGGTTAGGCAGCGTCCACAACACAACAATACAGTGGGGAAAAAAAGTATTTAGTCAGCCACCAATTGTGCAAGTTCTCCCACTTAAAAAGATGAGAGAGGCCTGTAATTTTCATCATAGGTATACATAAACTATGAGAGACAAAATGAGAAAAAAAAATCCAGAAAATCACATTGTAGGATTTTTAAAGAATTTATTTGCAAATTATGGTGGAAAATAAGTATTTGGTCAATAACAAAATTTCATCTCAATACTTTGTTATATACCCTTTGTTGGCAATGACAGAGGTCAAACGTTTTCTGTAAGCCTTCACAAGGTTTTCACACACTGTTGCTGGTATTTTGGCCCATTCCTCCATGCAGATCTCCTCTAGAGCAGTAATGTTTTGGGGCTGTCGCTGGGCAACACGGATTTTCAACTCCCTCCAAAGATTTTCTATGGGGTTGAGATCTGGAGACTGGCTAGCCACTCCAGGACCTTGAAATGCTTCTTACGAAGCCACTCCTTCGTTGCTCGGGCGGTGTGTTTGGGATCATTGTCATGCTGAAAGACCCAGCCACGTTTCATCTTCAATGCCCTTGCTGATGGAAGGAGGTTTTCACTCAAAATCTCACGATACATGGCCCCATTCATTCTTTCGTTTACACGGATCAGTCGTCCTGGTCCCTTTGCAGAAAAACAGCCCCAAAGCATGATGTTTCCACCCCCATGCTTCACAGTAGGTATGGTGTTCTTTGGATTAAACTCAGCATTCTTTCTCCTCCAAACAAAGTTGAGTTTTTACCAAAAAGTTCTAAATTGGTTTCATCTGACCATATGACATTATCCCAATCCTCTTCTGGATCATCCAAAATGCTCTCTAGCAAACTTCAGACGGGCTAGCGTACAAAGAAGAAAACGAAAAATGATATCAAGCATAGATGGCATAAGCACGAGGGGCAGGGGGACACGTCTGGCACTGCAGGTTTTGAGTCCCTGGCGGCGCAGTGTGTTGGTAGCCTTTGTTACTTTGGTCCCAGCTCTCTGCAGGTCATTCACTAGGTCCCCTTGTGTGGTTCTGGGATTTTTGCTCACAGTTCTTGTGATCATTTTGACCCCACGGGGTGAGATCTTGCGTGGAGCCCCAGATCGATGGAGATTATCAGTGGTCTTGTACGTCTTCCATTTTCTAATAATTGCTCCCACAGTTGATGTCTTCACACCAAGCTGCTTACCTATTACAGATTCAGTCTTCCCAGCCTACTGCAGGTCTACAATTTTGTTTCTGGTGTCCTGTGACAGCTCTTTGGTCTTGGCCATGGTGGAGCTTGGAGTGTGACTGTTTGAGGTTGTGGACAGGTGTTTTTATACTGATAACGAGTTCAAACAGATGCCATGAATACAGGTAACCAGTGGAGGACAGAAGAAGTTACAGGTCTGTGAGAGCCAGAAGTTACAGGTCTGTGAGAGCCAGAAATCTTGCTTGTTGTAGGTGACCAAATACTTATTTTACAGAGGAATTTACCATTAATTCTTTAAAAATCTACAGTGTGATTTCTGATTTTTTTCTCATTTTGTCTCTCTTTGTTGAGGTATACCTATGATGAAAAGTACAGGCCTCTCTCATATTTTTAAGTGGGAGAACTTGCACAACTGGTGGCTGACCTCTAAAAAACTTTTCTTCTATTTTTTTTTTTTTTTTTTTTTTTGCGGCCCACTGTTGTCAAAGAAGAATCAGCACTTTTACGTGCTCATGTTTTGTTGTGTATGGACTATATGTGACCTGAGAGCACACATGTCTGTTTGGTGTTGTAAGAGTGCAGTTGTTTGAATGATGTCAGTCGCAGGTGCGGCTTGATCTGCAGTTGCCCATTCAGGTAAATGCCTTTAAGGTAGACTAATTTCATGCGGCCTCATCCAGCATGAAATGCGCCTGAGCAGGTTCACAGATGAGGTATATGCTCAAAGCAGATTAGTAAGGAGGCTGTTATAATGTTCATCAGAGCTGGTAATTAGCGTTTGTTAAGCTATACAGGAGCAGAACTACATAAAAGCACTGTAAAAGAAAAGTACAGAGTTTACTTAGTTCATTCTGTTCATAGTCTAAGGATGAGATGCATGTTTATATTGAATAGAATCCAAATTTTTCATGTACAAGTATTGTATTTGTATTATATGTGTTATAATAGAATATTAAAATATAATTATTTGCATAACAACAAACACAGACAAAAAAAATGGCATACATCCGACTGTTTTAAAATGTAATATATTCCGGTGTCTTCAGTGTACATGATTATGACAGAAATCATTCCTAATATGCTGATTTGGTGCTCAAGAAACATATTAATAATGTTGAAAACAGTTGTGCAGCTTAATATTTTTTTGTGGAAACCATGATACATTTTTTCAGGATTATTTGATAAATAGAAAGTTCAAAATAACAACATTTATTTGAAATATAAATAATTTGTAACATTATAAATGTATTTAATGCCACTTTTGATCAATTTAATGCATCTTGCTGAACAAAAGCATTCATGTTATTTTATAGGCCCCACAAAACTCTAATGTGTATGTGATAACTTATTAATTCTTATTAATTTACTAACAGCTTGCACCAGTGCAAACCATATTTTGGCGTTAAAATAGTACTGTCAGGATTTACTAAAGAATTAGCGCTGAAAAGGCGTGGAGAGTTGTTTTTGCGCCTGAACTTATTGAATATGCATTTGTAGAAGTTTCCCTTTCAGACGCAAAATTTATGGGAGGAGAGTATTAAATTGAATCATGCAATAAGATTTACTAGCTACTAACGATTTACTAACGGCTGACGAGATTTACTCATCAAATTACTGGTATTTGCGCCATTTTTTAACTCCCATAATAAGCATGTCTTAAAGAAGGCGTTAATTTGCGCTGGTCATTATGGAAATGATCTGGCTGCGTCTGTGTTCTTTAATGTGCGCATTGTCAGTAAATCACATGCAGAATTTTCCCCTCCCATCGCCACTTTTATGGAATTGCGCTCTAATGCTAATTTGCCCTGTTTAGTAAATCTGGCCCAAAATGAACAAATCTGTATGATACTTGCATATTTCTTTTTTGGTCTTATTGAACAATTAATTCAATAATTTGTAATTTTGCAAAAATTATTTGAAATAGTCAGCATTATGCTATCTATTGTGGTGTTAATTAAATGGATTTTGTTTTTTCAAAGCTTTCTCGTGACGAACATGAAAAACAAATATTTCGAAAATGGCACTGGTTTCTTTTCTATCATGAAAGATATGATTGCTTTACAGCAGCCCTCTCTTCTTTCAAATACAGAGACATTTTTTTCCTGATTCACTGCAGGCCCACCACGTAATCCCCTGACCGTGGGCTTGCCAAGGCGCTGATTTTCCCTGGAAATACAGGCGCTTGTGTAGCACTTCTCATCTCTTTAGCTCAGCGGAGAGGCTTGGCTGATAGATGCTTTATTGAATCTGCCGCTGGGCTCCTTGACAACAGTGAGGAACGAGTGGGTGTCTCGCTATTAGTTCACAATAAGAACACAGTGTCAGCACAGTCAGCGGGCGGCAATCAGCTCCGTCCGTATTTCCAACCCTGTTGATGCAGGAAGAATAGCGCCTGAAGCGGCTAGCATCGTTAGCGGCCCACCAATGCAAACCCGATTCTTTGCTGCCATCATATTTCCTGTGTGTTTCAAAACATCTCTCATGTCAGTGTGTGGGCTGCCACATTTCATACATGGATAGTCAGGCTTACACAATCTGTTTGTGCAGTTGATGATAGCTTATCGCTTAACGGATGCGACAGGAATGCATGCTAAGGGTTTGCGCTGTAGCATCCCTTAAGGGACAATGGGTTATGTGACTAACCCAAAAAACAGCATCTTTATTTTATGTGCAACTTTCACCCCTACTC